>JAZKJV010007980.1:600000-1158533 GCA_037367405.1 Ottelia alismoides
TCTTTGAGTAATTTTTCTATCTCTGAATGATCAACATTCTTTTTGGTATTTTTCTTTCCTTTTCCAAACAAAGCATCGGGAAAAGGAACAAAATCAGAAGTCAGAAAATCAGACTTTTTATTCAGATTGGAATCAGCTTTTACATTGAGAGTCTCAGAATTATTTACAAAACTCTCTAAAACAGGGGAAGAAAGATTTTTGTCGGGGCTCTCTGCCTGATCTGGCGTGATGTCATCGTCTGAGTCGCCAGTGTTCATATCTGTTGTGTCGGCATCGCTCCCGTCTCTTGAATCTGGCAAGTGGTCCTCATCATCTTGCGGTTTCTCCTCCTCGGCTTCAGAATCATGGTTCTGCTCGTGCTCCTCTAGTTCCCTCTCCTCTTCTCCAGTAGGTGCTTGTGGTGATCTACCGCTCCTGAGACGAATGAAGTTAGATAAAAATTCAAGAAATGAGATCTTACCTGTAGTGTCTACCTGATCTGGATGCCTCCTCTTATTGTTCGGGTTCATCTGAGGCTGGGTTGGGAGAGTGGTCTTCGGCACGGTTAACTCGTCCAAACGATGGTTAATCTGCTCCATCTCAGTCTTGTGTGCAATCTGGAGCGTTCTCAGCATATCCATGATCTGGTTGAGCGCCTGGGCCTGTAAAGACATCTCTGGTTCGGTGTGGTGGCCCTGGCTTGCTCCTCTCTCCTGCCTTGTCATGTAATGCTGAGAGATGGAAGGCTGGGAGTATCGCTGAGGTACGGAGGAAGACTGTTGCGGCTGCTGATAAGGATAGTTATATGAATAATGAGCAGGGTGCTGATATGAATGTTGCGGTCTCTGATGATAGACATTCGGTTGAGACTGCTGTGGCGTGAAAGTCTGACGGTGCTGGAAGTTCGGACATCCATGCTGTGGATGACCGTACAGCTGCTGCGGCTGCTGATTCGGTATACTCGGCTGCTGCATCGGAGTATACCAAATCCCATTGATCTCGAGAGTGGCTTGCGGCTCCACCTCCATCTCTGCGGTGCTGGTGATTTGGCCGGGATTGGCATGAGACTAATCCTCGTGCCAATCGATTTGCGGAATCTCGGACTCGCTCTGGACGTAGTGGATCTGACGGGTGGGTGGAGCGGGTGCAATCCTCCGTGCTGGTTGCGCATTCAAAGAAGTCTGGCTCTGTTGGTACTGGATCTGAAGATCAGCGACCTTCTTCGAGAGATCACTCAGCTGCTGAGGTAGAGATGAGAGTTTCTCCAACTCTCGCAGCGGCTGTAGGTCTTGGACCTGCTTGTGAATCACATCCACCAACGTCAATTTCTCGCTAATAAATCCCATGTTGTTGTTGGATTCAGCATCTGAGATGTTAGCCACCTTGTGATGTTCTCGGTGATGTAGTGGCTGCGGGGCTTTCTGAAATGCCCGAGTAGAGTCTACGACTCTCGAGTTCTCAGCCATTCCTTCGAAGATGGCCCAGACTGACTCAGCATCCTTATTCAAGTAACTTCCACCACATGCGGCACTGACTTGCCCCTGAATCTCCGGTTGGAGTCCTCCGAAGTAATTTTGCACGAGCACCTTCATCGAGATCTCATGATGCGGGCATCTCTCCGTAAGATCCTTGAATTGATCCCATGCCTCATGGAATGATTCGTGCGGCAATTGCTTGAAGTTGGAGATCTGGCTCCTCATCATGTTTGTCCTTCCCAGAGGAAAATATTTGCGCAGGAAGGTGGACTTCAGGTCGTCCCATGTAGAGATTTCCCTCCCCAGATGACTCATCCAATGAAGAGCCTTATCGGTTAAGGCAAAGGGGAAGGCCTTAAGGCGTACGACCTCCTGCGTCACTCCTGGATAGCAAGCCGTTCCGCAAATCATCTCGAATTGCTGTAAAAAAGTGAACGGCTCCTCTGCGGCATTCCCATAGTACTTGGGAAGCAAAGAGATAAAGGACGGTCTCAGTTCGTATGGCCCTTGATTTGGCGGTAGCCGAATCCAATGGTGGAGCGTTCTTGCTCCCAGGTCATACTCGTCTCGTAAAGTCGTGGGAACCACAGGCGGTAACTGGTTCCCGACCCCTGCTCTCTGTGCGGCTATTTCAGCCCGCAGTTCATTCTGAACTCTAAATTGTTCTCGTATATGTAAGTTCATCTGCTGAAGTGTGTCGAGAATGCCCGTTGTAACATCTGCAATTGGTTCTGGTCTTCCCTCCTAATGTTCCCCAGCTGGTGGCCTCTCGTCTGATGCTGGTCCTTTGCCGCGAGCCATTTGATCATCTGTGAAATGAAAACTCTCGTAAGAACTCAGCGAAAGTATGCGGGAGATCTAGATGATGTATTGAGGTGAGGGTCTGCCTCAATAGTCTGGCTAGGAGGCGAGGGAGTCTGGGTCTGACTCACCTCGAGATCTGATGGGACCGGCTCGGAAAGAGGGTCATCCCGAGCCCGTGAAGATGTACGTTCGACGGTGGACGGTTGAAAGCTCACGGAGTCTGAGCCGAAAAGCCGTCGAGACGTCATCTTCGATGTCAAGAGGAATAGTCAGGAGAGCACATTTACGATTCAAGTGAGAGAGAGAAATGCGAAAGCCACTGAAACTCACGCCCTGTAAGGAAACACAAAGCAAACCCCTTGTTCACCAACTCAACCCGATGAAGACCGTAAGAGTTTGGTCTTTTTATCTTTTCGGTTTTAGGGTTGTAATTAGCAAACAAGTTTTGCGGTTATCGCGGGCTGAGCAAGCCAATAGGTGCCCGATGGTTTCTCCGAAACACTGGCCCGATTCCATACAAATGACCACTCTCACTCAGCTAGTATGGGAGTAAGCACGGACCGTTTCCGGCTACCCGTGTTACTTAAGGACGGAGCCTCGTGCAGTGTCCTCTAAACCTCCCACTCTGCTAAGTAAACCCAGACCGTTTCCGGCTACCCGAGCTTACCCACTGAGGAACAATGATCAGATGTATGAACCCAGTAGTATTTCGCGAGAAATACGGGGTTTGGGCTTTATCCTTATGGGTCGATGTTTACTCCGGAAACCGGTGGTCTTAAGTTCCTCACAAGGCGTGAACTTAGTCGCAGAGTCGAACGGCTGGTCTTCATCACTAATCCATGTGGCGCCTCCACGTGCGCCGATGACGGTTCGCTGCTGGATGGCTGAGATTAGATCAGCCAAGCTGATCTGACGATCGATGCAGAGCTCCATCCAACGGTGCTGATCTCATCTGGGGCCTTCGTCTTCATCCAACGGCAGAGAGCACACGTGCAAGAACAGGGAAGAACACCCGCCGGGGCGAGCTTCTTCCGACCTGATATCGCTCTCCCGCCGATCATCGTTGCTCCTGAAGGTCCCAATCGCTTCCTGGAAGGTGGCTTGGTCTGGTGGAGGTGTTGGATCGACCGGAGGCACCCTGGATCGCCGCCACGAGCTCGAAGAAGGATAGCAGCTCCAGGTACCTCCGCCTGCTTGTAACTCGACTCCTGGTGCGCTTTGGGGCACCTAACCTGCACAGGAAGGTAGAGGGGCTCGAGGGCGTCACCCTCGACCCGGGGTTTGAAGCTGACAGCACAGGGGTGATGATGGGCGAGGAAGCTCCGGCGAAGGGTGGTGGAGGAGCTTCGTTTCGCACAACCAGGAAGGTTCCGGTTGATAGGAGGTGACTGGAAGGTGGAGATGGCGATGGGGAAGGAAATGGAGGTGAAATGGTGGCGAGGCACAGTCGGAAACACGGTGAAAAGCTCGCCGGAGCAGAGCTCTGGCGAACTACGAAACAACTAAATTACACTAATCTACTAATCTAAATGCGAAATAAAATGCAGGAATAAAATGCTGATATGAAAATCTACCTAAAAATGTAAAGGCGCAGCTCTTATACCTGGAGGGACTCCAGGGAGCAGGGTGGCTGCCGGAGCGCCACCATGGGTGCAACCTCCGCCTCTCCGATCGATTCAAGGTGCTGGCAAGCTCCTCCTATCACCAGGAGCATCGCCGGGACCGAATCTGGGGAAGGGATTGGCTAAAAAGCTGACCAAAATTGAAGAGGAGGGGGAGGTTTCTTATTTATGCACAAACAGGGCACCCTTATTGACCAGGCCGTAGCCGGCGAAACGATCTATGTACAAAAGATCCAAATGATCGGCGGGGATCACGGATGAAAGGGGAGCAAATCTCATGAAATGACTGTTGTCGATTGATCACTGAGCCACGCGGGAAAAAGGCAAGAAAAGAGGGGAAAAGAAAATCCGTGTCAAGTCAGGCGCCTGGGGGCGCAGTTGACCGACCGGTCAACAAACGTAGGCGTCTGATTGGTCCACGTCAACAAGAAGTTGACCGATTTATTTAACATAATAAATGAATTAATTAGGTTTTTCTTATAAAATAAAAAATGCTTATAAATTAATGTAGTATTTAATTACCATTTTTATTTATTTTTTTGAAGTATTTTATTACG
This sequence comes from Ottelia alismoides, assembly GCA_037367405.1. Taxonomy (NCBI): domain Eukaryota; kingdom Viridiplantae; phylum Streptophyta; class Magnoliopsida; order Alismatales; family Hydrocharitaceae; genus Ottelia; species Ottelia alismoides. Next base: position 604,438 of record JAZKJV010007980.1, read on the forward strand.
GTTTTATTAAAATATGGTATTTATAAGTATATTTATATACATTTATTTTTATTTTGTTTATTTTATTTTATTATTTTATTTTCTTATTTTATAAATTTATAACTTATTTTTGTGAGTATAAATATATTTTTATTTAATTTTTAGGAGTCTATTTATATTTTAAATAAATGTGTTTATGTATATGTAGGTATACTTATAGGTAGTTTACCTATATATCATTTACATTTTACTTATTTAATGAATTTGATTTGTTTTTATTTTGGATTTGTATTTTTAATAAGTTATATATAATATATACATTATTATAAAAATATAAAGAATAAAAGAATAAAAATCCCTTTTATTTATGTGCATATAGGTAGCATGGGTATTTTGCCTAGGTGTTACCTAGGCTTATTTTATTTTACAAATTTTTTTTTTTAGTTTTCCTTTAACTTTAATATGTACATGTATTGTATACATTATTTAAAAAATTCTAAAAATATGAATTTATGAAAATAATGAATATTGAATAAAATGAATATTTTAATCAGGTATTATGTACAAGAAGGGCTAAAAACCTAACTTCCACAGATGGACTCCAAAAATCATGAAACCAATTTTATAAAATAGTTCTTGGAATGCTATATACAATTAAAGGTGAGTTTGCGTGATTTGGAGTTTTTATTTGCAAGATATGGGTCTGTGAAGTTGAGATTTTGGCTTTTTATTCTGTGCATAAAATGTACACTGAGTATTATTTTTGTACAAACTCAATTTTGTAATTTTGTTTACATTATTATCTACAACTTTCGTGAACAAAGTTTCTTTATTTGATGAATAAATAATTATGTACAAAATAGGTGTCAAAAATGCATAAATAAGTGAATAAATAAATGAGGTATTTATTGTATGATTGGCCCTTATCTCCCCCTACTTTATTCCTTGTCGACCAATTCCATGCTGGCCTTGGTCTCAGGGTTAGGGTCATAAAATATTTGTAATATTTTATTCCTTTTTCTTTTCTTCTCTTTATTCTATAATTTTGGCATTAAAAACCTTATTTTCTGTACATTTAATACAATAAATAATGAATGCTATTATGAACAAATTGATGCTATTTACATGCATTTGCTGGGGTTTTTAAGGCCAAAATGATAGAATAAAGGTGATGAAATGGAGATTCATCACCCCCCTATACTTGCCTTTGCTAGTCCCTAGCAAATACTTATGCAATAAGTACAAAAGAACAAAGAATAAGAAGAAAAGAAAAAGCAAAAATAAAGAATTTAAAGAATAAATGGAATTGAGCCTAATTATAAAACTTATCTTTACAAAATCAAAGTTTGGAGCTCAGGTTAGACCTTGGTGTGAAAATGTGTGTGGAATCTGAAGGGAACCCAATTTAAAACACAACAGCCTTCGAGAGTCACAGAACTTGGTTCAAATCACCTCAATAGCCAGGTCAGAACTAGCCTACATCATACGCAAACCCTTATGACTATGAAGCTGACTTGTACGTGTAAGTGATGGTGGCTCTCCCCAACTGAAATGATAAAGAGACTGACTTCTCCAGAATGACAACCTAATGATTCCCTAATCCAACAACTCTTTCCTCGAGGAGCGGGGTATTCCCTTCTAAGTTCAAGTGGCATCCGACTAAAGAGGAGGAGGTAGAGAAAAGAATGGACGGTAGCCAGTGTAGCTACCTATCCTGGGATGCCAGACCATTGTAGTCAAGTCATCCAGCTTCAGGCTAACAAGGTGTAACTTTGATGCTCAAGCTTGCTTATTTTCTATATACATACTTTGCAGGCATTTTATTTTTCTACAGACCTGATCACATTTTTTTTCAACATACTATTTACAGCAGCATTTACATAAGGACTTTTTCCTCTTGAGCCAGAAGACTATCCCTCTTTTGAAGCTTTATTGCAACCCACAGTCTCCTGTCGTTAGACCTCATGGCTACTGGACCAGGTTGGGGTGCAGTTCCCTCCCTAGACGAGGACGAATGTTTCCACCCGTGTGCGTCTCATACTGGCAAATCCAACCCCCTCACCACTACAACTGAGTTGAGCCAAGTGAAAGGTGCAAGTGTCCAAGTTAGGTCACGATCGACAAGAGTCATACGTGTGTTTCGAAAAGTTCTAGTTAGTCCACTGAGGTGACTTGAACCCAGCCCTGATTTCTCAAAGAATTAAGTCTGGATAGACCTGAAGTACCTTAAACCTAGTTCCCGTAAGGTTCCAGTGCAGTTAGGTGCAGTAAGGTCCAACCAAGCTCCAATCTTCGACCTTATTGGACTAGTTCCATTATCAAGCTCAATGAAAGAATATGAATGCAATGCAAATGCTATTTACAAATATGCAAGGAATAATGCAATTTTTCAAAGAATAAAAAATGAAGAATTTTTACACAAAGAATTTCTACGAATAAAATAATTTTGGCACTCAAAGTATAAATTATGTACAGCTATTTACACGGGCGTGCCGCTTTATTTTAAAGAATGTTTAAAGATTTTATAATTTAGTTTTTATTTATAGGTATATATGTACACTTATTAAAGAATTGTGCTTGATTTTATTGATAATTATATATTTAGTTTTTATTATATGTGACTATTCCTCAAACTTATTTGACACAAATTTTTCAATCAATTTTTGAAAACTATAGTCCAAAATAATTTTTACAAACATTTTTACAAACATGTACACACATTTGAAAATCATTTTGCAAAGGTTTTTCAAAACATTATATATAGATTTTTCAAATATTTTTGCAACCATTTTTCAAACCATTTGCAAATCGTTTTTCAAACATTTTATTTCACACAAAGAAGAAAAGAAATTTTTATAAACCACACATTCTTACACAGGTTGAAAACATGTAACAAAATATTTTCCAAATAGTTTTCAATAAATATTCACGAAGATTTTCAAACTATTTTTCAAACATTTTGCAAAAAACATTTTCACCTGATTTATTAATCAGTATATACAAAAAGAATTTGAGGAATAACCACATCTTTTTAAGGATTTTAATGAATTTTAAAGGATTATTAGCCATATTATTAAGAGAATACGAAAGGACGAGTTATGGCTAAAGTATATACATAGTATATACGACCCCCCTATACTTAGATTGAGCTATGTCCTCATAGATCGGAAAGAAAAGAGAGAAGACATAACTCGTACTGAGTATAGACAAGTCTAAAGAATATATAAAGAAGAGATGAAACAAATAGAAGTTGATCGTCCCCCCTATACTTAGGATCAAATAATCCTAAGTATAGCAGACTGTACACAAAGCAGGGAGGGTCAAGGGTGGGAATAGACAGATGAACAAATTAGGGTGCACCCCCCTATACTTAGGACAAAGCACGTCCTAAGTACAGAAAACTGAAACAAAGGGGCGACACCTTTTATTGAGATAAAGAAATATGAAAAGGAAAAGAAGAAAAGAAGAAAAGAGAGATATATACAGATTGATGAAAAGATCGTTGAGAATCTACACATCACTCCCCCTATACTTAGGGTGAGATATCCCTTAGTATAGGCAACAATAGAAGTGACGAAAATGTGCAAGGAAAGAACAACTCGGTGTGTGCCCCCCTATACTTAGGACAAGGTACGTCCTAAGTGTAGACCCAAAGATGTGGTGATAGATCTGGCGCACAGAACATACGGGAGAAAGAATGAAAAAGGTACACATATATACAATCGGTGAAAATCGAGTGAAGTACAGGACGGTGTCTGGTAAGCGACTACCGTACTATCGTCGTCATCTCCCTGTGAGAACGAGGACGCAACCAGAAGGTGAAAAGACACCTTGATATGCAGTCAGGTGGGTGTCAGCTACCGGGGATAATCAGATCGGAAAGTTGGATATCGGGTCCGGTAGCATGAAGCAGATGAACGGCTCATATGGTCATCATGGGGGAATATAGTCGATACCGTAAGACCGGGAGGAAGAAAGAGCAGTACAGACTCCTCCGGTCAATCAGAGTCCCAGATAGATAGGAAATAAAGTGTATGAGACTGTGTGATGCACGGTGGCGATAAAATCTGAAAGTCACAAGAATATACCGAGCAACACAATATGTGACTCACTCTTGCGAGGGTCCTCAAGGTAAGCAAAGTCAGAGAATAGTCAGAGTACTCGGCTCCGTGCTCCATCAGAAAGGAGACACAACCAGGGATGAAGCCGAGTTCATAGAAAATGATGTACTCTCCCGCAGATAACCCTCGGGGAGTAGTACATGCTAGTCAATGAATAATTAGAACAGAAGCTCACCCTTCCGAGGGTCGTCAAGGAGAGCGGGCTCAAAGGAGCCTGATCCATCAGACGGATCATAGAAACGATCTCGGTAGGCGACAGATCGGCTACCAGCAGAAGAAACCGTAAAATCAAGAAAGTGTGGCAGTGTCCCGCAAATAACCCTCGGAGAGCGGGCTGCCAACTAGTCATGGGAATAGCAGATACCAGAAGCTCCACCTTACGAGGACTGTCAAGGCGAGCAGACTCAAAGGAGTCTAATCGGATAGGTCCTGTGATCCGCAGATCGGATACACAACTCGAGATGGGACCAAAAATCATGTATATCAGACGACTCGATTCCGTGCTCCGCAGATCGGAGACACAGTCGGCAGTGGGAACCGAGCGTAAAGAGAGTGTCGCAGTCTCTCGCATATAGTCCTCAGAGAGTACTGCGATCTAGGCAAAGAATAGTCAGAACGTGTCTCTACCTTGCGAGGGTCGTCAAGGAGAGCGGGCTCAAAGGAGCCGGATCCATCAGACGGATCCACATAGTGGTCTCAGTAGTCGACAAGGCGGCTACCAACAGAAGAGACCAATCAGATCTGAAATATGTCATAGTCTCCCGCAGATAACCCTCAGGGAGCTATGAACTAGGCATGGAATAATCAGAAAAGTGGAGCTCTGCCTTGCGAGGACCGTCAAGGAGAGCAGACTCAGATGAGTCTAATACATTGGCCTCGTGTACTGACAGGTCAGGCACACAATCACAGGGGGAGGCCAATCAAGCATATCATCTGACTCGGTTCCAGGTCCCATCACAATGGCGGCCCAAGCAGTGAATGAAACCGCAGTCCTAGAAATTGTCGCATTCTTCCGCAGATAGTCCTCAGGGAGAAATGCGAGCTAGGTCAATGTGGTTCGTTGGAATGCTGGCAAGTCATCTCAGGTCCTCAAAAGCAATAAATCACTCAATCATCCGGAGGGCATAAGATCGTGCAAGCGAGCAAATAATCATGTCATTCACCGAACATCCTATGGGTCAATCCAGTCAGCTGAGATGGCATGAAAAATATTCAGGAATCCTCTAAGTGCCAGGGTGGACTTGAGAGTCAGGAGATCAAGGATGGGTCAATCAGAAAGACGAGAGATCATGCAGGATCCGCACACCTCATCAGGAGGTCCAAATTAGAATAATCAATCAATCCTCAAAATCAAGATGGGTGGATCCTCAAGACAGATAGATCAATCAATACTTATGAAGTCTTCATCAAATCATCGCATCACATCACATCCTCAATCCGGTGTGCGAGAACTAAAATTCCTCAACATTGCATCACACCTATGCTCTATGCATCATCAAAAATTCTCAATAAGCTCATATGCTTATATCCAAAATCAAATCCACCAGATCACTCTCAGCAACCTCAACATCATTGGCCCGACTTACAAATAATTTGTATAAATAATCCTCGATGCGGACTTCATCATTATGCACAGCATTCCCGGGTAAAGGGAAAGATGATACGGGGGACACAAGGAAGATGGGTAAGAAGGGTACACAATGGGGTGGAGAAGCTTGATTGAGCGGGCGTGCCAATATCGTGGATGGTAGAAAAGTGATTCAGAGGGTACGAGGAGGGCGGGCGAGAAAGATCGAGACATGGACAAAATTGGGTGTTCCACACAAGGCGGGAACACCGTCAAAATTGCGGTCCGAAGAGCGATCTCTCCTCGAACCAGAGAAGATGGTACGATGGATACATAGAAGATGGTGAAGAAGCGGGAAACAAAGGACTTGGCGAAGAATGATTGAGCTCAAGTGCCAATATCACGACTCGATGCAATATGAAGAGCTGTATGTATAAGAGAGGTAGAGAGACTCAAAAATAAAAAATGCATGACTCACACGGTGGGACCGACTACTCTAGGGATGAAAGAAAAACACAATAGATTCCAAGTCACAATCAAGACACAAGGCAAACCCCCAATTCACCTACTCAACACAGTGAAGACCATCAGGTGACGGTCATTTGTCTTTTCGATTTTAGAGTTAGGTGAGATTACAAAAAATTGTACAATCACAGGAGGCATGATAGGATTTGGGCTCTACTCCTTAGTGTGTATGTGAGCACTTTAAAACGCATCCAATGAGGGGGTTGTTCTCCCCAAGACAAGGAATCCGTTACGTTTTATTTTTAAGTCCAATAGAGTTAGCAGTCCCGATTTTATTTAAGTTATCACTTTTTTGGGTATTTTCAATGCACGTGCCTATCGAGGTTCCAATTTCCATTAAGCATCCTAGGTTGGCAAAAACAGAGGGAGAAGATCGGAAAAGCCATGCAAGTCGGAAAACGATGATGCATGCTAAGTAAGAAGACTTACAGTGCCTCCCAGCTCTCTCCATGCGGGATGCATAACAGAATTTGAAACCTATGCTATATGCAAATGCAAACCGAAGAAATCGCCCTAGGTTCAGAAATTGCTATTATCGTGAAGCACCACAAGTCGCTCATTCATCTTTAGCCTCAAAAAGTCCGGTCTTGGCTCACCCCTCCTCTGTGCTCAACACACTTGAGCTTAGGAGAAAGCGCTTTGCGGGGTTCGCTGTGGCACAAAGGCTAAGAGATAAATGAGCGGCTGTTTAGAGTTTGATCTAGGTCCAAAGCGAACTATAGGTATATGCAAATATTAGGGTGTTTGGACCTAACTCTACGAGCAAGCAACTCCTAATGCTAAGGCTCATTCACACACAAAATAATAAAAATAAAATAAAGCGTCAAAAGTCATCGAGGCCCCCAAGGAAACAATCCCTTGGGCACTGGACCTCGGGAGTCAGAGTGTCTGAGAGTCTTGAATTATTACATGTCAATTGTCACTCTCTCACATAAATATACATAAAATAAAATGCATAGAAATGTAGATTGTTCTTCAAAAATTCTCCTTTGTCTGCCTTCGATGCTCTCTCCTGTTGGCTGGTGTAGAAGAGCCAACTTCGCCTCGCTTGGGTGCTTAGGTCCTCCTAGGAGGTCCTCCTTCGCTCGGCGGTCCCTCGCATCACAGACAAAGAAGGGAGATGGTCAGAACAATCAATCAAATAGTGTTAAATAAAAATAAAAATCACACAAATAAATAAATGAAGGACATGAGCAAACAATTGAATAAATAGACAAATACGCTTACAAAATCATACAAAATCCGTTGCCTCCCCGGCAACAGCGCCATTTGTTTACTCCGGAAACCGGTGGTCTTAAGTTCCTCACAAGGCGTGAACTTAGTCGCTGAGTCGAACGGCTGGTCTTCATCACTAATCCACGTGGCGCCTCCACGTGCGCCGATGACGGTTCGCTGCTGGATGGCTGAGATTAGATCAGCCAAGCTGATCTGACGGTCGATGCAGAGCTCCATCCAACGGTGCTGATCTCATCTGGGGCCTTCGTCTTCATCCAACGGCAGAGAGCACACGTGCAAGAACAGGGAAGAACACCCGTCGGGGCGAGCTTCTTCCGACCCGATCTCGCTCTCCCGCCGATCATCGCTGCTCCTGAAGGTCCCACTCGCTTCCTGGAAGGTGGCTTGGTCTGCTGGAGGTGTTGGATCGACCGGAGGCACCCTGGATCGCCGCCACGAGCTCGAAGAAGGATAGCAGCTCCAGGTACCTCCGCTTGCTCGTAACTCGACTCCTGGTGCGCTTTGGGGCACCTAACCTGCACAGGAAGGTAGAGGGGCTCGAGGGCGTCACCTTCGACCCGGGGTTTGAAGCTGACAGCACAGGGGTGATGATGGGCGAGGAAGCTCCGGCGAAGGGTGGTGGAGGAGCTTCGTTTTGCGGAACCAGGAAGGTTCCGATTGATAGGAGGTGACTGGAAGGTGGAGACGGCGATGGGGAAGGAAATGGAGGCGAAATGGTGGCGAGGCACAGTCGGAAACACGGTGAAAAGCTCGCCGGAGCAGAGCTCCGGCGAACTACGAAACAACTAAATTACGCTAATCTACTAATCTAAATGCGAAATAAAATGCAGGAATAAAATGCTGATATGAAAATCTACCTAAAAATGTAAAGGCGCAGCTCTTATACCTGGAGGGACTCCAGGGAGCAGGGTGGCTGCCGGAGCGCCACCATGGGTGCAACCTCCGCCTCTCCGATCGATTCAAGGTGCTGGCGAGCTCCGCCTGTCACCAGGAGCATCGCCGGGACCGAATCTGGGGAAGGGATTGGCTAAAAAGCTGACCAAAATTGAAGAGGAGGGGGAGGTTTCTTATTTATGCACAAACAGGGCACCCTTATTGACCAGGCCGTAGCCGGCGATACGATCTATGTACAAAACATCCAAATGATCGGCGGGGATCACGGATGAAAGGGGAGCAAATCTCATGAAATGACTGTTGTAGATTGATCACTGAGCCACGCGGGAAAAAGGCAAGAAAAGAGGGGAAAAGACAGTCCGTGTCAAGTCAGGCGCCTGGGGGCGCAGTTGACCGACCGGTCAACAAAAGCAGGCGTCTGATTGGTCCACGTCAACAAGAATTTGACCGATTTATTTAACATAATAAATGAATTAATTAGGTTTTTCTTATAAAATAAAAAATATTTATAAATTAATGTAGTATTTAATTACCATTTTTATTTATTTTTTTGAAGTATTTTATTATAGTTTTATTAGAATATGGTATTTATAAGTATATTTATATACATTTATTTTTATTTTGTTTATTTTATTTTATTATTTTATTTTCTTATTTTATAAATTTATAACTTATTTTTGTGAGTATAAATATATTTTTATTTAATTTTTAGGAGTCTATTTATATTTTAAATAAATGTGTTTATGTATATGTAGGTATACTTATAGGTAGTTTACCTATATATCATTTACATTTTACTTATTTAATGAATTTGATTTGTTTTTATTTTGGATTTGTATTTTTAATAAGTTATATATAATATATACATTATTATAAAAATATAAATAATAAAAGAATAAAAATCCCTTTTATTTATGTACATATAGGTAGCATAGGTATTTTGCCTAGGTGTTACCTAGGCTTATTTTATTTTACAAAATTTTTTTTTAGTTTTCCTTTAACTTTAATATGTACATGTATTGTATACATTATTTACAAAATTCTAAAAATATGAATTTATAAAAATAATGAATATTGAATAAAATGAATATTTTAATCAGGTATTATGTACAAGAAGGGCTAAAAACCTAACTTCCACAGATGGACTCCAAAAATCATGAAACCAATTTTATAAAATAGTTCTTGGAATGCTATATACAATTAAAGGTGAGTTTGGGTGATTTGGAGTTTTTATTTGCAAGATATGGGTCTGTGAAGTTGAGATTTTGGCTTTTTATTCTGTGCATAAAATGTACACTGAGTATTATTTTTGTACAAACTCAATTTTGTAATTTTGTTTACATTATTATCTACAACTTTCGTAAACAAAGTTTCTTTATTTGATGAATAAATAATTATGCACAAAATAGGTGTCAAAAATGCATAAATAAGTGAATAAATAAATGAGGTATTTATTGTATGATTGGCCCTTATTTCCCCCTACTTTATTCCTTGTCGACCAATTCCATGCTGGCCTTGGTCTCGGGGTTAGGGTCATAAAATATTTGCAATATTTTATTCCTTTTTCTTTTCTTCTCTTTATTCTATAATTTTGGCATTAAAAACCTTATTTTCTGTACATTTAATACAATAAATAATGAATGCTATTATGAACAAATTGATGCTATTTACATGCATTTGCTGGGGTTTTTAAGGCCAAAATGATAGAATAAAGGTGATGAAATGGAGATTCATCAGTCGGCTCTCTAGCTCGCGCACTCCGAGAAGTGTGCGGGGATTACTCTCCCAAATCAATTGAGTCATTTTACGGCTTTTAGATCAGATAGGATTAGCAGTCCCGATTTTAGTTTTGCAGTTTTGTAATTTTTTTGGTTTTTTCAAACAACGTCTACCGATTTTTTTCTTTTATTATAAAAACCCTAAATTCATACACCTAGGTTGCGAGTCCTACGTAGGCGCAATCAGATAGAGTGAAAAATCCTAAACAAGCATCTAGAAAATCACGGAAAGCAGATAAGCGATAAAAACCGCGGTGGGTGCCCTGATCCGCGGATACACGATATCCGGCGAATCAGACCCCGAAAAAAATGGTGGGGTTTGTTTATTGTTTATTACAGCTTCTCTCCCTTTCTCTCTCTTTTACAAAGAATACTCTAACTAAGTTCTGCACTCTGCAGCCGACTCGTGAAGAAGGAGCTGGCCTCTGCTCTTTCAACTGAATCGGCTTCCGAAGAAGCCGGTTGATCCTGCAGGCCCTACAAAAAATAGTTAGCAGAGAAAACCGATCAAGAAAAGAAAACCAAGAAAGCCGTAAAAAAGCCGAAAGAAAAACTAAGAAAACAAAACACGAAGAAAAAGCCGTACGAAAAACCATATGAAAAGCGAAACAAAAGGAAGAGAGAAAAATAAAATCACAAAGAAAGAAAAAATCAAAAAGTTCTAATGCCTCCCCGGCAACGGCGCCATTTTGATAAAGCTGAAAATCGGTTTCGCGGCTTTTTTTAGAGAAAACGTGGTCGATGTAGAAAAAGCCGCGAAAAATTACGATCTCAGCTCGTATCAAATAAATTCGGTTTTCTGAAGGAAAACCTACACTAAATATTTAACCAGGTGAGTGTGCTTGGGTCGAACTCAAGGAGGTAGAATAGAATCTCTAGATTTTTTCGGAAATATCTTTGCAATTTTATTTTTTATCTCTTCTTAAAGTTATCAGAGAAATCAAACACTTTTTATTTTATTTTTATTTTTTATTTGATTTTTTAATTGTATTCTTTTCAAATTTTTATTTAATTTTCAAAAAGGGATATTTTTCAAAAAAATATTTATTATATTATAGGTGGATATTATATAGATGGTAAAATATAATAGGTGAACGCGGGTCGAGCAGCGAGCTCGAACAACACAAGAAAACAAATCAAAACTCAACAAAAACACGACAAAAACTCACGAAAATTTAATACTAAGTAGATGGGGTAGTTGCGTAACTACCCTAAAGAAATCGTCAAAAACAGAGGTCAAACGAGGTCAAAACAACCCCTACAGCCCAGGAGCATAAGCGTAAACAAACTATATTAAATGTTTTGCAAAAAGGTCCTCGTAGGGACTAAATTGTAAACAAAATACAAATGTACTACATTTAGGTCCCTGTAGAGGGACCTAAATGTAAATACTAGAAACCTTGGAGGCGGAATTAAACTCTGGAGAACCTTCTGTATTTAAGGTGCAATTTTTCCATCCCTTCGCAATCGACGGTTCAGATTATAAGCCACATGCGTGATCTGATGGCTTGCGGGTGCGCCACGTATCGCGCACATGTACCTCGCTGTTCTTGAGGTTGTTGGAAGTCTGGCAAACAGGTCTTCTTCTCAGCTTTTTCCTGGACACACGGCGGCGATCTTGGCGCTCCGGCGGGGCCAGAGGGGTGGCTTCTCCACCCCTCAAGCTCGCCCGCAGTAGGGGGCGGTCGGAGGCGACTCGAGTCGACAGCGGAGGTGCTAGGAAGATGACGGTCTCGATGAACCTAGAAGTTATTACACTCTGGCGACCTTCCTTGGAGGTGGATTCTAACAAAGATCGAGAGCTTCCAGATGCTTGAAAAATGCTCCTAATTGAAGTTTGATCTGCAAATGAAAGAGATACGTGCTCGATTCACGAGGAATCGGCCTATAGGTGATAGAATGCAAGATCAAAACATGGTGCATAATATGGTTTCCGGAATTAATGAGCGGTTTGCATGAAGTGACGACGAAATAAATCGCGAATCAAGGTATGAATCGAGACGAGTTTGAAAGGGAATTGGATTGGCGTCTAAGATAGGAGATTAAGCGTCCTAATGACAGCTTAATCGCACTAATGTCTGCACAAATATCGAGGCAAAAATTCAAAGAAAACGAAGGAAAAGGTCTGTGGGATCCAAGGTATATTACCTGGAAATGGGCTCGACGGACGACCTTTGGCCGGAGCTAGACGCGCGCGTGGCAGCGATGCAAGGCGGAGTGATCGCCTTGGAACCTCCTCCAATCTTCCTTCCTCCACGCGAGTCGCCGAACTGGAGATGTCACCTCCTAGAGTGGCCGGAAACGAGAGGAGAAGGATGGGGGTCGACCACTGGAACTGGTGTTTCAGTTGGTTGGAGTGTTAAGGTCGGTAATGGCGATCTTTGGGGGCTTTTATAAATCAATGGAGTGCTCCCCAAGTAAAATCGAAGGGTAGGCGAGGTAAAGGGTTGTTAGGGGAGTAGATCCAGTGGTTTAGATAGCTTGGAGGTGTTATGGGTCGCGCGGGAGAATTCATGGAAGGTGGCTAGTTAGAACAGGCGATTGAACTGAATCTTAAAGAAGAAACAGCAGGTGCTGACAAGTGTCAGCACCTGGTAGGCCAGAAGCTGAAATTCAATGTAAAATCCTTATTAAATAGTAATTAAGTTTATTTTAATTAGGTTTAAATACAAGAAATGTAAATAATTAAATATTCTTCATTATAGAATAAATACTTTTTATAATTAATAAATATTATTCAAAATATAGATATTATATTAATAAATATGTATTTATAAATAGGTTTTAGATTTTTAATTTAATAAATAAATACTTAAAAATTAATTTTATATTTTCTTAATCATTAGAATATTAAATAAAGTTTATGTGAATTTTTATAGATTTTAATAAATTAATTTACATATTTTAATAAATATGGTTAGTATTTAGTTAGTTCATTTATACCCATTTTTTAGGATTTTTGATTTTATTAAAATAATAAATATGCTCTAAAAATTATGAAATAATTTAGGGTGAAAATACAAGATCATGAAGTAATTTAAATATTATAAAATTGAGAAAACTGTAAATAAGGTGTGTTATATAAAATAAATAGCCCAGAAACCCCGTTGTCTTTTGGTCCCAAAACCGACTTTTTGCAAACGGACTCCGAATTCGATGAAACCACTTTTATTAATTAGAGAATATCATTTTATGAACTTTAAAGGTGAGTAGAATGAAATTGGAGTTCGTATGAGGAAGTTATGATGTTCGGAAGTTGAGCTTTTGACAATTTATAGGCTAGATTTCTTGGCATATATACAGGGTAATATTTTTAACTTATTTTTATATTTTTATATCGTTTTTAGGAATAATTAGGAAAAAGGTTTGGTGAAAAATATGCACTTATGGATTAATTAAAAATCTTTGAAATTTTGTATTTATTTATAAATAGTGAAAGGTGTATATGGTGCATGTATTAATTTATTTTTATTGTTTTCTTTCCTTATCTCCCACTACTTTTCGGTTTTTCTACCAATTCATGCTGACTTGGTCTCGGGGGTTAGGCTATAAATATACCTTTCAGTTATATTTATATCTTAAGTCATATTGTATATATATACATATATTCAATCTGCCTTTTCTTTCTTTTCTTGTTCTTTATTTATTTACATGATTTTGATGGTTAAAAATGGCTTTTTTTTCATGAATGATAATTTATTAAAAGATGGGAATTAATGGATATTTACATGTATTTTTTAAGGGTTTTAAGATAAAATGCGACAGAAAAGTTAATGAATCATGGATTCATCATGTAGCCGAATCTCCACCAAGATCTGCAGGTTTCTTGAAGCTTGGACCTTTTTGGTCAGATTTTTATTTGGTAGAATGCTTCTTTGTATTTGGAATTTTTGGTGGTTCTACTTGGATCTTGTTGTTCCCCTACGGATATAGAATCTTTTTGTTCCGAACATTTTTTGGGATCTTAGAAAAAATTGTGCCCAGCCGTCCATCCCTTTTCCGAAGCTTTATTTCAACCCGTACTCCGGTCTTTAGATTTCCACGCTACCAGAAAAGAGACTCACACAATCTTCTAGCATCATGTCTGAGTTGAGGCAAGTGCATAGTGCGAGAGTACAAATTAATTCCCTATTCCAGAGTTGTACCCAGAATGAAGAGACCGGGTTAGACACTAAGAGTCAAACGTTGCACATTGTCATGTGGAACTTAAAGAATTAAGTCAAAAAACCTGAAGTTCTTAAAATTCTATTTCTCAGTGAAGTTCCTTAGAAAATTAGGTGGATTAAGGTCAAGTCCAGACCTCTCTCCGTTTCTGCTCACAACTCAGTTCAGAACCCGATGACTTTTCACAGATGCAAATGAATGCGATGCTGGATGAAGTGCAAGTGTCTGAAATGCAGACTCAATTTTTTTTTGATGCAAAAATGAAATAAGAAGCCATTTTTTTCAAAAATTTTGGGCAAAGTCAGTGTTAGTAGCAAAACTCTTTTTTTCCTTTTTGTTTTTTTTGAAAGATTACCCACCTCGTAAATACATGTAGACTTACGCGAAAGTATGAGATATGGGTAAAATATATACGAAGTATATACACAGACCCCCCTATACTTAGTGAGTGTTGTGTCCTCAGAGCACAAGAAGCGGAAAGAAGACATAGCTCGGGCTAAGCGTAAGGGAGTTAAAAAAGAAGAGAAAAATGAAGCGGTCGGGATATGTGAATGAGGGGAGTATATTCACGTGGATGTCGGTTCCCCCTATACTTAGGCTCTGGTCAGCCTAAGTATAGAAGAAGGGTGGAAGTGAAGTGATCGGGAAAAGGAGAAGGATGGTATATACAGATGACATCGGTCCCCACCTATACTTAGGCCTTGGCCTAAGTAGAGGAAGAAGCTGTACAAGGAGACCGATGTGGTCGGGAGGGAGGGTGGGTAGCCGATGATTAAGGTGGTTTTCGACTGATCTTTTTGTGAGCCTGTAATGGGATATCGGTATCACGGGACAGAGATGAAGCATATGATTCCCAACTATGATCAGTGTCATCCTCAGAAAAATCATGATGTATAATAGATGAAGTGTTTGAGTCAGATGAAAGATATCCATCATCAGAGTTATCCTCAGAGGAATAGTATTTGAAAGTGGACATACTCCAAGTATTCATGTCTTTTTGTTTCTTCAATTGTTTCCTCAGAATTCGTTCCTTCTTGGGGTCAAGCGGTTTGTCCTCAGATGAATACTCAGAAGCACCGGTCTCAGTCACTTATATGAAATAATTCCAGTGTACTTGAAGAGGGCAGGAGCATCATCTTTGGATGAGTAGTAGTTAGGAACGGGAGTTGTCTAACAAAAATTGAATTTTGGATCCTTGCGAAGATATGGCTTTAGAGCTGCCGAACAGACTTCACTCATGTAGACTATCTTTTCCGGACCTGATGAGGGATCATCATCTGATTCCTCTTCCGAAAGGTCAAAGGTGACTCTCTTTTTATTTCTTCGTGAAGGTGTCGGCTCACTTGAGTATCCAGATGAATAGCCATTGGAATTCTCCTTGGTCGGTGCTCGGCCAGCGTGCTTGTTCTTAGTCTCCTGAATGTTTGAGCACTCTCTATTTGGGATGATTTGGTCAAGATATTCAAAGAATGTTGCTCCAGGGTGCGACCATGCATATGTCTCAGGATCATAGAAGAAGTATTTGTCTATTTTGAGATCTGCGGGAATTGAAATACTGGGGAGAGTCTCTACATGTTCATTTTCAATTGATTCGATGTTGGATCATTCCTGTGTCGAGTTGATGTAATCCATGTAGTCAGAGTAGGTTGACCCAGGGTGTGCCCAAGAATAAGTCTCTGGATCATATGATTCATATACATGATTCTCCATGGTGAGAGCGGCTGAGAATGGAGCAGGGGGGAGAGTCTCTAAACCATTACTCTCATCAACAACCGCTATCTCTGTTGTAGCAGCGGGGTAGGGTTCTTCTACCGTTTCATTGTTGCGGTTGTCGGGTACTTCGTGGGTTGCCTTAGCAGATCGTGGTCCCTCAAAGACATGGTCAGATCTAAGTGCTTCCAATGCTGTGAAATTGATTTCCCGAGTCTCACAATCAATAATTGCCTTAGCCAATGCTAAGAACGGCTTTCCGAGAATAATTGGAGACTGGGTGAATTCTCATTGATGCTCAATATCAATGATCGTGAATTCTACTTTGAGCGGAGTACCTTGGAATGTCATGATGATAGAAATGATTCCTCTCAGTCGCTTTATTGATCGGTCAGCCAATTGAACAATCTCTCGTACCTTCCGAATCGGTCTGAGTTTGAGTTCATGGAATACAGAGGTCGGGAGGATATTGATCGGTGAATCGTCATCAATCCTAGCATGGGTAAAAATCGTGTCTTTGATTACATGGTCAAATAAGGGCAACCGCTTCACTATGCGGCTCTTAGCTTTTCTCCTCAACACCAAGGAGGAGACCATTGACAAGATATGTCTTTCGCTCTTTGTTCTAATCCTGCCAGACTTTTTCATAGTTAATTTATCCATTACAAATCTTTTAAGATCGGGGAAGTGTTCAATGGCATGTAGAAAGGGAAGTTCAAAAATCAATTTCTTTCCTAGTGCTTCCCGTACAGCAGGACCAAATTCTGCAGATCTTCTTCAGTTTCAATTTTTATGTATTTTCCGAGATTTTCGATTTTTTTGTGATTTTCAAATATTCCGATTTTTTGGTATTTTCTGTGTGGTTTGGTGATGTGGTCTAGGGGAATAATATGCAGAGGTGTCAATGTCGGAATTGTCCCCAGGTTTCTGAATATCCTCAAAATTTTCAGCATGAGAGCCAATCATTTCCTCATTCATTTTTATGTCCGAGTTCCCATAAAATAAATTGAGTCGGTCAGTAAAATTTCTGAATTTTTCCTCCATTAATTCAAATTTCTTATTTATCCTTGAAATATTATCGTCAAAATTCTGTTCATGATAAATCATGGGAGCAGTCGCTGTGTGTTCAATAATTTCATCTTCCTTTTTTCTGTATGTGTTAAGAGGAGAGTTTCTTGGAATATCCATTAGATGATCATTATTTTCTGAAAATTTCTCCTAAAAAATTATAGAAGGAGCTGCTCATATGGTCCAGGCATGTGTAGTTGGTCTGAGTAGAGTTCAATCCTATGATTGGTCAGACCTTGATATTGTGGAGTCATCATACATGGTTTCTGTGTTTCTATGTGGTCAGTCCAGTCCTCTGTATGAGTATCATGTCTGAAGAGGGGTTTGTCATGGTCAATACAACGCTGATGATCATTAAGTGCGGGTCTTTCCATCTGGGTTTGGTTTCTCGGCCAGTCATGAGACTCAAAGGTATTTTGATCTTGAAATGGCTCATCAGCGAGAATCCGAGAATAAGATGGTTCAGTCCAAGATGGTAGATGGTTATGTGTGGTCGGATGATTTGAGTAGAAATTCAATGAGGAGGCTGAATTCATCCGCGGGTGAAAGTCTCCCGTAAATGTTGGAGGATTATTGAAAGAAGATGATTTACTTGATTTGGGCCTAACCGAGACAAATTCAATTTAATAGTATAGCTCTGATGGATTTTCATATACATGTTCGGTCATTTTTGAGAGAGATGAAAGAAATGATGGTTTGGGCTTGCAAGAGTTATTGGACAAGAGTTCCATGATGAGGTTTAAATCAAGAAGAGAGATGATTGCACGGGATAGTCAAAAGAAATTTTATCAAATGTGCGGCTTTTGATCTTCGAATCAGTTCACGCATACCAATGCAAACACAAATCAAACCCTGGGTTCACCAACTCAACTCAAAGTGAAGACCGTGAAGGTTCGGTCAATTATCTTGTCAATTTTAGAGTTTGATGATAATACAATATATCAGAGCGGTTAAAGCGAGCTGTTAGTAACCCAATGCTCTCAGGAGATTGGCCTATCCCAAATTAGATCTTTCCCAGCCAGTATGAATTGCGGACCGTTTACCAGCTACCCGATCAATTCAATCTGTTAAGGACGTCACGGGCTGCTTTACTGGCTACCGGAGAGATCCTCACTGGAGAACGACTAACCCAAGATAGTAGTCTGAAAAGAGTTAGGGCGTGGCTCTATCCTAGTGTGCGGGTCGCTCCTCGCTGCAAGATAAAATCAAACAATGTCGGGGTTGCTCTCCCATAAGAATTCTTGATTTTATGGGTTCTTAAGATCGGCTATAATTAGCAGTCCCAATTTAGTTAGGTGATCACATAAAGAATTTAAATGAGCACAAATAGACGTCTACCGTCCAGTCCCAATTTCCTTTAATTATGTGATAAAACAAGAGGGAGAAATTCAGGAAAAGCCGATGCACGTGGAAAACTATGATGAATGCTCAGTTAGAAGACTTACAGTGAATCCTCGCAATCTCCATGTGGGATGCTAGACAAAATTGAGAAATTACACTAAATGAATGCAAGTCGATGAAAAATCGCACCTAAGTAGAAAGTTCTATTAGTAGGTAAGAATTGAGTTAAATTTGGCTAAGTTGAACTGAGCACAATCAAAATATGCGTCTCGATTAATAGTGAAGTGTGGCTTAATCCTATGAGCACAATCAAAAATTAAAATGCTCTAAGATCCGTATGTGCAAGTCTATCCTAATCGCTACTCAAGTCAGGCCCCACCCTCACCGGAGAGTAAAACAGGCCACGACACACCACAAGAGAGTTCAGAGTCTTTTTACACACGTGAGAGTCCAAACGGACACCGCTGTAAATGAGCAATTAATTACAGACTAAAATTGCAGAAATTAAAAACCTAGACTCTACGCTCTCTCACAACTCGACTCGATTTTAAATTAATTGCGGCTTTTCAGATGTCGATGAAGATACGTCGGTTTCTTGAAAAACTGCTCCACGTACGCCGGGTACCTCACAAGAAAAATAAGAGAGAGATTTGTGTAAGAGAGTGACTCAGAAAATAATCAAAATAAAATAAGCGAAATAAATGCTGAAAAATAATTGCAGGAAATAAAATGGAATTTACAGTGAAAAATTCAGGGGTCAGACTACCCGAATGCAGAAAACTGAACAAAATTTTTCAAAACACAAAACTAAGCCGTTTGCCTCCCCGGCAACGGCGTCATCTGACAGATCCGTAATCGCACGTGTAAAAAGATGTTTTTAATTTGATCGTGCTAAAAATTAATGTGTCGTTCGTTGTAGGGGGCGATCGGAATCGGTCAAGAAATAACCACAAATATATAATCAATTTTTAATCGAGTGGTTTTATGTTTATTTTACTTGGACAAGTCCCAAGGTCGATCACAAGGAGGCAAAGGAACAACCTGGAATTATGTCTATCAAGATTCGTGCACGGTTTTCGAGGCGATCTTTTTTTGGAATTTTTAATGCAAATAAGGGATGCAAGATGCAATTTTGGCCTGTTTTAGGGACTAAAATGTAAATTAAGCAAACGATATTCGAAAAATATGAAACTTTACCTAGATGATAATTATAATAAAATGAATGCACTGTAATTTTTTTGGAATTTTTGGACGCAATATGAATTTTTTATGAATTTTTAAATGCAAACAGAATGATTTTCAGTATTTAATTATAATAAATATTAAACCTACTTATTTTCAGAGGATAAAATTACCCAAGATCTATCACTAGGTGGTTGATCTCAGAAAAATCCTAAACCACGAAAATGTAGGGTTTAATACCTATTAATAATTAAATACTAAAATATGCAAAATGATTTTTACAGAGCAATTTATGCATGCAAATGCAAATCTCTTTGGGCACAATATCAAGCACAATTAACTCTACAGATGTGATTTTTGGGGAATTTTTAGAGCAAAGGTTAATCAATGACAAATTTAATAGCAAGAAATGGGTAAAATTCGCAAGTTTCCACAAAATAGTTATTTATTAATTAACCGTCAAGAAAAAATATCCACAGTATCTCAAAATGTAGAGAATTAAAAGATAAATCAAAATGTAGAGAATTAAAAGATGAACATCATGCTATTTTCTGAATAATAAAATAATGTACTAGATATGTCTAAAAATGATGGAGAACATAGGGGTCTTTCTGCAATAAATAAATAAGCTAAATAAATAAATGCAATGGAAGGGCCTAATTGTAATTACCAATATTTCTGGGTCCTCAAATGCAAAATTCCCACAGTAGCACGTGCAGAGCACGTGCCCTTGGGGTCTTGGACTTTAGCGTAATATGGGGTAACCTTCCAGGGTCTTCTCATAATTTACCCACGGTCACGTGCAGAGCACGTGACCTGGGCAGTGACGTAAGCCTGACGTTCCCCTCGGACGCACGTGCCTCGCACGTGCGCGGGGGGTCTCGGGTCTAAGCCGCGGCGCTGGTCGGCGGAGGAGGCGACGGAGGAGTGTCAAGCTCCTGGCGAGGCGGAGTGGTGGCCGAGCCTCCTGGCGTTGTCGATGAAGCGTGAAGCTCGAGGCGGAGTTGTTGGCGTTGCAGCGGTCGCTGAAGATGAAGGCAGAGTCGATGAAGACCGTGGCGATGGCGATGGCGGAGAAGGTGAAGGCGGTGTAGCGTCGGTGAAGTCTTCGATGATGTCGAGGTAGAGTTGGAAGATGGAGGTGAAGCTGTTGGCGTTAGCTCGACACCAATGGCGGAGCAAGGCAGTACGCGGCAGAGGGGTGTGGCTGCAACGGTGGCTGGAGGGGGAGCCACCGGATCTCGCGGTGGAAGAAGGGGGTCCGGTTTGTCACCCCGGAGGCTCCCTCAATCGATGGATGTTGGAGCAAGGGTGCAGCGATGCCCCTCAAATAGGATGAGGGTGCGGCCGGAGATGGTTGGCGAGACTCACGGGGGTGGTTGGCGGTTGTGAGGATAGCAGGGGCGGCGGCTGGAGGCGAGGTCAAAGGCGGAGGAATCGGGGAGCGCTGGGAGGTTGAAGACGCGCAGCGGCCGTTCGATCGGATGTTGATCGAATGGTCGTAGAGGCGCCACGTGGCGACGGGCGGGGAGAGAGCGCGGCACGTGCGGAGCACGTGCCTGGGGGCGTGTGCGACGCACGTGCGGTTATTTAATTATTTTTTTAATAAAAAATGAATAAATATAAAGCCCAAAAACGCTGCCACATGTCATCACCAGAAAAATCAAAGAAAACAATTTTGTAAAATCAAAAGGAAATAGTAAACGACCTCGGATCAAAAAGTTCCTTTATGAATAAGGCTCGTCTCGATGAGATCTACAACTTTCATGAAGACATCAAAATCAAAATTGATCAAATGCATAAAGTGGATTTTTGGGGTATCCCATGTACATAGAATACCTAGATTTTTGGGTTTCCTATTTTTTTGTCATTTTTTAAACTAGATAAAAGTTCAGAAAAAATATGTAAAAATAAAAGATAAATAAAGACACCTTAATCTAATTTTTGAATTTTTATTAATAAATAAAATATGAACATAAAATATCAGGTCAAAATAGCTCAAATACATAATGTACAAAAGAGGCCCAAAACCCAACTTTCACATACGAGCTCTGATTCACTTGAACTTGGTCTTGTTTTGAAGGTAATTGAATGTGCATTAGTTCAAAAGTGAGTAGGATCAAATCGAACACTGGATGGGGAATATATGGGGCTTTTAGTCCGAAATTCCTGAAAATAGGGTTTGGGTTTTTGGTCCACTTAACAGGGTTAGCGATTTTTTTGTATTTTCTATTTATTCTTGTTAGTGATATGTACACAGTGGAAGTAGTCTTGTGTTATTCGGATTTAGCATGAAGGGGTTAAAAATTCGGGAAGTTAGGCTATTTACAGGTCATTTTGGCTTGGATTTTTTGCTTCTTATTTTGTGCAAACATAATGGATAAAATGCAACTCTTATGAAAACATTCATGAATGCTAATTATGCATAATAAATGCAGAAGTGTTGATGATTTTGTGGGAATTGAGCCTAATGAATGAGATTTAGAGTGATGAATCCGAGATTTATCACTCATGCGGCTCATCCTGACGTCTGTCTCCTCTCTCGGCTCTAGGTATCTCTCCACCGGTAGCTGGTCTCTACGGCTCCTCTCGTCCAGCTCTCATCTGCATGATCTCTCTCCTCACCTCTGTCATGAATGCTCCTTGGTCCCTGATCTGTCTCTGAATGGTCTCCAAGGAGGCTAGTAGCATGTTGTTGATGGCAGCCTAGTCCAATATGTACGAAGATCCTTGTGGATGCTCATTAGTCCGTCCCTCGCTGCTGGCCATGTCACCGATCTCTGCAAAGGCAAAAGACCCTAGCTCTGGTGTTGTCAAGTGAACATATAGTTGTGTTGATCTCTGTACCGGTACCTCAGGGGTGAAATAAGGGTGGTCGAGGGGGAATAGGGTAGAGGTGAAGTCGGGTTCAGAGAGTGGGTCTGAGCTCTCTGAAGATGCCCTAGATGAACGGGGAGGAGTGCTAGAGAGTGGTGTTGCCAGAGGCAGCCTAAGGGACCTCCTTCCCATCATCGCGATGTGAGGATTTATGAAGAGTAGATCTGGGATGCAAACAAGATGAGAAATCAAACCCCCAATTCACCTACGCAACACAGTGATGATCGTGAAGGCTTGATCGTTAATCTTGTCAAATTTTATTTAGGTTATAATTCAATCTATCGGAGTGGTTAAGCGAGCTGTTAGGAGCCCGATGCTCCCAAGAGAATGGCTCGAGTTCTATGACTAGCTATTTCCAGCCAGTATGGGATGCGGAGCGTATACCGGCTACCTGATCTTACCCAATCTACTAAGGAAGTCTAGATTATAAAATCGGTAGTCTGAAGAGAGTTCAGGCGTGGCTCTATCCTAGTGTGGGGGTCGCTCTCCCACTATAGATAAATCAATCAATGAGGGGGTGACTCTCCCCAAAATAAAGATTTTAAGTGAGGTTCGGTTTTAGGTCAAGTTTTCTTTAGCAGTCCCAGGTTTTATTGGTTGTCACTTTTTAGATATTTTTCTAAATAAATGCAATGTCTAATGAATTTTCTAATTTCCTTGTTATTTAAAGTCCAAGAAAACTGGGGGAGGAAAATGGAAAAGTCGATGCGCAATCAAACACTATGATGCATGCAGAGATAGAAATGTGTACCTTGCTCCAGCACTCTACATGCAGGGTGATCTGCGCATAAATTAAAAGACAAAAATAAAACTACATATATGATGCATGAGGAAATCGTCCCTAAGATGAGCAACTTCTATTAGCAGGAAGAGCTGGTAGTTAACTAATCAGAGAAGAGATCTGAGTTCGATCTTAAAGGTCGGTCTGTGCCCACCACAGTTGGTCCTGCAAGCGTTGTATACGGTCTCTCTCAGCATGTGGTCTCTTAACCAATTAAATTAACTTTTTCTTTTATTTGACTAAGTCTGATTACATTCTATAGGAACATATAGTCTATTAGGGTGTTTGGACCTAGCTAATTACCAAGCTCAAGCAAATAGAAATCCTAAATCTAGGGACTAAATCCTCGAGAATAAAATAGAAAATAAATACGAAAAACTGTGGTAAGGTCCCCTGAGTGCACCGAATCTTTGTTAATAAGATCTCGAATAATCCAAGTGTTCCAAGAGTGTCCAGAAAGTTCTAAGTTATTAAAATAATATTTTTACAGAAATAATTCTATCTAAGATAACTGCTTCCTCACCTCCTCTGCTCCTCCTCAGATGCAGATCCCTCCAAAGCCAAACCGAATTGTCCCTCAGGGGCGGTTCCTCGCACAAAAAGCGAAATAGAAGATGGTCAGAAATAGTTATAAAAGATAGATACAAAAAGAAATAAAATCAACTACTAACTATGCTCCCCGGTAACGGCGCCATTCTGTTGAGCGGTCCATAGACTAGGGTTAAGTATGAAATTAATCGAATGTCGTTGTGACCCAAATTAATCAGTGCAATAAATGAGAAAAATCAACCACTCATAAAATCAATCAATCAATGTAAGTGGTTTCGCTATTTTATTTACCTGGTATAGTGACCAGGGTCGAACACAAGGAGCACAATTTAAAAACTAAGTAGTCAGATTTCGAGAAACAAATATTTTTTGTGGTTTTTATTTTTCAAAATTTTAATTTTTAATAAAATAGAAATAAGTGTAAAGGATAAAAAACACACCACACTCTTTTTTATCTTTTTTAAAAATATCAAAAAAATCAGAAATTACAATAAAAATATTTTTGGCTTTTAAAGGTTTTAAAAAGTTTTTGGTAATTTTTATGGCTTTTCATATGTTTTTATGATTTTCTAAAAATCAAACAGTGGCAAAAATACTAAATAGTGCACAGCCAGGAGTAACTAGCAAATTAAAAATACTCAAAATGCCCAAAACGCCTGGATGGTATTTTTAGATAAAATATAAGTAAATATACAAACAGAAACTGAAAATACTATTTTGGGATTTTTCTACTATTTTATACAATTTTTATAAGTTTATAAATGTTTTGCAATTTTAGGATTTTTATAAGGTACTTTAAAACAAATTGATACTGCAAATAAAAGACAACAAAACACAACTACACACATTTTTGTAGAATTTTAAAATAATTTTTTAATATAACACAAATAGGACACTTTTTATGAGTTTTTGAATTTTTAATAATATAAAATGCAACCAAATTGATAACAAAAATTACCATAAATAATCACAGTAACAAGAGATATAGGTAATTTTTAGGTAACTTTTGGAATCAATTTAATATTTACTATGTTAAAAAAGGACATGTACATTAAAAATAGTTTACAGGGACCCACATGCAAATATTTTTAGTTCTTGGGTCAAATTATAACATGCAGTAAAAGCTCAAGGATTAGAGATGCAATTTGTTCGCTCAAATCGTGTGCAACACGTAATCTAGATACACAGGGGTATACGTGCAAATATCAAACATAAATTTCATTCCATAACAGATAAATAGTTCAGGATAAATATTGCAAATAATCTAAAATAACACGTAGGGACGCACGTGACTCAGACTCAGTTGGACTAAAATGCAAATATAAAAACTAAAGGGTCCAAACTATAAATGTTTAACTACACATTTTATTTACTGGACTAAAGCTAAATAAGATAGCATGCAAGGAAAAAGTGAAATATACCTAGTAGAGGGGCATGTGGCACGCGCACGAGGAGGTGGACGCTGACGGTTCTGATGGTTCTGTAAAGCTAAGCTGACGGTCTAGGAAGGTTGCGTTGATGTACGGCTCAGATCTGGAAAAGGTCTGATAGGACCATTATCAAGTGGGCGTGGATGGCCATCCTTGATCAGAACTGGACGCGAGAGGCTATCGGACAGCTCCAGAGGGTGCTGGAAGAACTACAACCCGACGAGCTTCGATCGAGAAGATCTAACAGTACAAGGAACTAATCGTCTCGCAACAAGGTCCAACAACTCCGTGAGGCTCCTCCGTATCTGGTGGATGGCTCTAATGCGAAAGCGGACGGTCAGATTGATGTGGCAATGTTCTGCCACATGGAGCTGCTCCTATTGAGCGGGAAAGAGTACTGATCTGGTCTCCTAGTGTGTGCATGCTCCTGCAAAGGGTAGAGGGACTCAGAGAGGGCTCTCCGATCGTGGTATTGCATAACAAAGCAAAGAGAAGCGACCGTGGGGTGGAGCTTTGGTTTCCGATGATGGCGGGGGAAGGAAACCTGAGCTAATCATGCTCCGATGAGCAGGATTCAAGGGGGTAGGCTACGCTGGAAGATGGAGGGCGAATAGGAGGAGCGATCTGTGCGGATAGATGGTTGATGTGGGGATCCAACTGGCTAGCTGGTGCAGGTGAACTGCGGCGGCGATGGAGTATGAAATTGAAGTGAAAGTGGAAATGTGGGTAATATGATGGATACCTGATGATATTAATGATCTCAGAAGCTCCAGGCAAAGTGGTTGGTGATTTAGTAGCCTCAATCGGGCTGTGACGTAGCAGGGAGGCTAGACGCGGTGGAGGTCCGACCATGTAGCTTGAGCGTCATTGATTCAGCACCAATCCGAGCTTCGAAGGTTGCTCTAAAAAGTTGTCACTCAGTTGGAGGTAGCTAGGTGGTAAAAGGGTGGCGAGGAACGAGCTGACGTGCACTAGAGGCGGAGGAGAGTTTATATAAGCGTGTTTAAGGGTCTAAAAGAATCGACGAGGGACATGAAACCCTAGATAGATCCGATCCTCCTTAGGGATCTGTGAGGATCACTGATCCTAGGAGAGGAATCGGGCGGTGGAATCGAGGCGAATAGATGCAGGACCCGATCAGGAAAAATCGGAGAAATGGACTCCAGCGAACATCAGGCCTGACCTGACTTGGGAAGAAGGTTGACCCGGGTTGACCAATCAGGAAATTCCATTATGTTAAATCAAATAATATTAAATATAAAATAATAAATGATTTAAAAATAAAAAGTGTATAAAATAGAAAGATATTTATTATTTTATAAATTTATTAAAAATAAAATAGGGTATATAGAGTATAATGTGTTATGTATATGTATATTATACCTACGTATTATGTGCATGTATTTTTATTTTATTTTTTCAACAAATAACTTTGTTTTATATTTTATTTATTTACAAATAATTTAAGGGGTATAAAATGATTTTTATATGATTTTTATAAATAAATTAAGATTGCAAGACAAATGGCTATTGTATTATATACATGTGGTTTTTACACAATGAAATGTGGATTTTATTTTGAGGGCTGGGAGGCTGCACCGGCGGGTGGAGCTAACTAACTGCACCCGGCCATTTTTTTTCTTTGATTTTTTGTGTTTTTGAAATGAAACCTAAGGGGATTTAAATCACTATATATCACCATGATATCATACCAATTTCAACTAAATTCGACATTTATATCATTTCCATCAAGGCTATGACATTTTAATGGTTTCAGAATTATTGAAATTGACCGTATCTAGATGGGCATGCTAGGAGTGTTTGTTTTGCATGAAATTTGAAACACATATTCCACACAATAAACTAAGTAAATCACCATAAGTTTTTTTTCAAAAAAATAAAAAACCAATGAAAAAAATGGTCGGGTGTAGCCAGTTGGTTGCACATGTCGGTGCATACGCCCTTTTCTCTTTTATTTTTATATTTATTTTCTTTTTCTGATTTTTATTTTATTTTTATGTTATTTTTAGGACTATATACAAGTGTTCAAAAGTGATAAGATATTTATATCTTGTCAAAATAAATATAAATAATTAGTTGTACAAGTACATGTGTTATGTGCATTATACAGTGCACCCTATTTTTCTCTACTTATTTTCTTGCGATCAGGTCAAGTCTTGACCTTCTCTTTGAGTTTGGGCCACTCTGTATTTACTCTAAATACATCCTTATTTTTCTTTTCTCTTTATTCTTTTATTTTTGGAAAATATATGTTAATTATGAGATATTAATAATGACATATACAATGTTAATTTATTGTATTTACAGATATTTATAGATGATTTTGCTAAAAGATAAAGCTAAAGTAAAAGAATAAAGAATGAGAATCTTAGATTCATCAAGAGACAAGTACATATCCCTATACATTAACATCATAAAAGATTTATTGGGCTCCATCTTGTGTAAGGATACATTCTGGGAAGATTGACTATTTTGACATCAACACTGGTCTACATCAATGTTCAACTTTGAGTCCATTGCTTTTTACTTTGATTATGGATGAGTTGACAAGTCACATTTAGGATGAGATACCTTGGTATATGTTATTTGTTGATGATATTGCGTTGATTGATGAGACTAGAGATGGAGTAAATGAGAAGCTTGAGGTCTGGAGACATGCTTTGGAGACTAAATGATTTTACATAAGTAGTGCTAAGACTGAATATATGGAGTGTACTTTTGATGGAAGCAATGGTGAAGGAATCGATGTTAAGATTGGTGATTACAACATTCAGAAGAGATATTATTTTAGGTACTTGGGATCTATTTTGCAACATGATGGAGAATTGATGGAGATGTTTCAAATAGAATAAACGCAGGTTGTCTAAAGTGGAAAGGGGCCTCTACTGTTCTCTATGATAAGAAAATTCCTTTGAAATCAAAGGAAAGTTTTACAAAGCATATGTGAGACCTGCTATGCTCTATGGATCTGAATGTTGGCATGTGAACCATAGACATGTGCAGAGAATGGCAGTAGCAGAAATGAAAATGCTAGGGTGTATATGTGGACACACATGTAAAGATCAAATTCAGAATGATGCCATCTAAATGAAAGTAGATGTAGCTTCGATCGAAGATAAGATGCGAGAAAAACGCTTAAGGTGGTTTGTCATGTGCAAAGGAGGTTTGTCAATGCACCGGTGAGGAGATGCGAGTTTTGGAATGTTGAGCCCGTTAAAAGAGGGCGTGGAAGGTCCAAGAAGTGTCGGAATGAGACAATATGAAGGGATCTTAGTTTTTTGGATCTAAGCCCGAGAATGACCCAAGATAGATCTGAATGGAGGCAAAAAATCCATGTAGCCGACCCTACTTAAAGTTGGAAAGGCTTTGTTGTTATTGTTATCATGAATCCACTTTCAATGCTTGGTGTACTTTTGTAACTTTGCTGAATTAACTGGATTGGAATGTGTTTTGCTTAGAAATTAAGGACAAAATTTAAGAGTAAAAGTGATGAACCAGATGTCCATCAGTAAAATTCATCATCACCTTCTACTCTTCCTTCATCTTCTCTAACTCTGTGGTTGCTACTTCGAGAGCTTTCATATGTTCTTTTTATATGAGTATATTCTTCACTCACTGTAGCTATAATGTGAAGCGATGAAAAGTTTCATGGAGAATGGTCGTCTATGTGTATTTCACAATTTCATCTTCACGATGTAGTATGATTTTCCTCTACCTTAAATAGCTCCACATATCGATTGAACTAAATCTTCATAAATTGCCTTGAAAAATTATTATCTGAAAAAAAAGTGCCAGATCCTCCGAATTCAAACCATTAACTCATCTGAAGCATGAAAAAACCCATTTTTGGCTCATTGAACTCTTCAATCGGACTCCAAATGCTCATAATCTCAAAGGCTTGCGGTAATTGTCGATTCTTCATAGCTTCTGAAGAATGCGCACATGGTGTGAGGTGTCCTCTTATCGATGACAAACCTAGATTTGTTACCAAGTTGAGAGGGGAAGAATGAATCTAATGTACAACCAACCACGAAAGAAGAGTGTGAAGAAGATACAAGATATGACAATAGTTGGGCATTTATTGTGATCAAACTCTCTCTCTCTCTCTCTCATTATTTTCTTTTATTGTGTGTTATTAAAGTAATGACCCCGCCCTCTTGGTTATTGTAGTCAAAACACAAGACCCATAGTCCTATTCTGACATAGAATATAACTCAATTCTTACTAGGATAGGAGCACACTTCAATTAATATTTCTAACATAATATTACTCCTAATAGTAACACTTAATGCACTAGCTAATGATGCTTGTTGTGAGTAGTGGAAGCAAATATGCGCAAGCATAAACAAGCAAACCATGTGCACACGGATTTACAAGGTTCGCTTGTAATTGAGCTACGTCCTTAGACTGCGATGATCATTTTCAATATACGTGGAGAAGGGCAAAATACAGAGAATAAGGGTAACCCTAAAGTCTATGGAGTTTTTATAGTGCTCCCAGCACAAACTGATCCAAATACCCAAAAAAGTCCTTTCGGGCGAGATTCGTGCTCCCAGTATAGTATTCCCAGCGAGCCTTCGCCCATCCTTTTCGTGAAGGAGGCAGAAAAAGTATTCTTCAACTTGAATCAGCAGTACATGTATCTAAGATCCAAGATATATCAACAATGCTAATCTCTACTATTCATGCATGGAAAACCTTGCATTCATATAAAAGGACGTTAGTTGATGGCATAAATTGTATATCCATCCATACGTCCAAACAAACTGCAAGATTAAATCTATTGGCTTAACACCTCGTTTTTCTAATGATAATCACATGCAATTTGACTTTCTTACTCATTCCTTTTATTATTGCGGTCATGAAATAATTTGTGATTTATGTTAGAATTGTTTATTTATGTTCTAGACATTTAAGTCAGACAAATATTCTAAATGGATGTTACCGACACGATTAAGTTATCATTTAGATGTGTACGCCTCATGTGTGTCCATTAAGCATGACTTTTCTTACAAAAATACACTGAATAAGGATCACTCGTTATTGTTCAACCAAGAATTTGAAGGATAAACAAGAGATAATTGATGATGACATTATAACATGATAACTTATCTTGAAATAATTTTTCTTGATATAAAATACCATTATCTCAAGATAAATGATTCTTATCATGAAACCAAAGAGGGAGGGGTTTTGTATCTTTTGCGTCTTTTTCTCATATTGGATTATCCCAACAAAAACCTTTGTGGAGACCAATCTAGTCCCAAGTAATTACAATTAATAGAATTTCTTATTCATCCTTTTCCAATTATCAATATCGCATGCTGCATTGTTGTAGACACATAGCAAGTACCAGAAAGGGACTTCTCACGACTAGCTTTGAGAAGAATGTGGGCAAGTTGGGCATGTAACTCACCCCATCTTTTGTTTCAAGTTGATAAAAAATAAAGAGAGAAAGGCTCCGATTGTTATGAGCAACAGGGATTGTTTACCCCGTGGTTTTTCCTTCCGATCCAGAGGGTTTCCACGTATATCTTGTGTCTCGATTCTTTGTGCTTGTTTGAATTCTTTTTTTACAGTGATAAAATGCAACAAATAAAAAGACTACGTTACTCCGCGGATCCCACACTCAACTGAAGATACCAATAATCATAATGAAGAAGCCGCCAAGAGGGCCCTTGAGATGGACAGAGAGGAGGGTGGCCCTCACCCGTTTGTCCTCGTCCATGATAACGACCCACAATTTAGTGCATTTCACCTGCCACTCCTTTAAATGCTCCACAGTACACAGAAGAATTGGTCAGTCTTCAAAACTAGCAAGTAAACTAGCGAGGCTACTGTTTACTACAGATCCGATACCTTGTAGAATACTCATTGCAGAAAAGAAAGAGAAGAATGAAAACATGGGAGGCATGGAATGTTCAGTTCTTACATAGTATATGGAAAGCAAGTAGTGCATATTTCATTTGTTATGGGAGGAGGGATGGGATAGCTGATTGATAGAGTGTGGCCTGTGGATTAAGAACAAAATATAAAGGACATGTGGGTCACACTTTTGGATTTAAATAATACTCCCATTTGCTGGCACTCACTGTCTGAAGCATCTTTTTTTCCCTCACAAGCCTCGAGAACATTGGTTGCGAGGGGACTGAGAATTGTTTTGGCACGCCCCCAACTTCCACACTATAATAGACCATGGGTGCCCGAGGGGATCTCAGAGTTTTCCCTGGGCCTCTAGCTACTTCTGGGAAGTTCAGGACTGGATCTTAATCAAGGGTCTTCTACCTAAGAAAGGTTCGAGTTTCCGTCGGCATCAGACCGGTGATTCAGCTAGCATATCTCAACAGGTGAATTTGGCTTCTTCAGTCCTGGTCTCTTTCTTGTATCTGGGTGAGGCATGAAATGTTTGAGTTTGATTTGATTTCCTCTGTCGCTAGAATACACAATGATTGCTTCTGTTATTTGGTAATCTATCCTTCACGTCCTCTATAGTTTAAGAAGTTACAAAGAGAAGAATTGATTGTATGTTATAAGAAAATGATCTTCAGTGGCCATCTTCAATGTCCAGCAACATAGAAGATTTTTTCCCTATGGAAAGTTTTCTTTTCTGACAAGATAAAGCTGACACAACAAGGGCATAATTATTGTTCTTTGACCTCCACTAGATGCAAGGTAAATCTAGCTTAAATTGGCTCCTTGATTTACACAAAGAAGATTAAGAAAGTTTGCTGGATGCAAAACTTCAGTGGCTTTTCAATCCAGTCTGCTAAAGAGGATTTTCTCATTTCCAATGCATTGATTATCATTTAGGTATGCTCCTTACTAATTAATGCATATTCCAATATGCTAAAACTTTCCGAAAAGATTTGGTATATTTTTCTTCAGATCATTATTGGTCAAATTTGTTTATTTGGGCCTAATTGTTGTGCAAATTTCTATTAACTTAAAATTAACATGGTGAGTCTGTTACAGTTTCTCGAAGAACCTAAAGATCTGATACGATGAACTTAAACAGGTTTGAAAGGAATTCTGATAGTAATCAGTCCAGCTACTAGAACAAGGCTCCAATGGAGAAGTACTTGAAGAAATATGAGAAGGACTACATGAAAACAGCAATCCTAAAGCATGAAGAAACCTTCAGAAGACAGGTAAGCAAACGATATACTTATTGGATGATCCAATAACCAATGATTTTATTTCCTGAGATCGAGTTTGATACTTCATTTAGGTCAACGAACTTCACCGGTTGTATCGATTGCAAATGCTTCTTATGAGAGACGTGAGAGCCTCCGAACAAAGTAGACAAGGGAGATCAGCGCATTTCCATAGCGAAGACAAGACAGTTTTGCAGCAACCAAGAAGATCTCTTAATCTAGAACTTCCAGCAAAAGAATACATCGAACAAAATGATAAAGATTGGATGTTAGAAGATGAAATTGACGTCGATCTGACGCTTGCAATCGGGGGAAGCAAGAGGAGAAAAGAAGATACATCATTCACTTCAGGCTCAGCAACAAGCTTCTCTTCATCCACCACCACGGAGTCAGGATGGGAGAACAATAAACACCACTGCTGGAGTCTGGCCATGAATTGCCCCCGAGAGAAGGACCTACACGTCGAAGACACGATCAGGGAGGCCAGACTAGAGCATCCTTCATGGCACATCGAATGTTTGAGCCTGAACATGATCTGACCAATCATAGACTGTTGTAGCTTATCGCCATCCTGTTATCAGTAGCCACTAGGAAATGAACTTTAGTATGTTTCATCCATTTTACTGATATCTTTCTCTTCGTTGTTGCTGGTTCTGACATAAATTCTGATGTGATCGATGCATATGACTAGAAATAGTCTAAAAATGGAGCACAGAGTTATCCTAATTTCATAGACATCTCAAAGGGAAGTGTTCAGTGTGGATGAGATTAATTGTGTAATAGGCCATGCATCTGTTTGATTTGTACCGAACATGCTCCATGTAGATCTCTCTCCAAAACAGTATTATTAACTGGCATGACAGAATTGTTCAAACAAACACCATAAATTGAGTTTTTGTTTAAACAAAAAACACAATGGCTAAAATTTTCAAGCTGGAGCATAGACCAGGGATGACTGGTCTGTTGAAACCATCTCAAAAAGAATTGAGTAAGAAAATGGAAAAGAACATTACTTTTGGTCTTCGACACTCAAGGCATATCTCAAGAAAATTTAAAACAACATAAACACCGCATTGAATGGATTATAGAAATTGTCAACCAATAGTAGAATCGAGTCTCTCGCATGACACAATCACTCGGGTTGGGAAGCTGAAACCTAGCTAGGTGCAGAACTAGTATAATTCATGAAAACATGTCTCCCTCATTGTGTCTCTTCATATACTAACCTCAAATAGCAAGTCTAAAAAAGCAAAGTACCTAAATCCACATAATAAAATTGCTTTTTTAAAAATTTTTGTAAGATTATATAAATTTGAATTATATTTTTATACATAATATATGTAGGAGAGAGTACAGAATATACATCATCTCTAGCATAAATCGAACTATGTACCTTTAGTCTCCATCATGAGTGAAATTGCCAAAGGAAATATCGCAACATCTATTTGCTGAAGATGAAGTCTATCCTTAGCTTGGAAGATAGCCAAATAAAAGTATAATTTTCAGATACTCTTTTTGAGGGTCATGTAAGCGGGTAAGCCAATCTTGGGAGGGGATCTGCCTTACCTTGAAATTATTTGTATCTCTCCCTCCCTCATTTTGAAAGTAAAAAAAATAGACAAAACCCTTGTTGCTGTGAGCAACATGGGTACTTCTTTCCCGTGGTTTTTCCCTTCCATCGTGGAGGGTTTTCACGTAAACCACCATCTCCATGTGCTTATTTTCTCCAGGATTTCATAAGGATCCTTCGCTCACTCCCTCCAACCTTCCGTTTACATGGTATCAGAGCACTAGTTGTTGTGTTTATGTTCTTCATCAAGTGCCACCCTCTCTTGCATGACTACTCGATGCAGGTGGTGCCCTAGGAGCACCTCCGCCCAGGTAACTTTGTATCATTCGTATTGTTCCACCTAAAGAAGAGTCGAAATCAAAGTTGGCTGTGAGTAGGGGCTCATTGCTGCGATTTGGGGCTACTTACTGTTGTGATCTCTCGCCTTCCTCCACACCTTGCATGGATTGAAATCAATGCACGCGCATTTAAGGGCTAAAATTAGTGCCATGCATGGTGTTTATAATGGGCATGCACCATTATTGACATGCGTTTTGGAGCATAACTTACGAGACAATTATGTGGCTAATAATTGTTTCATTCATGATTGAACTTATGGAGAGGACATACATGAGATAGTGGGCTACGTCCGTTTTTTGTGTCTTTTCATTTTCCCCCGCAATGTATATATATAGTTGTGATTGCTCAAATAAAATTGTGTGAGCTTTTGCATCCCTCTTCTTGTGAATTGCTTGTTTCCACTAACATTCCCACACACCAATACTCTACTCATCGATACAGCAAGTCAAAGAGGTTTCTAGCCTAACGTGGGGCTTAGAAACCAAGTGGCTTCCTTTTCAACTGGTATCAGAGCCGGGATCGCTACGTCGTGGTGTTGATAGGAGGAGATGGATTCAAGCACGAGCAACCAATTGATGTCGACGGCCATGGTGAAGCTGAATTCCACCAACTACTCCATCTGGAAGCCACGAGTGGAGGATCTCTTATTTGTAAGAGATTTATACGACCCCATCGAAGGAGACGAGAAGAGGTCAGATGGCAAATCGGATGAAGAATGGGCCAAGCTTAATCGCAAGGCCGTGGCGTTCATTCGCCAATGGGTGGAGGACTCCGTCTTCCACCATGTCTCGACAGAGACAAATGCAAGCAACCTGTGGACGAAGCTTACAGCCTTGTACGAGCCAAGGACGGCTCAAAATAAGGCATTCCTCATCCGAAAATTGGTGAATCTGAAGTACCAACAGGGCTCCTCCGTCAGCGAGCATCTTAGTCGGTTCCAAGATTGTGTAAACCGACTTTCCAGCCTGAAGATGGACATCGATGATGAGATGCAGGTGCTTCTCCTCTTGAGCTCACTACCTGATTCATGGGAAACGCTAGTGGTTTCCCTAAGCAATTCCACGTCGAGTGGAACGCTCTCCCTCAACACCGTGAAGGATAGTATGATGAACGAGGAACTGAGGAGGAAGGAGCACGGCGAGGATCATTCACAAGCCTTGGTGAATGAAAGGAAAGGCCACAATAAGAGCCGTGGTGATGGTTCTCAAGGGAGAGCCAGGTCTCGAGAACGCTCGATGTCGAGGCCCCGCAAAGACATCACATGCTTCAACTGCGGGAAGAGAAGACATATCAAGAGGTTCTGCAAAGAACCTAGAAGAGAAGATGCACGGGAGATCGGTGAGGCTAGCTCTTCAGCCGTGGCTAGCCAAGAAGATGTTGTTATCATGTGGGATGTTGGATCAGCCAATATCTCACTTCAAGAGTCCACTTGGGTGGTGGATTCTGGTGCTTCCTTCCACATCACACCTAGGAAGGAGCTCTTCTCTTCGTACACGCCTGGTGACTTTGGCGTGGTGAGAATGGGCAATGATCAAAGTTGCCCTATTGCTGGTCGCGGGACAGTGGTTCTGGAGATGCCAAACAATACCAAACTCAGCCTGAACGATGTAAGGCACGTCCCCGGAGTGCGCATGAACTTGTTGTCCACTGGCGCACTTGATGATGAAGGGTATACCAGCAAATTTGGCGGAGGCGAATGGAGACTCTCCAAGGGCTCTCTAATAGTTGCCCGAGGAAAGAAGGAATCCTCATTGTACATGACTCATGGTCGGTCATGTGGGAGCTCCTATGCTGCTAAAGGAGACGAACAACTCTTTGGCATCAAAGGCTGGGACACATGAGCGAGAAAGGTATGCAAATTCTTGCCAAGAAAAATGTCATTCCATCCACCGGAGTTCTCTCGGAGGTTTGCAGCCATTGTATGGCTGGCAAACAAAGGCGTACATCATTTCAGATGAGAACGTCAAGGAGAAGATACCCACTTGATCTTGTGCACACAGACGTGTGCTCCATGGGTGTAAAGACGCTTGGAGGTGCCTTTTTACTTTGTAACCTTCATCGATGACCACTCGAGGAAGGTGTGGGCCTTTGCCTTGAAGACGAAGAACCAAGTACTAGACGTCTTCAAAACATGGCACCTTGCTGTGGAGAGAGAGATCGGAAGGAGAATAAAGGTCATCCGATCTGATAACGGTGGAGAATATCGAGGGCCGTTTGAGGGCTATTGCAGGAGCCATGGCATCCGTATGGAGAAGACGGTGCCAAAGACCCCACAGCAGAATGGAGTTGCGGAGAGGATGAATCGCAGCTTGTTGGAAAGAGTACGAGCCATGCTCTCTCAATCGAATCTTCCGTAGAGCTTCTGGGGAGAAGCACTATACACGACCGTATATGTGATCAACCGTTCTCCGTCTCACCCCTTGGATGGAGACTATCCAGAACATGCGTGGAGAGGTAAACATGTCTCATTTGATCATCTCAAAGTCTTTGGGTGTGTTGCATATATTCATATACCCAGTGATGAACGCATCAAGCTTGACTCGAAGACGAGGGTGTGTGTCTTCATAGGATATGGTCAGGATGAGTATGGATATAGGCTGTGGGATCCTACTCAAAGGAAAATTGTAAGAAGTCGGGATGTCAAGTTTGTTGAGGACCAAACAATCCAGGACATCCTCAAGCCACAATCGCAACCTCCTATCACTTATGACGATGAGCCCTCCCTATTTGAAGAAGCCCTCCATGATGGCGCAAGGGAGGAATCCAAGGCCATAGAAGACAGCGTTGAAGGGGGGATACCACCCCTTGAAGAACCAGTGGTAGAGCTTGTTGAAGAAGCAGTACAACAACCTCAATTGAGAAGTTCAACAAGGGTGAGTAGACCGTCTATGAGATACTCACCTGACCAGTATCTCCTGCTCACAGATGATGGTGAGCCCGAGTCCTTTGATGAGGCAAATGAACATAGTGACAGAGAACACTGGCTGAAGGCAATGCAAGAGGAGATGGAAGCTCTTAAAAGGAACAAGGTGTTCGACCTTGTGCCCCTGCCCGAAGGAGCCAGAGCCTTGAAGAACAGGTGGATCTTTAGGCTCAAATGCGAAGCTGATGGCTCAAAAAGGTTCAAAGCACGTCTTGTGGTTAAAGGCTTTGAACAAAGGAAAGGTATCGATTTTGATGAGATTTTTTTTCCTGTGGTAAAAATGACGTCTGTCAGGATGGTTCTAGCTCTAGTTGCATCTCTAGATCTTGAACTAGAGCAGATGGATGTGAAGACCGCTTTCCTCCATGGTGATGTTGAGGAAGAGCTGTACATGGAGCAGCCAGAGGGATTCCAATCCAAGAAGGAGACTCATCTTGTTTGCAGATTGAAGAAGTCTTTATACGGATTGAAGCAGGCGCCCATAAATTGGTACAGGAGGTTTGATAGCTTCATGTCAAACCAAGGCTTCACAAGGAACACTGCTGACACATGCGTGTACGTGCAAGGTAAAGGGCATGAGAAACTTATTCTTCTTCTATATGTTGATGATATGCTTATAGTTGGCAAGGATAAGACCAAGATCAACAAGTTGAAAGATGATCTAAGCAAGTCCTTTGCCATGAAGGACTTAGGTGTAGCCAGACAAATCCTTGGTATGAGGATAACCCGTGATAGGGTGAATCACAGGTTGTGGATCTCTCAACAGAAGTACGTGGAAAAGGTACTTGAGAGATACAATATGAATGAGTGCAAACCAGTTGGCACCCCACATGCTGCTCATTTCAGATTAACTAAGGATTTCGCACCCAAGACTGAGGAAGAGCATCAAGGTATGGCCCATATACCTTATGCATCTGCTGCAGGACCACTGATGTATGCTATGATATGCACACGGCCAGACATTGCACATGTCGTGGGAGTTGTAAGTAGGTACATGTTGAATCCAGGAAGGAAGCATTGGGAAGCCTTGAAATGGATTCTTAGGTATCTCAAAGGCACGTCCAGCCAATGCCTTTGTTACGGAGGAAGTAAAGCTTACATGGAGGCATACACAGATTCAGATTGGGCAGGTGAAGTTGATGGTAGAAGGTCAACATCAGGATACTTGATCACTCTCGCAGGAGGAGCCGTGGCTTGGCAATCCAAGCTACAAAAGAGTGTGGCATTGTCCTCTACAGAGGCCGAATACATGGCTGTGACAGAGGCTGGCAAAGAACTTCTGTGGTGCAAGAAGTTGCTGCATGGTTTGGGATTTATACAGGATAAATACATATTGTTATGTGACAACTTAAGTGCTATTTATCTTAGCAAGAATCCCACGTTTCACTCCAGGTCAAAGCACATTGAGTTACGGCATCACTGGATACGTGATGCATTGGAGAGAAAAGATTTGCAGCTAGATAAGGTGGACACAGATGACAATGGAGCTGATATGTTCACTAAGGTGTTGCCACAGTCGAAGCTCCAAGAATGCAAGAAGATTGCTGGGATGAAGGCTCATGAAGGGGGGAATTTGTTGTGATCTCTCGCCTTCCTCCACACCTTGCATGGATTGAAATCAATGCACGCGCATTTAAGGGCTAAAATTAGTGCCATGCATGGTGTTTATAATGGGCATGCACCATTATTGACATGCGTTTTGGATCATAACTTACGAGACGATTATGTGGCTAATAATTGTTTCATTCATGATTGAACTTATGGAGAGGACATACATGAGATAGTGGGCTACGTCCGTTTTTTGTGTCTTTTCATTTTCCCCCGCAATGTATATATATAGTTGTGATTGCTCAAATAAAATTGTGTGAGCTTTTGCATCCCTCTTCTTGTGAATTGCTTGTTTCCACTAACATTCCCACACACCAATACTCTACTCATCGATCCAGCAAGTCAAAGAGGTTTCTAGCCTAACGTGGGGCTTAGAAACCAAGTGGCTTCCTTTTCACTTACTGCTTGTATTTGGAGGTCAATTACCACGATTTGGGGGTACTTGATGCTCTGTTTTTTGAGGCTGATTGCTGCATTTTTTGGGTTGTTTGTTGCTCTAAATCTTGTGTTGAGAATTGTACTATGATTTCTGGTGTATACACTGTTGCAATAGTTTACTTGAGTATTGGTGGTTGGAGCTGCTTGTTTTTCTGTGATTCTTGCATGATGTTGTTGTTGCAATTTACCTAAGTGTCATTGTGTGGGGCTATTACTCGCAGTGTTGCTGCCTAGGGAACCTCTTAAAGGGCCCCTTCTGTGTTAGAGCTGAGATCTTTTCTTGTTCGCAGATTGAGATCTATCAAAGTGGAGCAAAAGACCTCCATATGTATTTTATTTGTTAATTATGGTTGGACTGGAGCTTGAACTCCGTTGTGGATGGCATTTGCTTCCACTTCTTGTACATTAGTTGTGCCTCTCTTCTTGTAGAGTTGCAAAGTACTGCTATTGTCGGTTCTCTATGGATGAGACGGTATTGGAGTTATTATAGGTTGCTTCTTGACTTGTTGGTTTGTTCGTTCCTTGGTTGCATTGATGTAGTGTTCAGAGCCTAGTTTGGTTGAGATTTCAAGGTTGTGTTGATGTGTGCTTTCCTTCATGGCCGGTGATCTAAAACTAGAGTGGATAATTGATAGTGGTGCCATGGATCATATGACGGGTCATCCAAAGCTCTTTATAGCCTATAAATTGACCTCTGGTAAAGACCATGTAGTCCTTGTTGATGGATCTCATGTCACTGTTGCGGGAAAGGAAGTGTTTCCCTGCTTGATAAATTTTCTATCCATAATGCACTTCATGTTCCTGACATGCCTTTAATTCTTGTTTATGTTGGTAAAAGAACAAGAAAATTGAACTGTGGACTTGTCTTCTATTCTGATAGTTGTATGCTTCAAGACTTGGTTACAGGGAAAGGAATTGGGATCGGTTTAGTTTCTTATGGTTTGTATTGTCTACCAATTAAAGAGGTAAATGCTTCGATGACTGTGATTCAAAGAAGAAAGAATAAAAATGAGTGTAAGAGTCAAACCATGCTATGGCACGAACGCCTTGGTCATCTTCCTTTTGATTATCTTAAACAGTTGTTTCCCTATTATTTGAAGACTTGAGCTCTATGGACTTAGTGTGTCACATTTGTTTGAAGGCAAAGCAACCGCATGCTACTCATCATCTATCTAAGAGCATGATGAGTTGTTGACTTGCTCACACTCTAATATTTGGGGTACCTCTAACATTCCCACTCATAATGGCTACAAATACTTCCTTACATTTATTGACGACTATTCTAGAAGCGTGTTTGTATATTTACTTCGTGGTCATGGGGAAGTAATCAGCATTATAAAGAAGTTCTTTAATCTTATTGAGACACAATATGGGGAAGTTATCAAGTGTTTCATGTCTGATAATGCTCATGAGTATTTGTCTAGGGAGATGCAAGAAATATTTAGTGTTAAAGGAAATACTCACAAGAATTCTTGCAGTTATACCCCT
The DNA here is from genome assembly GCA_037367405.1 of Ottelia alismoides. Classification (NCBI taxonomy): domain Eukaryota; kingdom Viridiplantae; phylum Streptophyta; class Magnoliopsida; order Alismatales; family Hydrocharitaceae; genus Ottelia; species Ottelia alismoides. Next base: position 645,181 of record JAZKJV010007980.1, read on the forward strand.
CAATAGAATGGTGCAGCAGAACGGAAGAGCAGACATCTTCTTGAAATTAACAGAGTGATCCTATTTCAAAGAAACCTCCCTAAATGATTTTGGGGAGAGGCAGTTCTCATTAGTACCTTCCTTATAATCAGGATGCCCTTGAGATGGTTGAACATGGAGACTTCCTTTTTCTTTTGTTCATCCCAAGAATAAGCCAATTTTTCTTCCTCCAAAGACTCTTGGGTGTGTTTGTTATTTCCACAACTCTGCATCGAATGCAAAGAAACTCGATACCCATAGAATCAAAGTTATTTTTTGTGATCTTCCCCCATTCAAACTTAAATATGGAAGCAGGCATGTGACCAAAGATGTCACATTTATAGAACATGATTCTTATTTCTCTGAGCATTCCCTTCAGGGTGAAAATGGAAGTAATGAGGAAGGAAATATCCTGGATATTCTCTTCTCATAAGCTTGCAATGATTCTTTAGTGTCGTTGGACAACTCCATCCAAATCAGTATGAAGATAGCGGAGTGGAAGTTTTGTTCTCCTCACTGGCATGAAAAATACTACAGCAAGAATGATCAACAGGGGAAAGCTCAGGGAAGAAAAACCAATCCCAATCATGTTCAATCCCTAGATGGCTCAAGTTCCTCAACTACATCGATTAATTCTAACTGTGACGTAGAAAGTGATCTCGAAAAGGAGGTCGGTGGCAATGATGAAAATGAGAATTGACAAATTGATCATTTGTGAAGGGAATTCAATGGCATAGAGGCATGGACGTATGGAATTAAAGTCTCCATCGAGATATGCAGATTGTACCAGATATCCTATAAACAGATATACTAGTTACTCCAAACTCAGTAAAAATGACAAGTGCTTTATAACATCTTTGTCTGCATTTGTGATTCCCGGAATGTTGTAGAGGCATTAGCTGATCCCCGATGGATTTGTGTTATGGAAGAAGAAATGTGAGTGCTTAGAAAAAACAGTGCTTGGGTATTGCAGACATCCCTGAAGGGATTCATGTGGTTGGTTCGAAGTGATTGTACACTATAAAGTACAAGCCAGGTTGCCATGTTGAGAGATATAATGCCAAACCTCGGGCCAATGGGTTTAGTCAAAATATGGTGTTGATTACTTGGAAACTTTTCCCATGTGATAAAATTGAATACAGTACATATTGTTATTTCATTTGTTGTCGTTGAAGAATGGAAACTTCATCAGATGGACGTAAAAAATGCCTTTTAGAATGGAGATCTTCAAGAAGAAGTTTACATATATATGCCACCTAGGTATAAAAAGATAGAAAAGTGTTGTAGGTTAAAGAAGGCATTATATGGTCTAAAGCAATCACCTAGGGCTTGATTTGAGAAGCCTAGAGTTGTGATGATAAGGTTAGATTATCACCAAGGAAATGGGGATCACACTCTCCTTGTCAAGAGGAGAACGAATAAAGTTTTTCTTCTTCTCATCTATGTTGAGGGGATGACGAAGAGGAAATTATAAGATTGAAAGGAGAACTTGCTATGGCATTGGACTTCAAAGATTTTGGTAATTTGAAGTACATCTTACGCATTGTAATGCCAAGGTCAAAGAATGGACTTGTTTTGTATCAAAAAAATTACAGCTTGAATCTCTTAAAGGAAGCTAGAAAGTTGGGATGTAAACATGCCACCACTCCCATTGAGGACAATCATAAGTTGAGCATCAAGGATGGGAAGCAACTAAATTAAGATTCAAAGAACCAGTGCCAGAGACTTCTATAGAAGCTCGTTTACCTCACTCTCACTCGATCGGACATCACATATGACGTAAATGTTGTGAGCCAATTTAAGCATGCACTAACTGGTATGTACATGAAATTAATGGATCATGTTCTCTACTATATGAAAAAGAATTCTGGAAGAGGACTTCTCTTTATGAAAAACAATATTCTTGAGGTTGAATGTTACATCGATTCTGATTGGGTTGGATGTGTTGATAAGAGGAGATCCACAACTAGATATTGTGTGCATCTGGGTGGCAACCTTGCAATTTAGAGGGGTAAATAACAATCTTTTTGTGCAAGGTCAAGTGTTGAAGTTGAGTACCGAGCAGGAGCAATGGGTGTCACAGAGATGCTCTGGCTTAAGATCATTTTGATAAACATCGAGGATGATCTTGATATACCTATGATATTTATTTGTGACAACAAGTCTGCCATAAATCTCTTCAACAATCATGTGTTGCATGACAGAATAAAATATGTTGAAATTGATTGCCACTTCATCTGAGAGAATTTATTCCAAGGAATTGGTGTTGGCATATATAAAAATAGAAAATAGAAGAACAAGTTTCTAATGTTTTCGCCAAGGAGTTATTGAATGTCAAGTTTGAGAAGAATGTTGGCAAGTTGGACATGTTTGACCAATATGCTCAACTTGACGGGGAGGGTTGAGGGTCATGTAAGCAGGTAAGAGGATCTTGGGAGGGGATCCACCTTATCTTGAGACTATTTATATCTCTCCCTCTCCCATTTTGAAATTAAGAAAAAGAATAGAAAAAACCTTGTTGTTGTGAGCAACAAGGGTACTTTTTCCTCGTGGTTTTTCCCTTCCATTATGGAGGGTTTCCACATAAACAAGGGTCGAAAATGATTAGGTGATAATTATTGGTAGGATGTAGATAGAAACAATACTTGAATCATGTAATATGAAAGAGAATTTCAATTTAAAAGAAAACAAATATTGTTCAATCTAAGATAAAGTTAGAAGTGGAGTATACAAAGATGACGGAATGAGATTCCATCATAAGATGTTCGATTTTTGATCTCAGAAAGTTAATCTGATATAGAATCTGAAAAATAGAAGACTCATTCGGTATTCAAAATAAAAATTGTGTAAGATAAATGTTGGAAAAGAAAAGAGCCCACCCATGTGTTTAGTACCACATGGGGGAGTGGTCACTATTGGGTCTGTCCGTGGGGCTATATAAGGAGCCCCACACCCCCTGTACTCATTGAGAACTTCAATAGAAGAAACGCCCAATTCAGGGGCTTCTCCCGTGGTTTCATCCCGCTCCTCTCGGAGTAGGGTTCCACGTTAAATCCCGTTGTTCTTTGATGTTTATCTTTATTCTATGTTTTTGCTTCCGCTTTATATTTTTCTACATGGTATCAGAGCGGGTTCGATTCTCGAGGATTTCATGCTCTTTATTGTTTCGAGATTGAGTTGATGTTGAAGATGTATTTTTGAAAATCAATGTATTGTTCATATTTTGTTCGAAAGATGTTATTAGGGTTAGCACACACAGGCACGCAAGAGTTATGTCTTCTAGGATTCCCCAGCGTGCTCCACGCACTGGAGGCACCGCTGCCTCCATTGACTCCCGCTCGCCATCGTTGGCAGCAAACCCGGATCACGGCGGCTGGAGCCCTCCATTTCAGCCGCATATGGCGGCTCCGTTCGTGACAACAACAGGTGAGCCCAGGCACATCACACTTGTAGCCGCGATGCCCTCGACCCCAGGCGCACATGAACAAGCACCAGGTGCGCGCACATAGGTAATCTTCCAAGCGACGACGGGCGCAACGTACAAGATCTGGGCGACGTCGCTCTCCAGCCCGGGGAGTGCCTCCCGAAGCCGATCCCTCCTCCTAGCGCGAGTCCTCGGCGGCGCATCCCTTCTCCAGTTGTGCGCGAATCTAGAACAGATGCGAGCCCAGATCCCTATCTTCTGCGTAAGGGCCCGCAGCAACCCATGTGATCTCGTCCTCCAGCACGCACGCAGGCCGCGCTCCTCCGGACCCCTCCACGTGCCCCGCGGCTCGACGAGCTCCTTTGGGTGCCGCCTCCCTCCTCCAGATCCTTGGGGTGGCGGAAAAGGAAACCCTGATGGGGGTGGTTGTTACTGGGTTCCCCACCAACCCAGGATCCTTGGGGCGGCGGAAAAGGAAACCCCGATGGGGGTGGCTGTTTCTGGGTTCCCCACCAACCCTAAGGTCGTGTTCGTTTGGGGTATAAGGAGGAATGGAATAAGGGGAATAAGCCCCCAACACGCTTCCCCGTGGTACGACTATTCCCCATTATTTCATCTTATTTCACTCTTATTCCTATCTTTATCCCACCTTACCTACATTTATTTCACCTTATTCTCCTTATTCTTATCCTCCAGCCAAACGGAGAATAGACCCTTATTCCCCTTATTCCCCATCCTTATTCCTGCTTATTCTCCTACCGAACGGGCCCTAAAGATGTAGGGTTATAAAAAAAGGGGAGGCAGTGCCCGATTAAAAAAAAAGAGGGTCCAACTGGGAGCCCTAAAGTGGGGCTGGTTATTAAAAAAAGAGAAGGAGGGGTTGCAAGTTCTCGAGAAAAAAAAGAGGGGGTGCTTTTATTGCAAGGCCCAATTGGGGCTTGAAAAATAGTTGAGGTTTCTTTTTTGGAAAAAAAATGGTGATATGAAAAAAAATGCTTTGAAAAAAAAAGGAAAAAAAGGGAAGTGGAGTTAAAAAAGGAGAGAAGTAAAAAGAAAAAAGAAAAGAAAAAAGAAAAAGAGGCGCGTACAAGGAAAAGCCGTACGCATATGTTAACAAAAAAATCGAAAAAAAAAGAAGAAAAAAAGTCACGTACAAGGAAAAAGTCGTACGTATAAAAAAATGTGTGATTCATGTTTGCTTCTCCCAACTTGTCTATTATTTTCATTATTCTCACAAGTTTAGGAGAAAGGGGGAGTAAAGCCATATGCATCCTACATCATTGACTAACAGACCAAACACTCCGGATTTCACAGAATATCAAGCCATCCTCACTGTGCATCGATCTTCATCGTGGTGTCTCTATCCTCGACATCGACTCCGCACTGGATTTGTTTTATTTAAGGCACGACGGAGACAAAGTCCGGTGACTCGCAGGCACGACTGAGACAGAGATCCGGTGACCATGCAGGCACGACAGAGACAGTCCGGTGACCTTTCAGGCACGACAGAGATACGTTCCGGTGACCTGATATACCCGTCAGCAAGCGGGTTTTTCTACCAGTTGCGGATACATACGTTTATTGTGGTGATTTCAAGTGAAGATATAATGATGTATATTTTTCTTTATTATTGCAAGTTGCAGCTGTCCCAGCTACCAACTTAAGGGGGAGTGTTGGAAAAGAAAAGAGCCCACCCATGTGTTTAGTACCACATGGGGGAGCGGTCACTGTTGGGTCTGTCCGTGGGGCTATATAAGGAGCCCCACACCCCCTGTACTCATTGAGAACTTCAATAGAAGAAACGTCCAATTCAGGGGCTTCTCCCGCGGTTTCATCCCGCTCCTCTCGGAGTAGGGTTCCACGTTAAATCCCGTTGTTCTTTGATGTTTATCTTTATTCCATGTTTTTGCTTCCGCTTTATATTTTTCTACAATAAATGCGAGCCTCTGAATATGAAAATATATTATTATTCCTTGCAAAGATCTTCAAGGAAGGGGACATATATGACTTAGAATTTTTAACAAGAATTTTGAGTAAGATCATATAATTAGAGAAATGTCTCAACTTCTTGCAAATGATCCTAGAGAAGAGATATAAAGAGGTAGAGATATAATTCTAACCTTGAATTATTCATAATTGAATCATACTTGGATATGCGTATCATTTTCCCTGAGAATTAATATGTCAATTTTTCCCCTACTAACATAGGGATGAGTACTCTATTATTGACACCACTATCAACCCATCCAAACATTTTATTAATAATTTCTCTAATTATAATTTCATGTCATTTTGTATCCTACCATCACAGACATTCCTATATACCTTCTTGCTAAGATCTATAATGAATTGGATAAACTATTACTGCGGTGATTAAAACTCTATTCGTACATGTAATGTTTTTAATTTGATGATATGGTCTAAATGTTTGGAAATGAAATTAGTTACATGATGCTTTAAATTAGTAGTTTTTATTTTACCGACCCTTTTCTTTAATGGATTTTTTGTTTGTATGTTAAAATTATGATAATCATATTTCTAGATCGAGTTCTGCAGTTGTTCCAAGTTTGTTTCAGGTAGTTTTTAGATATACATTTTGAATTATTTGATCAATTAATTTGTTAGGATATTGTTTAACGTTGTTGCAATCTTATGTCTAAGTGTCTAAAATTGATTATTTCATAACTTCTTCTTTCAATACTGTTTGTTAAAAATGCATATTATAAAGCATAATATATGTTTTGCTGTAATTTTTTCGACTCAATTATTTTCTAAAATTGTATTTTTGCTGATATAAGATATAAATAATCTTGCTAAATTTGGTAATAAACGGGGTAAATGCTTTGGTTGATATGCAAGCATACATAGTAATTGATAATATGTTATTTGTGATCTGTTAATTTTCTGTCACGATAATCCAAGTGAAATAACGTACAATATTTGCTTTATATATTTAAGTGAATAATATTACTACATATGCATATTTTTTACTTTCGTATGTTTGATTGATCAGAAAAACTATATATCCCTATCGCTATTGCATATATTTAAGTGATCAATACTAATGTATTATCGTATATATTCAATCTATTTTGGATTATTGTGATTTCACCATGTATTAATGACATGTATATGCCTTTTTCTAAAAACAAACAAACGTCTACAAGCCTCTATGACTATATATGAGATTGCTATATATATAAGATTCTTTTAAAAAATATGACTCCCAATTGAAATTTCCGCTATTACATTTCTTATTGTTGAAATGTAAAAATATGAAACTGGTTTATTGATCATTAATGTCCATTCACTACGTAATGATGCCATGCGCAATTTGTCAAGAAGCTCTTGCAGATTAATTATCAGATGTTTTGTCTGGTGCTGAGAAGGTCGTGAAACTTTATGATTCCATTTTTTCCATTTTAGTAAACATTACAACTTAATATTTTAACTTACATCTAATCACCACATTTCTCTTATGCCGCGAAGCGCGGGTAACATACTAGTTGGAGTAACACCGAACTTGATAAAATGGAGGAAGGCTTATATCTGATCATAGATGTGTAAGGGGAAATATAACCCCTCCTTCCAAATATGACTATCAAACTTCTTGTTTGTTAAGTACAATAACTAAGTTGCTAATCGAATCAATGATTTTCTTTATAAAGGCACATCCTGAGAAACAAGCATTAGCATTTGTGCTTTGGGCGTTTGCATTTGGGATTTTTACCTGGTAGTTCCTATAATTTTTGTTTTGGGATTTTTACCTGGTAGTTCCTATAATTTTATATACTACAATATTCATTTTGGGAATATGAATGCTATGACATTTGATATCAGAGTCTCTTTTGTACCGAAGTATAATAAAAATAGGGTGTACAAAAGAGGAAAATGTAAAAATCATGGCATGAGAAAATGTCGCAGGTGCCCATTGTTCCACCATTACCCAAATTCTATACTAGGGAGCCTTGTTCATATGTCAAGGGCTGGTAAGGATTATACGTTTCCCAATCGAGCTTCCATCATTGTCTCCTTTATCTATTGCATCTCGTATACCTAGGTAAATTTCTGATCGTAATTCCTTTTGATTTTGACGAATATAGAACAATCTATCTTCTTCAATACAACAATACGCATCAACGATATATTGTTGCAATAAACGCCCACCTCTAAGAAGTGTCTTACCATCACCATCACGTTGTTGTAATCGATATGAATAAAATTCTCTCATGGTCACTCGATGTTTTTTTCTCACCGTTTGGCTATTATTTTCTATATAGTTAATATCAATGGTAAATCCATCCTCACCATATGGGAAAAGTAGTGGATACTGCATAGCCATGAATGAAGGATGTAAGTCACTAATTCTTTTAAGTACTCCAGTTTTTTGTTCTATAATGATATCACGATTTCTTTCGGAGCAACCAAAATCTCCTACGACCAAACCCGCAATTTCCGATACCATTGGAATATTATATACTAAATTAAGCTCATTTCTAATAGCATTTAATCTTAATCGTATTCTTTCATTAGGTGAATCGTTGATTCGTTCTTTCATAACTCTAAAAGCTTTTACTATTGAATTTGTTTCATCCAACATTTTCATCAATCCTTCAACCACATTACAATCCAGATCTGATATATCATCAACACCACTCAATGCTTTCATCCTATTTGAGACCTCATTTTCGGTATCGAAAATGTACAATTGGGAAAATCTAGGAATTTTTCCATGTTCAGGCAAAAGAGAACCCATACGATGGTAATTCTGACCACTGACACGGAAAATATATGGGCCAGGTCGCTTGTTAATGATATGATCGATCTTCGCACCCATAGAAGTAAAAGCAAACAATGAATTATATACTCTAATGTTATCTTTAAATTTTTTATTTGAAACCCCTTTCTTATTATCAAGTAACATATCAAGATACTTTGGAGTAGGAGGTAGTAAATCCAACTTTATTTTTCCCTTACCACAACACAACGGAAAAACAGGTTTGGCTGCTTTCTTTTTCTTTTTTAGACTTTCATCTAACCAGAACAAAGCACCACAATGTTCGCAAATGCATGAAGCACATCCTAAGTTTAAAACTGTGTAAGAAATAAAAGTAATAAATAGTATGAATAAAAAATTTAGATAAATAAGTCATCGACGCACAGATATAATGTAATATTACCTTCAACGACCTCATTGGAGTGTGAACATACATTTTCTTGCAAATTTTGTATAACCATACGACTACTATTGGATTCTTGTAGTGAACCAATCACATTTGCTTCACACGGTGAGGATGAATAATTTTCATTAGCCAAGTGATTGCAAGAAGATTCTTGTACTATGTCATCAACATTTGAGTCACACAGCATATATGTTTCAGCTAAGGCTGATGAAAATCTTTTACTTTTACTTTTCCTTTGACGCAATGTATCAAGACGATGGCGGCGTCTAGTTTTAAATATTTCTTCCTTTTCGATGGTTTCATGTGATTGAAGTTGTTTATTACATCTCTCATTTGTCATAATGATGTTTCCCTTAGTCAATCTATCGTTAAATCGACAATCTCTTTGAAAATTTTCAGTAACCACATGGTTATTAGAAGATTCATTCACTAACTCATCGACATTTGATTCACATGGCATATATATTTTACCTAAGTCTAATGAAGCTCTTTTTCTTTTCCTTAGACGTAGTGTGTTAAGACGATGCCACCTTCTAAGCTTAAATACTTCTTTCTTTTCGATTGTAACATGTGGTTGAAGTTGCTTATTATATTTTTCATTTGGTACAACAACATTTCCCTCAGATAAACTATCGATAAATCGGCATTCATTTTGGCCAATGTCATGAGAGGCATAAATAGAAAAATCATTCGAATTTTCCTGATAATTTCTCGATAGTTGTAAATTTCCTTCCATATACTTATCATATACCTTAGATGTGTCTACAACTAAAGGTAGATTAGCAACATGGTCTCCTTTTCTTTTTCTTTCACTTAAAATATCAATGTGATGTTGCACGTTAACCGTAGATATTTGATTCATATGCATGTTACTGGCTGACACGTTATTTTCTCTGAACATTTCATGTCGGGGACATGCATTATGCTTTGACTGTACATGAGCAAAATAATTTCCACCGATTCTTTTTTTTCTTATTATTTCTTTTCTGCAAAATCTGTTATATTTAGAAATATATTTTTTCTCATTTACCAAAGGATTCATTATGGTTTTCTTAGAAAAAAGTTTATCCTACTAAAATACGCCTAGGATAAATAGTGGCTGAACCTGAAGTAATATCTAACAAAACATTAGGCCATGAATATAATGAAATGCATATTATATTATCATGAGTATTATATTTCAATCAATGCAAAATAAACCAACATAAAACAAAACAGATATATCTCGACAAAAAAACACTTAAAATGGCCTCATAATTTTAATAATACATAATATTACCTGTGAGAATTAGTCCGCAACAGCAAGCTTTTCACCTGAAATAGAAAAGTAAACAAATGAAACACATAATTAGATAATGGGGTAGGCAATGAAGTAAGTGGCTCACAAGGAGTTTTGGATAAAGGTGGGGATGGGTGAAGGGGTTAGGATTTATGTATTAATCTATCCGCGCAAGCAAATTAAGTCTTATTTAGATGACCTAACTTGGTACATCATCTACTTAAGCAAGATTAAATATCATAAAATGGGATTGTATTAAGAAATACGACTAAGCACTAGGGATGAAAACGGTCGGATACGGATACGAATATAGGTATAATCATATCCTTATCTATTTTAAAATACGAATACGAATGCGGATACGAATATTGACGGATGTAGAAAATGGGTTACCATATCCTTAAAACGAATACGAATGTAAAACGAATACGAATCGGATACGAATAATAAAAGAAATTTTTAATAGATTAACTTACATGCTTAAGATGGTTTACACATAAAATATGTATACTAGATATAATAATTTCATAACAATTATATCAATAATGGTGAATGCAATCATAAAATATTGTTACACATAGTTATAAATAAATATATTACTATACTTATGTATGAAAACGAATATACGAATACGAATGCGAATATCAGCGACTGTCAAAGTGATATCCATATCCGCATCCATTTTAAAACGAATACGAATACGAATGTCAAAATATGTATAAAACGAATACGATAGCGGATCGGATACGAATATATTCACATTCGTTTTCATCCCTACTAAGCACACATATTCAGAAGAAGTAAACCATCCACAATTCTAATATAGCATGACATCCACTATAGTATATATGATAAATCCAAACTCTACCCAAAAGTTCATATTAAAACGTATAACAATGTCTTACAAGGTGCCCAAACATGCACCATGATTTAATGGAGATAAAAATATACTAAATGAATTGATAAATCATTAAGAAAAGATTGTGTGTAGAGTTTCAATATCCATATTATATTACTCATATTCATACCTAACCTATTGCAGAAAGAATGAACCAACTATTGAAATCTATATAATTTACACTACAAGAAAAATTGAAATTCACAAGGACATACTTGCCATGACGTTGTGAGAGTGCGTCTTCGCAAGGACACACAAGAGGACATCACATACACAACCCTCACCTGATCGTCTCACGAATGAAATTGAAAAGTATGCAAAAAAAGGTGTCGCTTAATTTGATGGTAATGATGCTAGCGAGGACATTGCAAGGATGCAAGTGTCTAGCAAATGTTTTTAGACTAGACCAGTGCTCGACCCTCTCCTCTCATTTCACATCCAGTGACCAACCTCTACCCCCTCATCCTCACTATGTTGTCACTCCGCTCACTCTGTATCTGCTACCTCGTCATCATCTACAGGTAATCCATGACTTATGGTCTCCTTCATCTTTTATCACATTAGGCTATTTATATCATGTTTCATATAGACAGCAAATCACCATAGTTATCGCTCCACTACATTCATAACACCTCCACTTAACAAAACAACTCCATCATCCACCACTATAAATACATCAGTGCCCGCTATCATCATTTTTTTGTTAGCATTATAGATATGTAATGAAATGTCCAAGGGAAAATTGATAAAGTGAAACTTTTTACGGTTATATATGTTAGGAAAACATAACTATATACGTGTGTACATATGTATGCATGCATGCGTGAATGTATTACTAAATGTTAGAAGTTTATCACTAGTTTATGGGTCATATGTATCTGTATGCAATATAATTATGTGTATGTGTGTCTATGTGTGTGTCATTAAGTATGTGTGTGTGAATGTGTTATATAAGTACGTAAAAGTGAGCGAGTGTGTATGGTGGGGATGGGGAGAGGGTTGATCGCACGTGTTTCTATGTATGTAAATGTGTGCATGGTATGTGTGTGTTATAATGTAAGTATGTGTTATGCATGTGGGTGGTTTATACATATACAAAAGTGTCTCTTTCTGTTTGTGAGTGATAATGATAATTTTGTGTATATTATATGTATGTGAACATATGTAAATATGTGTGTTAATTTAGGTGTGTGGTGTGTATGTGTATAAGAGAGAGAGTGTGTGCGCGCGCATATCTTTTATTTAAATATGAAAATATGTGTATCTGTTTGTTATGTGTTTATATCACTACAAAAAAAGGCGTGATTGGTGTGCACATGGTGGCTCGTCATGTGCACACCGAGTGCATGCCGACACTATAGGCGAGCACATGTGCTCACCCGATGTGTGGTCGCCGATAGACCAGTCACTAGGGTTGGTGGGCGAGCACATGTACACGCCAGGTGGTCACCCGCCTCAAGGGCTAGCACATTTTGGCTCACCAAAGGCTCGCTCGGATGTAATATGCAAGCATATTTAGATCACCTGGCGAGCGCATGTGCTTGCCCAAGTTAAAGAGCTGAATTATACAGGTTCAGCAGGGTTTAGAAGCCCCGTCGAACCTATATATCCTGCCGAGAAACCACTACAGGTGCTTATTAGGGTCGAGAAAAGTACCTTTAATATGTCTTCTAGCCAACTAATTCAACTAATGTGTACATGTCAAACTCACCTAATATATAACTTACAAACTAAACCTTTAAATTAATAAAAATTACAGTATATATATGTAAATGCATCATATTTAGGAGCTAAATACACTATAAATAGATGTTGAAAGATTCCGTATTCACAAATATAACAAATTCTAATATGAAAGTTCATACAAATTAAAAGACTTGCTAAAAAATCTACAACAGAACAAGACAAAAACCACCAATCATTTCTTTTTTGATCTAAAAATTTTTGAATTAAACTCTGCTTCTTCTTCTCCTTCTCCTTAAACATGGCATACATGTGTTCCTCTTCTTCTGGGTCATTCTCTTCCTCCTCATCATCTGATTTAATCTCCTCATATTGAGATGCACGCTCTTGTGTCATATATTATGGAATACACACACATACACACACACGATATGCATTTGAAGATATAGAAATATGAAATTATTACTCATTCTAAGGAGAATACTTACATGTACGTCGTGAAATCTTCTCGGAGCTTCATCACATGCTCCACCATCATTGTGATATGGGACTCCATCTGTGATGATGGATGTGATGATTGTGGCAGTGAATAAGATGGTTGGCCATAAGTAGAATAGGAATGATGATGTTCCTCCACATAGTGTAGAGGAAGACTACCAAGCTTATGCTTCCTGTTAGCCACAACATCCCTTTCCTCCAACACCTATTAAAATTTTAATTTTTAATATATATATATATTAAAAAACGAATATAGTAAAATAATATTTATCTAACGTGTTTCTAAATTACTTTATCAAATGGGGGTTGTTACCTATTAGGATCCCACCCCATTTTTCTGCAGATAGTGCCAAATAGAGATCCTAAAATACAAGTTAAAAAAGAATAATTTCCAGGTAATATACCTCTTATCGATCACTACGCCTCCATTGAGTTCGTAGCAGTCACACAGAAAAGAACTACTTTATTTAAACCTGGAATACTGAATAATTTTCAGGTAATCCAGTATATTCGGGTAACATTTTAATAATAATTTTAAACATGGCATCAAAGTTACGATCAGTCATTTTGTACTCCATCTTCATTGATAGAAGTTCTAAACTGCGGAGAGTTTTGAATATGTCTTACAACACAACCACAATGGCTCTTCTGTCTTTTTCAACAGCTCGTAGAAGTCTGCAAACTCACCATATGGTTCCTCATCATCTGGACAAGCAGTGTTAAAATCAGGACCCACAACATCCATAACCATATCTATGAATGGGTTAATATTGTCTGCTTCTTTTGACTCATTCCTCGTGTCCTCGAAGACCTCACCATGCCTCCACCAAATTTGATATCCTTTCATGAAATCATTTTACAAAGATGCAACTGAGTTTCATCCTTAGATCTTCTCTTCATTAAACGACACTTTTGACACCAACACAAGATAGTACCATCTGAATCCACAACATAAGAACTTTGTGCATAAGCAAATTCCACAAATTCTTGAACACATATTTGAAAGGTATCTATAACACGTCCATTTACTACATGCTTGTACGTCTACTCTCTATTAGCCATCTTTCTCACCTAAATGTAACAGTTTATACAATCAAATGAGAGGAATAGATTTAACTTCAGCTTAATCTTGGAGAACATATCTAGAAAACCTAAACCCTAACCCATCGCTAGCTTAAACCTATCATACTTCTTCTATAAGATGAGAAGAGAAATGTGTTAAATATCTTATCACTTGAGCCCATACATAAGGATTCAAACTTACTATAAGATGATTGTTGTCACATGCTTGCTTATTTCTGAGGAAAATTCGGCAGCATAGCCCTGCACCTCTCTGGTATACCTCAAAAATCAATCACAATCAACTTTTAAAATAATTACTATAGTGACTATTTCGATAATAAATTATGATTGGTTTGGTATACCTAAAAGGAAGGGATTATGGAGCTGAATTTCGATAAGAAACAAACAACATGTGACAATGACCGTCTTGTACTAAGTTTGAATCCTTACAGACCCCCTTAGTATGTGATCTCCGAACTAAGGAAAGGCAACATAAATGTAATATTTTAAGATCACTTTACATCATACATTTGTGCATGCTATAAATCAAACTATAAAGCAATCTTAAACTAGTTATTCATTTATGTTAACTGGGAATTTACTATATTTGGTTGGTTAATGATGGGAATATGGATAAGTGTGATCCTAAATTAATGCTTAATACAGTGCTTAAATTAACGTTATTTGAAGTGTACCTGCAGAAAAAGATTTTTAAACCTGTAAACACCAAAATCCACGATCATTGGACCAGGATATCACATCCTGAAGTGAGTCTAATAATACTGTGTAAAATATAAAAAAATATAACACAATTGGAGGTGATGAAATTCTCCAATGTTTTGCACACGCCTCCCGATGTGCAGGGCCACACACCACCCGGTGTGGAGGGACGCATTGTGTGTAAATGATTTTGTACGATTTAATAATAATTATTAGTTGTTATCCTTATTATCTACCTAACTATAAGTTAATGTGATACACTTGACCACATTAACTAGAAGTTAATGTGATAATAAAATTATCATAAAAGAGCTATTAGTGTTTGTCAAACACCACACTTTGGGTTGCCATTTTGTTGATCATATTTACACCTTCAATTAAATTCATATCCACACGCATATGTTTTCCAGTATCTTTGTTTTCTAAATCTTTTTAATTTTTTACATAAATAAAATCATATTTTAATGTAAAATTAAGCTTATGTAATTAATTATTATTCTTTCATATTTTAATATAGTATAATATTTACTTAAATAAAAGAAATAATAAATTCGGTATTTTTTGGATTTATTAAAATATATTTGAAGTATTTTATACTTCGAAATTTAAAAGAATCTTCATCATTTTAAATGTTATAATTATGTGCTATTATTACCATATAATATATAAATCTGTATCGATAAAAGATTGTTGTAAATTATTTTTAGATTATAACATATCTACTAAAAAATACTGAATTGTAAATCCATTATAATTAGTAGTCTATATAATAGTTTCATTTTAAGTTATATTAAAAGGTATGCGTAGCCAATTTCAAAAGTAGTGGAATTGTATAAATTTAAAATGGAAGTAAATTCCTTTTTAATGATTATTTAATTTAAATATATTTTCTTCTTTCTATAATTACATATGAAATTTATTTTGTTTAAATTATAATAATAAACTCCCCCATCTAACCACCCTACTCAATACATATATATATATACCCATCTCCCAATACATACATCTTCATCATACCTCCACATATAATATCCATCTCTCCCTATCTCTCTTCTCTCTCATATCTATACTGTATATGAAGATGTTTGTTTGTATAAATATACTCATAATATAGAGTTTTTATCTAAACTAAATCTAATTGGTAAATAATGTAATCCAAGTCAACAATAATATTATTCACTTTCTATGTTATCAATATCAAATTATGACTTCAAATAAATAAGTTATTCCTCATTTATAGTCTATCAAGGCATGATATTCCTATCCTTTATAGTCTTTATAAATCATCAACAAAGTATACTAACAAGGTTAAAATTGACAGCGGTATTCATTATTTTATATTATTATACACATTTAATCATATTATTGGTTGTGGCATTTCATCATACACCTACCATATATATGAATTTTAAAAAACTAGGCAACCATCATCATATCTAACAACAACGAGATATTAAACAAGTCATATGTAACATAGAAAATATATTCAATTACTTGATTAAAAATAAAATAAAAATTAATATATCAACAATTTGAAAACCTAAAACTATAAAAAAATGATTTATATGCAATGAGATGCTAAAAATGAGAGAAAGGATGAAACAATATACCTAAAGGAAGATGTGTGTGTGGTTGAATAACACAAACAAGGGTCGCTAGAGGCAAGGAGGCGGGGTAGAGATCATCAGAGGAGAAGATTTAGGGAGAAATGCATATAGAATGAAGAAGAAGAGGCGGCCCGATGTTCTGTTTAAGGGCTTTGGCGAGCACACTTATGTGCTCGCCCAGATATTGGCACGTGCCTACCCGAGCCATGTCTTAAATTTCAAGTGGCCGAGCACATCCTTGATGAGGACATGTACAATACAAGTGCTCACCCAGATTTTCAGACGCGCGCTCCGAAGCCGCGCCTCGTGATTCAAGTTGGCGAGCAGTCCCGGCGAGCACATGTGTTTCCCCTATGCTCGCCTACAACTAAGCGAGCACATGTGCTTGTCAGGTGCAAGCCAATCCGTGCACACCAATCACGTCTTTTTTTGTAGTGTATGTGTGTTTATATGTATGTAAATGTGTGAGTATGTGTATATTTATATAAGCATATGTACCTTTTATGTGTGTTTGTTTCTATGTCTATTTAAATTTATACGTAAATGTTGGAATAAGTGTATACTTATGTAGCATGTAAGTATGTTTAAAGGTTTGGCGGTGAATCCCAACTCGGGAGTTCACCCTTTTTCCTCTCAAAAAAAAGTATGTGTTCGTGCGTACGTCAAAGTATGTAAATAAACTGTCGCCTGTGGACTAGTTTTCAAATAAGAAAATAGTTTTATAAAGTATTTATTATCGTGGGTCTCATAATTCAAATTAATGTGAAAGTGTATCACATTAATTTCTACATTATTAAATAAATACAAGTTATTTTTATAATCGCACAAAACAAATCACATGTCGTGCTTGTGTCTCTCGAAACATGGTGGTGTGTGGCCTTGTACATCAGGATGCATGTATAACAAATTAGAGTGTGATCCTTTCTCCATGCGTTATTTTTTCTCATATTTTCACAAAAATATTGGACTACTTCATGATGAGATATCCTTATCCGGTGATCATGGATTTTAACGTGTGCATGTATATATCAATTTTTTATGTACACTGCCATCTATATATACACATTACTTTTTTATAATGTTAGGATCACCGACATCCATATCAACTCACGTAAACAAGTCAATTATGTAAATGCAAGGTCAACACTTATGATAATATTTTATAGATCATAGCATATATCCCGCATATGTTCCGCATACTTGTGTGAAATTTGTCGATATAATATATCTTAAGTGTTGGCTTTCCCTACTTTGAAGGTATTGTTTTAAGGAGGTCCATGAATATTTTGATATAACTATAAAGCGGTCATTGTAATGCAATCTTATGTTTAGATATATTTCAAACGTGTATCTCCTCTCCTCTTTGATATACCAAACCAATCTTGTCGGACTTAATTGGTGTTAATTTTGAGACATTATATCGAATCCGATTGATGCAGACTTTATGAGGTACATTGAAAAGGTGTGGGGAGATGCTATCGAAATTTGTCCAAACTTTAGCTTACATGTAACAATGATCGCCTTAAAATTATAATGGGATGTCCATTAATGTGCTTAAAAATAAAAAATAGTTCTCTCATTCCTTGGTAGTAGTTTAATAAGATTACCCTAATAGATTTTAGTTCTTCTTATCGTGAATTTGCCTAATTCCTAATATTAATATTGCAGTATGACTCCGAGCTATTCTCTTCGAGAAATTCTGACAAATTATTAGGAATGGATTTATAATCGTACAGAAAATAGTCAGATATTAGAGTCCTTTCAGCGATGTGTTGATGATTTTTCACCTTTATGTACTCTCAAAGTCCAAGTATTGTGGATTGGGATTATACCATTATATGTCCATGTACCAAGTATTATCTTCTTTAAAAAGACTTTAGATGCATTTTTACATAAACAACAATGAGGTTATAGAAATTTTGCAAAATAGTTCGCAGATTGGTTCAAGGAATGAGTAAGATCTTTTGATTATCATCCAAAAAGTTAAACCTTAAGGAACCTTTCACATTGTCTACTATGATCACATTCGTCTATAAGGTGGATGTCGAAACAATAGTTGTCGATTTCATATTGTTGATTCAAGCAATGATATGCATACTCAGAATTATGAAGTGATGGTTTGGGGATCGTATTATGAGGAGAATCATATCGACTATTATGAAGTTTAATAGAAGTTTTGAACCCTGGCAACCCCCACCTCTTTCTTTCTTTTCACCCGACCCCCACCAGCACCCTCCCCCCCACCTCACCCCCCTCCCCCCCCCCCCCCCTCCCCCTGACCCCACCAACGCCCGACCACCACTACTAAAAAACAAAGAACATGCCGCGGTTGACTATCGTGGCTTAATGTCATATTACCGTTGCCTAATAATATTGACCACAGTAATATTACCGTGGTATATACCACCGTGTCTTATACTTTACCGTGGTCAAAGAGGTTACTTTTTTGTCACAGTGGACTTATTGTTGCTATACTGTTTTGTCCACGGTAATTTTACCAATGAAAAAATTTTGAAGCCACGGTTAAATAGCATGACAAATCTATTTAAGACACGGTAACCAAAATGTGGTAAAAACCATCTTGCCAAAGTGCATAGGCTTTGACAACGGTTTAATAGTTGTGGCGACGGAGATTTGGCCATGGAAGTTGTACCGTGGCAAAGAAAGCAGACTTTAAAAAAAATCAATGCATGTGTCAATTAATCATTTAACAAATCTCATATGATATGGATATGGTATTCAATGTTCATTCCCTGTATTGTCATAATCATATGGTGAACATACATACACATGATAAATCTACATACAAGCTAACAAACAAACTTATGATAAGTATACACAAGTTGAAAAAGTGCATAATCCTCATGTCAATATAAGGTTTTTAACAAAATAAGAGCTAATTAAGATTCAATTAGCTAATAAAAAATTAAAAAGTATATGACCTTTGAAATCTAATAATATTAGATGTAACATAAAGATCGGTCTAAAATTAAATGCTATTCATCTAAAGCGAAATCACTAAAATCGGCATCATCTTCTGAATTGTCATCATCATCTCTTCTTGCACCATGCCTTTGTTCATTCCAGACGATGAACACTCTTTTTGTGATGAACGACTGCCCTTCGATGATGATGCCTCTTGTGCTTTGGCAATGACAGCAACTGATTTTGCTATCTCTCCTAGCAAGACCTCTAATCTTGTGACTCGATCATGTAAACTGTGATCTGGTTGGCTTCTACCTCCATAGTACTTGGATGGATTAACCCCTCCGCCTACTCCCCTCACGCGTCCTGGATGTTCAGGTCCAGTAGCTTGTAGATATGCTGCGTCTGGAGAGATAGGAGATCCATCATCTGGTTGTTGAAGTGCCATCACGTGCTCCTGAGGTAATGAAATAAAAAGAATTTGAATTAATACATATATTAAAATGGATTTAGAACATAAGTAAATTAACTTACATGTTGCTTTTGCAATTTCTTATCATGCCACATTCTTGAGCCATCTTTTCCTTCTCTACTTTTTGAGTATATAAAAAGATTGCAACGATCAGCATCAATGCCCTTTTTCACCTAAATTTAATTATATAAATAAATATATAAGTTAATGCATAAAAATTACTTAAATTCAAAAAAACAGTAATTACATACCAACTCGTGCTTTAACTGCTTGATGTTTTTTCTACCCATGCGATGAGCTGTATGTGTTAACTTTGATCGATTATGTGCATTTATATATTGCATTGCCTACAACAATATAATTTTCATAATTAGCACGTATTATTTTCGAACAGAAATCTAAACTAAAGAGGACAGTTGGAATTATTTTGATGGATGAAGAAAGATTTAAAACAAATACCATTTATAAACAAAGAGGAGCTTCTAATCAACAACAATGGTAAAAACAATCATTTCTAATTGCACATCAAAAATTTCATTGTCCAATCAAGATTAATAGAGGTTCAAATAGATTCTAAGCAGATCTAGTTAAATGAAATGTTAACAATATCTAGCAATATCATCGATAGGAAACATGGCCTAATATAAAGCATAGATTATATGGACGGAAACTCCTTATCACAAACATAAACATAACTTCATGATCCATCTTCTCAAATAGTTTTATGGTCATATATTCATGAACACTATTGAAATAACCACTAAATGTTCGAATTTATACCTTATACTCCTTGGATGTCCAATAATCAACTAAAGTTCTCCAATCTTCTTCAGTTATACATTCCGATATGGAAGGAAATATCGTGATATATCGACGATATATTGCCGATATATCGATATCGACATGGGACTGATATGGCGATATATCCCGATTTTCAGGTATTTTCTTCACAAAGGCTCGTCGATATGGGCGATATTTCGGCGATATATCGCCGAAATATCTTATTGATTTGATATCGAAATGATTATCGATATCGATACGACCTTCCATGCCTTCCAGTACATTAGAAAGTAGTTGACTTATCAGGATATTCTCATCAAAGTGCTGTAAATATAGATAGCAAGTCTGGATTATAATTATATGTAAGAATTCATTCCAATGATAAACTTATAATGATTAAATAAATTGATTTTCTTACATCTCTCTTAATCTAAAATCGCCAACTTCGATGCAACTCTGAAGCATGTGAAAGAATCATCTTATCCAACTCATCGTTGATCTCCCATGAAAATGATTCTTGTAATATATTCTGATTAAAATTTTCATACAAAAAATATGAATAATATTCCTAAGGTATATATTAACCTTACCCTCAATCTCTTCATAAGTAGATCACGCATCTCTTTTGTGGCATCTCTTCGAAAATCTCGGATTGTAATTTGGATAATACTATGAGTGAGTATACCTAAATGACTTTGAAAAAGTTCACTATTGATTCCAACAGCATAACCGTCCACAAGATCTACAAAAAAAGTCTCTCCTGGTCTAAGACGGTTGAGAGCAACTCCTTGAGCAGCACCTCGTACTCGTGGTCTTTTGGACTCATGTGTACTTGGAGTCCCTACATCCTCCTCAGATGGAGTAGCTGATGTAGATGATGGTCTCATGGTAGGAGATGGCGAATGATGCTCATCTGGTGTGTTGTGATCATGTACTCTATGATCAATTGCCCGTCGACGAGAGGCTACCTGATGATAAACAATAGAAATTATTCATATTATAAAAATGATGGAATTTACTGACAAATACGATTTTTATGTTAATACAGCCTTAAATAACACAACTTTACGGATGCAGACGATGGACTCGTAGGAGGAGAAGGAGAACGATGCTTATCTGGTGTGTTGCGATCATGAACGCTATGATCTATTGCTGGTCGACGAGAAGCCACCTGGTGTTAAACAATATAAGTTAATCATATTTTAAAAATGACAACCTTTATAAAAATATAATTCTCATGTTCATACATTCTTTAATAACGCAACATTACCGATGCAAATGATGGCCTTGAAGGAGGAGATGACGAACGATGCTCATCTGATGTGTTGTGATCATGTACAATATCATCGATCGTCTGTCGATGGAAGACCACCTTTTTTACAATATGGAAGACAATAATTTATGTAAGAGTTCATATTAAAGTGAATGATTAGATATTAAGATTTACCAATGATGGTCTTGTAGGTAGAGAGGGTGAATGTTGCTCATCTTGTGTGTTGTGATCATGTACTCTGCGATCAATTGCTCGTCGACAAGGAGGCATTTGCACTACAACAATCCTGACATTATATTGAAAAGAGTCTGCAAAGCATATCTCATATATTGTAGCAAGAAAAGCAATAATAATTAGACATAGAAATAATAATTGCATATATTATTACCTTTACTATCTTAAATTATCTTCTTGATATGATTCACTTTCCTCATCAGAATCATTTATATCTCTTTCATGCATATTGTAATAGGCTCGTAGTATTGTTATAATCGGAATTATCCATCCAGGTCTTTCAATATCGTCAACAAAAAAAACTTGTTCAACCTGACTTGCAAGTGCAAATGGTTCCTATGTCCCCAATATACAACTTCGATTTGAACTAATGTAACCATCTTTATTTTTTACAAAACCTCTATCTTTATTGAATACATCAAACCAGATACATTTGAAAATAATAACATGCTTATCGTGTGTGAAACTGATGTCAATGATTTCAATTACCTCTCCATAGTATCCATCCAAGCCTGATTGAATATAAGATTTCACAATTACACCACACATCTGTGTTCTTCTATGTAAGTCAGCAGATTTGATTCGAAACTTAAACCCATTAACTGTATAAGTAGTATATGTTTGGACAAATGAAAATGGTCTTTCAGCTAAAATATGCAACTCAGGAGTCCATCTACTATCTGGACAATCTTTGAGCTGGTTCAGTTTAGACCTAAACCATTGTAATAAATTATGTGCATAGATAGACTTTCGTCGTTCAAGATTTTGAAAGATATCATTGTACTCTTTGAAAAACATATCAAGTTGTTTAATCTGCATTAATATGTAATGATGAGCCAAATTCATCTCATCATCATCTAAAAACTTTCGAATTGTGCCACTTGCTGCCTTTCCATAATCTGAAAGAATGGATAAAATACCATCATTATCATTGTCAACATTTATGTCATCTTTACTTTCTTCTACAGAGTTGAAGATATCATTTTCATCATCAAGATATAATGATGAAAAATTAACACATTCTTCAAAGATATAACCCTCTACTATAGACTCTTCTCGATGCGCCATATTAAAAACATGATCTTTTAACTTCTTAAGAAATTTCTCTACTGGATACATCCATCTATATTGTACCGACCCTGCAATTCGAGCCTCGTTGGCCAAGTGGACTACTAAGTGAACCATCACATCAAAGAATGATGGTGGAAAAATCTGCTCCAACTTGCATAATGTCTCTACAATATCAGTCTCCCACCTTACTAAAATAGTAGGATCAAGAACTTTAGAACAAATAGCTTTGAAATAAAAACTGAGCTCCATCAATGGTTCTAGTACATTGTCAGGTAGACTTCCACGTAGAGCTAATGGCATAAACACTTGCTTATATATGTGGTTATCATGACTCTTTAGGTCGGAAATTTTTCTCTCAGCTATATTAACACATTTTGATAAATTTGCTGCATAACCTTTAGGAACCCGAATCGCTTTCAAAAACCTTAAAATAGTTTCTCGATTTTCAAGTGGCAATATATAGCTTGCATTTGGTAATTCAAATGTATTTTCTCCGATCTCAATTAGATGCAAGTCACTTATGATATGCAATTGTTGAAGATCTTGTCTACTTCTAAGTGTATCCTTAGATGTGCCTGATAAATTTAAAATGCATAGAATGTTGTCCATGACATTCTTTTCAATATGCATGACATCTAAATTGTGTCTAATTTTTAAATCTTTCCAATATGGTAATTCTTTAAAGAATATTCTCTTTTTCCTCCTACCACATGTTGTAAATTATTTAAAAGGATGTCCAAGTAGAATTTCCTCCAAACATTGTTGATGATTCCATATTTCTGCTCCACTGTAACGAATGGTTCCCAAGTCCAAACATTCCCCGGTTGAATTACCATCAAACTTCTTATTGAACCGACGATCCCTCCATTTATGTGTTTCTAGAAGAAAACGACGATGACCCATGTAACATTGTTTTAAACTGCCACTCAGACGTAAACTATGTATTTGATCCATACAAATAGGACATGCAATATATCCTTTTGTACTCCACCCAAATAAATTTGCATATGCGGGAAAATCATTAATGGTCCATAAAATTGCCGCTCGCATACAAAAAGTTCCATTTTTATTTGCATCATATGTTTCAACACCATTGATACACAGAACCTTCAACTCTTCAAGTAATGGTTGTAGATAGACATCAATTGCATTTCCAGGACCTTTACTTCCAGGTATTAATAATGGCATCATTGTAAACATAGATTTCATGCACATCCGCGATGGTAAATTGTATGTGAATACGACGACTAGCCATATGGAGTAGCTATTATTCATGTTACCGAAAGGATTGAAACCATCACTTGCAATCCCAAGTCTAACATTACGCATCTCACTTGCAAAATATGGATGGATCGAATCAAATCTTTTCCACTCCTCAGTATCAGCTGGATGACGCATAAGACCATTACAATCATCTTTTCTTATCTTCTTATGCCATGACATCCATTTTCTAGTTTTTTTGTGATTGATAGAGGCGTTGCAACATAGGAATTAAAGGGAAATATCACAGAATCTTTGCCGACTTCTATCTTCTCTTATTGTTGACCACAGAATCACAAACATCTTTATATCTAGAACTTTTACAATGTGGAT
This sequence comes from Ottelia alismoides, assembly GCA_037367405.1. Taxonomy (NCBI): domain Eukaryota; kingdom Viridiplantae; phylum Streptophyta; class Magnoliopsida; order Alismatales; family Hydrocharitaceae; genus Ottelia; species Ottelia alismoides. The sequence goes on from JAZKJV010007980.1 coordinate 669,901, forward strand.
AAAATTCAAGGTGGTTATTTTCTTGTCAAAATAAAATACAGTCATTTGGACATGCGTCAATCTTCACACAATTCATTCTTAATGTATGAAGAGTCTTCTTAGCCTCATACCAACTTTGCGGATAATTTGGTGGATTCTCTAATACCTCAGAAATAAACTGCAGAATATCTGACATTAAGGCAGTTGTAGCTCGGTGTTTAACTTTCAATTTAAATAGTTTTAAGATGAATTTGAATCGAGACATCTTCAACCCTTTGGCAATAGGTTCCTTAGCTTCCATACAAGCTTTGAGAAATTGATCCCTTCCATTGTCAACCTTCTCAACATTGTCCAAGTTACCTCTGAATTCAATAGGTTCGTCTGCTACCATAGGAGTAATAATATCTTTAGGTCGCTCTTCGACTTCTGCAACTTCCGATGTTGTTTGTAGCCATTCCTCCTCTCCATGTAAATTCCAAATAATATATCTTTGCCACCACCCATTCAAAATAATGTGATCATATACTTTCCTTTCGTTTATATCTCTTGTTATTCATACACTTCCGACAAGGGCAATAAATACAATCCTTGTTAGATCCATATCTGAAACGTGCTCTATCAGAATGAAATGTCCAGTCTAAAAAATCATGAACTCCTCGATTATATACTTCTATATCTGACAACCTCTTAGTCAATCAAGTCTTGCCCATCTACATAAAGTATATCAATCCATCAGCTAGATATATACAACAGGAGAATGTATAAATATATTTTCATTCCAAACATTTTTTCCACAAGAAAAACTATATGGTATCACAAATATATTTTTCACTGGTCAAAATAATTTGATTTGATCTAAATCGACTCCTCTAAAAGTTGGTGGACATGTCAGAGTGGGCTTAATGGCATTAATATTCGATCATTCATCACTGGTCAATGGCCACCCCAACCTGCCTTGCAATACCCCCTACCCACCTACATCCCCCCCTTCCCCATTGCCTTGGATCTTGTTCTTTGTTTTTACTGCCACCTCTCCCTCCCCTCTGTCGTCGGTGTTTAGTTAATTATGACCCCCCTATCCTTTCATCTTTTTACATGTGCCCTACTTGAAAGCTGCCATGAATTTATTGGTTGCACACTTTTACCATATACTTAATTATATACTAACTACATCGATCCGTTATTTTTCATATATATAATAAGAGAATCTATAAGTTACATGAGCTATTAATAAAAAATTCTTTATTTTATTTACCAAACTAAAGATAATGATTAGTATGCATTTTATCAACATTGGCTTTCCATATAAAGAAAAAATGGATAATCAGACTCTAAGAACAACCTAACACTAATATTTCTCCATCATCAATAGTTGTGTGAGTGCGTATATATATCTTACTCTCTTGAAAATACCTTCCATTCTTCGGTCAGGGAAGAAAATTGATAAAAAGGAACTAGACAATAAAAAAATGCTTACCAAACTTTTTTCTTATTGTACAAAGAGAGTACAATCAGCAAATATTTACATCGTTTTACGGTTTGGGAACCTAAAATACCTAGAGAACACTATCGCATTATATTCTATTATGGAATGACATGACAAAGTAAAAATATTTACCCATTTTAAAACTTCATGGACATGTAAAGATCTATAAATAAATTCAATGTATCATATAAATTTAAAGATATCACAAGATAGAAATATACATGGTTTCAATATAATAAAAACAAAAAATAACACCAAGTAGATTTACTAGATTGGATGTCTTAAAGCATTAAGAGCCATTCACAACATTAGAATTAGAATAAATCTTAAGGAGATCTACTGGATTGGTTTTCTCTAAGTTTGAATACTCTAATATTTACCAGTTTAATCTAGACAAATGACCATATAACCGGTAAATGTAAATTTGCAAATCAATGCAATAAGATCAAAACTCAGATTGGAACGGGATACAACCTAATAACTATAGTTTTATCGTTTATCATTGCAACTGCAATAACACAAATTTCTCCTACAAATAAAATCCCAGCAGAATAAAATAAATCATGGATGAATGGTGATGATTATGCAATATATTTGTGATTCAAATCTTTGTAAATGATCAATCAACATGTAAAAAATAGATTGATCCATTATTTTACTTGAGAACATAATAAAAAACAGTGAAAATGCATGATCCTTTAATACTAATAACTAAAGAGCATATAAGCAATGGCCGAACCATATCATGGGATTTCCTATGAAAATACCTAATAGTATATAAGTCACGGATGTTCAAAATGTTCCAGCCTCAAATAAAAAAACATGTGTGTGGGGAGAATATATTACCTAGAAATTTCTTGATCTCGATCTAATGGAAGGGAGGAGCGTCGCTTGTGTTGCCCTATTGCTGAGGGATGTCCTTTTCAGGCTGCAGCAACTACAGCAAGATGGAAACTTGAGCAACGACAAAGAGGGTTAGGTTTCATATATGTGGGAAGGGAGTGGGCAATTAGGGTTATGGACGACACCAGCAATGATAATCGAATGAGAATGCCTAAAAAGGCAAGGGCCTTGATGATTGAGGGAGGAGAAGTTGAGGCTAGGGATTTTTGTTTGATGGATGATTTAGGAGGGAGCCAAGGAGGGAAACGAAATAATAGGGATTTGGAAGGCGGGTGGGGGAAGCCCTTATTAATTTTCATTTAAATTGGCTACAGTAATATTACTGTGGTGTTTAACTTTTGACCACGGTAATATTTCCATCACCTTTATTTATTTGTCATGGTAGAATTAGTGTGGCCAACATTTTTAGGCTACGGTAATTACCGAACCATTGATAATAAGACATAGTAATTTACCGTGATCGAATGTTTTTTGCCATAATAAAATTATCGTGGCTTGTTTGTGTGGCTAATATGGGATTTTTTAGTAGTGCACCCAGCGCCCCCCACCAACTCATTCAAATATTCAGCTCATTCAAATATCGTCATTCTTTTTTTCATCCGACCCCCACCAGCGCCCCCCCCCCCCACCCGACGCCCACTAGTGCCCGACCAGCCAGCGCCAGCCCACCCGACCCCCATCCAGCGCCTGACCACCACCCACCCGACCCCCAGCGGCCCCACCATCACCCAGTTTTGAACCCCAACAACCCCCACCTCCGCCCACCACCCGCCCAGCGACCCTGCCCAGCAATCCCGCCAGGACCTCCGCGACCATACTCACTAGAGACTCCCACCAGTGTACTCCGCGACCGCACCCACTAGGGACCTCGCTGCTTCACCAACCTCCGTGTCCCTGCCTACCAGCGACCTCAGAGTGATGCACCCTCCAGGTGTTCGAGGTTTTGTATCACCCTTTTTTATTCTTAAGAGTTTTATCATGTCGGTTTTGGAAGAAGGAGAACTTCCGAACATTGCACCGCAGGCATCTCACCACCCGCTTCCTTCTTTATGGCCTCCCGATAGCTCATCTAGGGGCTTTTATTGTGCCTTTTCCGAGACTTACATTGTTGTCCGGACGGTAGAGAGGGTAGCAAAGGGTTTACACATTTGATCTCCCATTTCAAAGGGGTGCATTTCTCTTGTGAAGAACGGTGTACCTTATTACAGGATGCTCTTCAAAAGGATTGTGATTTATTCCTTGTTGTAGATGAGACCTTGAGGGTCCTTGATCATTGGTTATGTGGGAAGTGCATGAAAGTACAAGCAAGGAGCCGTGCATGTCACCATGATGATGGTATTGCTAGGGTCACTAATGAGACTGGAGAGATTGAAAGTCATATTGTTGGCAGTATTAAGCCTCGAGTCCGGAGGTTTCTACTGACAAGGAGGGATTGATCCTTGATAGAGGACTTCTTCATCGGGTTTTTAAAGCACCTATCTTGACAGTCAAGAGCATTCCTCTTAGTTGTCGACTTGCCTTCTCTCAAGCTTTAAATACATCTCTTTATAAAGTGGTCGCTGAGACAGGATCTGTTTCTGCATGGGTTATGTTATTGCTTCTTCCACGTTGTACTTTGCAGGTGTTCTGTCCTTAGAATAGATGTGATTGCAGGTCTGGCAACAGAAAGTCATTGCAACAACAACTTATCCTCAAGTCTCTCTCTACATGGGGAGAAGCTGGAGGTATTGCTCGGCTTGTGGATCAAATGTTGGACGCTCATGTGCCTGTAGGAATGGACTTTGGCAGTGGCTACTCTGCATAGGGAGAGAAGAAATTAAATCCAAATATCAACCAATGTCTTCGTAAGGTTGTTGATGGTCATTTTACAGCGGCGGTAAAGGTTTTGTCGTCTTCAGGTGTAGCACCTGTCAATGGAGATACTGTTCGGGAGTTGGAGGCGAAGCACCCGTGCAATCCACCTCCGTCCTTGCCAGATTTTCTCGGTTCTGAAACCCCTCTTGTTGTGGAGGATGATGCCATTCTTGGGTGTATTAAGTCCTTTCCTAAAGGGACTTCTTGTGGTAGAGATGGGTTGAGGGCCCAACACCTACTTGATGCTATGTGTGGAGAGGGGTCTGTTGTGGCCATAGGCCTTTTACATGCCATCACTCGTGTGGTTAATTTATGGCTGGGAGAAAGGTGCACCATTTCTTTATTAGAATTTATAGCTTCTGTACTGCTTACACCATTGCTCAAACTAGATAATAGCATTCGTCCTGTTGCAGTTGGTACTATTTGGAGACGGCTAGCGTCCAAAGTAGCTATGGCAGGAGTTAGTAAAGATATGACCAAATATTTCAATGACTTTCAGTTTGGAGTGGGTGTTCCTGGTGGAGCTGAGGCTATTCTACACAATCTTAATAGAGTGTTGAATGCGCGGCATACTGATGGCTCTCTTTCCTTGCTATGTGGAGTTCTTATATGGGCAGGCAGCAAGGTTGTGCCTTGGAGATAGGCATATTTGGTCTTCCACTGGAGTGCAACAGGGTGATCTCTAGGTCCGCTCCTCTTTTCTCTCATCTACATCCACTTATCCATTATATCAAGGATAATTGCAAACTACTTCTTCATGCCCGGTATGTTGATGATGGTACAGTTATTGAAGATACATTTGAGGTGGCCACGGTTTTAAATATCATCCAACAACTTGGGCCAGACTTGGGTCTGGTTTTAAATATTCATAAAACGGAACTCTTTTGGCCTACTTGTGATGGTAAGAAACTTCGCAAAGGATTGTTCCCACCTGATATTGGTAGACCTTTATTAGGTGTGAAGTTGCTTGGAGGGGTTGTTAGTATGTGATGAATCCACATTTCATCATCTTTATTCTATCATTTTGGCACCAAAAACCCTAGCAAATGCCTGTAAATACCCTTAAATAGAGCATCTTAGCATTCATGCATGTGCATCCAAATAGTGTATAAATTACTGTAATTAAGGCCAAAATTATAGAATAAATAAAGAAAAGAAAAAGAATAAAATATTGTAAATATTTTATGACCCAAAACCCCCGAGACCTAGGCATCTTGATGAATAGGTCGACAAGGAATAAAGTAGGGGGAGATAAGGTCAGAAATACAGTCAAAATACCTATTCATTCTATTCATTTCTTTATTCATTTTTGGACCTATTTTTGGTTCTACCTTCTATACATCAAATAAAGAAACTTTGTACATGAAAGTTGTAGATAATTTAATAAAGAAAAATACAAAATTGATTTCACAAAAAAATAATGTATAGATAAAAAGTTATGGTCTGAATAAAAATCCAGAATGCCAACTTCCCAGACCCGTATCTCACAACTGACAACTCCAAATGTAGCAAACTCACCTTTAATTGTATATAGAATAAAATAATCTATCCAATGGTGGTGGTTTCGCATTTGGCGGAGCTACGGTCTGAAAGTTGAGTTTTGGACCCCTATTGTATACTTGTACTGAATAAAATATTCAATTTATTCTTTATTCATTATTTATTCATTTTTATATTTTTAATAATTTTGTAAATATTACTTATAATATATAGGTGCATTAAAATTGAAATAACATGCAAAGAAAAATAAAAATAAAAATACTTGTATAAAGACTACATAGGTATTACACATACACGTATACCTATATACAATACACTTGTATTTTATTAAATGTACAAAACGAATCAGAAAAATAAAATAAAAATATATGTATGTATATAAAAGTATGTTATAATTTTATAAAATACTAAATAAAAATAATAAGAATAAAATACCTAAATAAAAATAAAATATCAAGATACATAGGTATTATACCTATATAGGGTTAAAAAGGTAACTTGTAAAAATATAAGTCATAAAAATAAATAAAAATCAGAATAAAATACTACATAAAATTTTGAACATTTTTTATTTTATAACTTTTATTTAATTCGGCCATTTATTATTTTAAATTGAATTAACAAAACAATAATTCAGGGTTTTTCCTGGTTGGTCCACGTGGACCAACCAGGCGCAAACCCTAGTTGACCTTGGTCAACTAGGTGACCTACCCCCTGTGGCCTTGTCAGAGGCTTATTTTTGGGTCGATTTCTCGGTTTTTTCGAGGGCGCTAGGCACCTCATTTCGTGCTAGCGCCTTCTTGACTTTTGATCATCGATGATCGAGGAGGCTCGCCCATATCTAACATCGGTTTGTGGATCACTGAATCGCTTCAGAGATCTTGGTCTTTGGACCCCTGTCACCACGAGTCAAACCACTTAAAACCGACCCCCTTCTTTCCTTTGGATTTTCGAGTCCCCTTGGTCCACCCTTCAGCGCCATCATCGTGCTCCTGAGCTCCGTGGAGGTGACAGCTCCATCGCCAGCCCTTCAGCCAAGGCGTGCGAAGTCGAGGGAAGCTCCACCACCTCCGCCAACAGCCGGCGTCGAGGTACCCTTTCTCCTCTGGCTCCGGCCATCGAGGGCATCCCCCCGCTTATTTCTTCCTTGCATTTAGTTCATGTTAGCTTAAGCTTCAAAAACCCCAAAAAAATTATACGTCCATCGCTTATTTCGCTCATCCAAGCATCATCGCCGGAGCGCACCTCCGGCCACCGACGATCACCTTCCCTCGCGTATCGATTAGGTTCTCCGCGAGGCCCAGGCAATTTGCCCTGGGCCTTTTCACCACTTTTTGCAGGTCAAAGACCCTTGAACGCACCTGGAGGGCCATTTTGATTCCTCGCCGGAGATATCTGGAGCGCAAAGCTCCGTCGCCTTCGCGCCAGCACCTCGATAAATTGTGATCAACAAATGGCGCCGTTGCCGGGGAGCAACAGCGAGTAGTTCACATTTTTGATATATTTGTTTGATTGTGTGATTGTTTACCATAGCATCATTTTCCATCTCTTACATTTTGATATATCTTGTTGAGCTATCTGACCACTCTTCTTTGTCTTCTTGCGAGTGACCGCGGAGCGAGGCGGATCGCCTAGGTGACCCGACGCATCCTTGGGAAGCGGAGCCGGCTGTTCTTTAGCCAAGTCGGCAGGAGAGAGCAAGGAGTGAGAGAGAGAGTGATTAGATTAGTTTTCATTTATTTTTGGTGAGAGAGTGATTCATTTAATTTGTAATAATACAGGTACACTTGGACTTGGACACTTAGACATTCGGGCCTAATTTCCGGGTGTTTGTTCACCCGGGGGCTCACCGCGGATTTTTATTGCGTTTTTATCGCTGTTATTTTCCAGTTTTGTTTTCATTTTTTACTTTCTTTTGTGGATTGAGCTCTTAGTTCTAGGTCTGCTTGACTCGATTAGAATAGGTCCAAACACCTAATTATATTTGCATGCTCCTATAGATTCGTATTTGGACTTAGACTAATTAAACAGTTAGCTAGTAGCTTCCAAATCCACGCGCCGCGAGCTCACACCCGAACAAGCGCTTTCTCCTGCCCCAAATGTGTTGGGCAGAGGAGGGGTGAGCCTAGACCGGACACTCGGATTAGGAGTTACTAGTTAGCTTGTGGTTCTTCACGCTAGCAGATGCCTGTTCTAGGACGATTTCCGCTTGCATATCGCCATATAGCTTAGGTTTAAAAATTCTGCTTTGCATCCCGCATGGAGAGAGTTGGGATTCATTGTAAGTCTTCTTACTTTGCACGCATCATCTAGGCACAAAGGTGAGATTTCCACCTTGGTGTCGACTTGCACGGCTTTTCCGACTCTATTCTCCCTCTGTTTTTGGAACAAAGTAGGATAAAGGAAAAATACAAAAACCGTTAGGCGCTTGTTTGAATTGACTCAAAAGAAGCGATAACACCAAAAAAATTAAAAAAAGGGACTGCTAAAGAAAACTTGACCAAAATAAAATTGGTAATTGGATTCATTGCTTGGGGAGAGTAACACCCTCACTTGTCTTCAGGTTGCATGGGAAGGTTTCCTTCCAAGTGAGGTGAGTGCTTCATAAGGATTAGAGCCCAAAACCCAACTTGTGGCTGCCTTGTGTATCGCCTGGATTTCCGAAGTATTGGCGCTACTATCGTACGTAGTCGAGTAGGACTTGGTCGCCATTGGTGACTCTCTATTGTGAGAGCACCGACCTTGTCCGAAGTACCGAGCTTAGGCCACGCCTTCACGGGTGTGTCTGTCTCACCGGCTGCGTCCGAGTAGGATCTTGCACGCTCACGGGTGATTCCGTTGCGAGCAAGGTCCGAAGTATCGATTTCGCCTATCGGCTTCCTCCCTCTATTTCTTTGGCTGAGTAGGGATCCAGGAAGGGTTACAAGGACCTCAAAAAGCGCAAGTTACAGGTTACACAGGAGGAGGACAAGTACGGGGACACTTTCCCGGCAGTACTCTCGCTCCTATAGGCGTAGCGCTCTAAGGACTCGTGAAAAGATAAATACCTGAAAACAAGCTAAAACTGACAAGATAAAAGCCGATCCTTCACGGCTTCACGAGTTGAGTTGGTGAACTTACCCTTGCTTTGCGTTTGATTGTTAGATTTATTTAGGTCAAGATCAAAAACACCGCACAATTGTGCACAATTTTGTTGCATCTCATCTTCTTCTTCTCTTGCATTTATCTTGCTCTTCCCGAATAATCAAGATGATGGGACGGAGATCTCTTAGGCCGACCTTGTCGGCACCGCTATCTAGCACTCCTCCTTACTCATCTAGGAATGCCTCGGAGAGTCCGCTCTCCGAGCCCGAGTTTACATCCACCCTGTTCCCCCTCGACCATCCTTCCCATTCTCCTTCCCTCAGTCCAATTGTGTCAGAATTCAGTGCATCATAGAGTTCAGCTCATTCAACAGCACCTGAAATGGCCTCTTTTGCATTTTCAGAGAATCCAGCAATGGCAGACAGAGGCGAGCACCCAGATGACCACGACCATCCTCCGTTCATTATTGACCAAGTGGCCATCAACAATTCCTTGCTAGCATCCCTGGAGACTATGCAGAGGCAGATCCGAGACCAGGGCACTTTCATGGGTGACCTTATGAGAGAGATCGCACAGCTGAGAGAGAACCGACCTGGAGGAGGCGGTGGCGGAGAAGGAGGAGGACCTGATGCAGGAGGAGGCGATCCAGACGGTGAGCGACCGCCACAGACCATCATGAGGGAACTGCACAACCCAGCTTCGTCCCTCACTCACCGGTGGATCAGACTCTCGCCAATCCACGGAGACTTCGAGCTTCGGCACCATACAATTCAGTTGCTACCCAAGTTTCACGGGCTGCCGACTGAAGAGCCGCACCTCCACCTCCAAGAATTCGAAATGATTTGCAGCACTATCCATGATCGGTTGATGACCGAGGACACCATCAAGATGATCGCCTTCCCGTTCTCATTGGTTGACAGAGCCGCCTACTGGCTCAAACATCTAGGGCGATTCGTCGATACTTGGGCAGATCTCAGGTCCGCATATTTGAAGAAATACTATCCTCTCGGCCGGACCAACGCAGCTCGAGCCATGATCAGCAACTTCGTCATGATCCCAAATGAACAGTTTCATGAAGCATGGGATCGATTCAGAGAGCTCATTGACCGGTGTCCACATCACGATATCTCCAAGCCCAACCTGGTGCAGATTTTCTTCTGTGGGCTGACACCGGAGCTGCAGGGGCTTGTGAACGCCTCTTGCGGTGGGTCATACTTCTCCAAGGGAGAAGACGACGTCTGGGCCATCTATGAAGGCATGGCAGAAAATTCCACAGTGATGACCCAGGCCCGAGTCTATACACAGCAGAAGCCCCCGCAAGGAGCGGGATCATTTCAGAGGATCGCCCGCATCGATGCCGGTCCCAGCACAACGTCGGTAGCCGCAGCACAAGCCGAGTCAGCAGCAGCCGACATGGGCATTATCAGTGAAAAGCTGGACCGCATGGAGATCCTCGAGAAGAAACAGAACCAAGGTCTAGCCCAGATGGACCTTCTCACCAAGACAATGAGTGACCTGAAGACTCAAATTCTCTGTATTCAGGAGGCACAAGCTCACGCCCAACAGCCTCCCAGGTCACAGGTTGCGTCCAGCAGCAGCAATCCCAACCAGGCCTCTACCTCATACCTCCAGGTGAACCATATCCAGGCGGAGCCGGTTCCATTGCTGCAGTACCATCCAGAGCAACCGCCATCTCAGGAGACGCAGATGGTGGTGTATCAGCCGGAGCAGCCACTGGCAGTTCTTCCTCCACCCTCCTTCGAGTAGGAACCGTTGATGGAAGTTAACGGAATTTGGTATGACCGATACCCTCAGCCTGCAATCCGTAGGGATCACCCAGGATTCCGTTGGGGCAATGGTGGTTCCTCATCCCAACAGCATCCCCCTGCTCAGGGACAGCAGAGCAGCCAGCCACATCAGTACAACCAGCAACCCCAGTATGCCCAGCCACAACAATACCAGAGTGGTCCTCGTCCCGCCTATCAGGGACAGCAGTGGAGGCAGCGCCAGCTGCCTCAGCAATCTTATCACCAGCCTCCCCCCCAGTACCAGCAGCAACACCAGCAGCAGCAGCCCCATTTCCAGCAGGGACAGACGTCCGGTTCTCAGGGTCCAGCCTTCGAGAACCCTGCTCTTGATGATCTTGCCCGCTTGCTATCTGAACAGCGAGCATCGTTCAGGCAAGAAATGGATGAGTTCCGGCAGGAGATGCGGGATTTCATCAAAGGCAAGGCCGCCATACCCGCTCAGATCGAACCTAATCCTAATAATTTAAAAAGAAAATCTGAGCAGGTAGAGTTCACAGAGGATACCTCTCCTAGTGATTATCTGAGTGACATGTCTTATTCCTATTATGATGCTGATTTTGTTACTACTAGGAGCGGTAGGATGCCAGCCGGCGGCGCCTCTTCTGAGCGACAGCCAGATGCAGAATCAGGAGCGCCAGAGGAGCAGCGGAGCGGTGCTGATGCCGCTACAGATGATGTTGAAGACGGTGGTGCTGATGCCACCAATGATGGAGTCCAGGACAGCGGTGCTGATGCCATTGTGATACCAGATGCAGACGGTGGTGCTGAAGCCACCCTTTTGGGAGAAGAACCAGAGCGTGGTGCTGATGCCGCAAAGACCGGTGTTAGTGGTGGTGCTGAGGCCACCACATCTACTTTTGTCGAGCCATCAACTGTGATGTTACCACATTTTGTATCTAGAGACTGTGGGAACAAAAACAAAAACAAAAACATGAATAAAGGAAAGGTTTCTGTTCAAATTGCGGATCCATATGTGTTGAATGATGATTATTGTATGGATTCTCCGTCTTCACAGGCTCAGGGACCGATTCCTAGTCCTCCATCTGAGGAGGCCCCTACCATCCCCTTCCCTGAGGCACTCCGCCGGGCAAAGGGAAACAAAAAAGAAAATCCAAAAAAGAATCAGCAGGTAGAGTTCGGCAATGAGATGATTGACAGATTTCATATTCAGCTGACTCTACGAGAAGCATTTGAGCATATCCCCTTCTTCAAGAAGAATTTGAAAGAAACAACTACTGTCCGAAGGAAGAAGAGGCACAGAGATCAAATCCATATGCTCACTCATAACACTTGCTGCGCCATTCAGAACACATTGCCAGCCAAGCGACCAGACGCAGGAGCTCCCTATGTCAGATGCGAGATTCAGGAGCAGCAGTTTGATCGTACTCTATTAGACAGCGGCTCTTCAATTAACCTCCTCCCGGCAGCCTTACTCAAGCAATTCGAGTTTGGCCCTCTTCTTCGAAGCAGAACCGTCCTTCAGTTTGCTGATAGGTCGATTAAGAGGCCGAAGGGGTTATTGAAAGACGTGGTCATTACCATTCAGGGCCTGAAATTCCCCGTGGACTTTGTTGTGTTGGACATGGAGATCCCTGAGTCGGTAACTGATGCCCCCATCATTCTCGGACGTCCATTTTTTGCCACAGCCAAGGCGGTGACTGATCATGACAGTGGGAAGGTATGCTTTCGCGTAGAGGGAGAAACCATACAAATAGAGACGATCGAAGAGATCATAGCCAGAGAGGCAGAATGCTCCGAGCAGTTCAGCGAAGCCGAGCAGATGACAGAGGAGGAGCTAGACATCCACCAGGTTTGTGATTTCGAGATGACTGATGATGAATCCAACTGGAAAGATCCCGTAGCACCGACCCTCGCCTTGCCTACAGATTCACTGTATCTCAAGCTCATGGCAGTCGAGAGCCGGGAGAGCACCTCCCTGGATGAGGATATCTCTGAGGTTGACAGTGTCGTGATGAGTGGTGCTGAGGAATTTCAATCTTGCTCATCGTCTTCTGATCCCTCGGATTCAGACATTGACTGGGATGACTTTGATGATTATTTGCCTTGTCTGATTCCTTCTGAGCCAGCAGCCATGACAGAGTGCGAGCCAGTGCAGTTTATTGATAATTCAGCAGGCCGCCCTTCGTCAGGAATTCATGCAGAGCGAGAGTTCTCCCATGCAGACCTGGTAGCATTTACACAGACTTATCAGAAACCAGATCTGCCACCTCCCAGTTGTCCAGAACGGAAACCTCTGCCGCAGTCAATGAAGTACAGATTCCTTGCTGGAGAGCCAGAAATGCACCCAGTCATTATCTCAGCAGATTTGACTGGAGAACAAGAATCTCGTCTGATGGAGGTTCTTGAAAGAAACCGCAAGGCAATCGGTTGGAGTATAGCTGATCTCCAGGGGTTGAGCCCAAATCTTTGCTCTCACCACATTTATCTTGAGGATAACGCTAAGCCGTCGCGTGAGTTCCAACGACGGCTGAACCCGAATCTTCGAGACGTAGTCATGACAGAAATTTCCAAGTGGTGGAGCGCCGAATTTATCTATCCCATCTCCGACTCCAAATGGGTAAGTCCGCTACATGTGGTACCCAAGAAGACGGGTATCACTACAGTTGTTAATGAGTCTGGAGAGGAGATCGCTACCAGAGTACCAACTTCTTGGAGGGTCTGCGTGGACTACAGACGATTGAATGAGGCCACCAAGAAGGATCACTTCCCGCTACCATTCATTGATCAGATTATCGAGCGGCTAGCTGGGAAGAGTCATTATTGCTTTCTTGATGGGAACTCTGGATACAATCAAGTGGCCATTGCGCCCGAAGACCAGGAGAAAACGACATTCACCTGTCCGTTTGGGACCTATGCTTTCAGACAAATGCCCTTTGGTCTATGTAACGCTCCGGCAACATTCCAAAGGTGCATGTTGTCCATCTTCTCGGACATGGTGGGTGACTGTTTAGAGGTCTTCATGGATGACTTCTCGGTCTATGGCGACGGGTTCGACGCTTGTCTTGACTGCCTAGACCGTGTGCTGAAGCGCTGCATTGAGGTCAATCTTGTCTTATCCTGGGAGAAGAGTCATTTCATGATGACTCAAGGGACGGTCCTTGGTCATATCGTCTCCAACAGAGGCATGGAGGTCGATCCGGCTAAGGTGGACATCATCAGAAAACTCAATCCGCCGTCCAATCTGCGTCAGTTACGGTCTTTTCTGGGGCATGTCGGTTTCTACCGACGGTTCATTCAAGACTTCAGTCGAATTGCCCGACCGCTTACTGACTTGCTGACCAAAGACACCGAGTTTATTGTTAATGATAAGTGTCTTGAAGCATTTGAGACTCTCAAGAATATGGTTGTCTCAGCTCCTGTCCTTCAGCCACCCGATTGGTCTCTCCCATTCGAGATCATGACGGATGCTTCAGATTTTGCCGTTGGGGCTGTGCTTGGACAGAGGAGGGACGGTTTACCCTTTGCCATTCACTACGCCAGCCGGACTTTGGATGCCGCTCAGCGAAATTACACTGTGACTGAGAAAGAGATGCTGGCCGTAGTCTTCGCTCTTGATAAGTATCGATCATATATTCTCGGATCTAGAGTGACTATTTACACAGATCATACCGCCATCCGGTACTTAATGGCTAAGAAAGATGCCAAAGCACGTCTTACTAGATGGATCCTTCTACTCCAGGAATTTGATATTGAAATTAAGGATAAACCTGGAGTCAAGAATGTGGTGGCGGATCATCTCTCCAGATTGGAGAATCTTGAGGAATCTGAGCCCAGCGCACCTATCACAGAAACATTTCCAGATGAGGCGATCTTGGCTGTCACCTCACTCCCGTGGTATGCTGACTTTGTAAACTATCTTGTTGCCAAGACAGTCCCTCAGGGTTGGCCCAGGCAGAAACTTGAGACCTTCCTAGCTAAGGCCAAGTTTTACCATTGGGAGGATCCTGTCCTTTATCATGAAGGAGGGGATAGTATCTGGAGGAGGTGCATTCCTCAAGAAGAGCAGCATAGCGTCCTCACATACTGCCACAAGCTTGAGGCAGGAGGACATCATTCTGGAAAAAGGACAGCACAGAAGGTGCTTCAATCCGGCCTATGGTGGCCTACTCTCTTCAAGGATTCTGATGAGTTCGTGAAGAGATGTACTGACTGTCAGAAAATGGGAACCTGCGGACAGAGAGACATGATGCCCATGCAACCCATTCACTTCTGTGAGGTTTTTGATGCATGGGGGATTGATTTCATGGGCCCATTTCCTAAGAGTCAGGGATTCGAGCATATTTTGCTCGCTGTAGATTATGTCAGCCGATGGGTTGAGGCCATCCCCGCCCGAGCTGCAGATGCTAAAACCGTTTGCAAATTTTTGAGGAAAAATATCATTTCACGGTTCGGGGTACCTAGAGACTTGATTTCAGACGGGGGGTCTCACTTCATCAATGACAAAGTCAGGGCCCTTGCAGACGAGTTCGGCATTGACCATCGGGTTGCCACTCTGTATCACCCTCAGACGAATGGTCTTGCCGAAGTATCGAATAGAGAGATAAAAACTATCTTACAGAAAGTTGTCCGCCCAGACCGAAAGGATTGGTCACAGCTTTTGGACTCGGTCTTGTGGGCTTATCGGACATCTTTCAAGAATCCATTGGGGACATCTCCCTTTCGTCTCGTCTACGGCAAGCCGTGCCATTTGCCAGTGGAGATCAAGCATAAATCTTTTTGGGCAGTTACTGAGTTGCTTCTAGATCCCGAGAGTATAGGAGAACAGAGAAGAGAAGAATTGGCAGCCCTGGAAGAATTGAGAGACACAGCCTTCTCCAACAGCCTACAGTACAAAGAAAAAGTAAAGACATGGCACGATTCGCATATCAGCCATAAACAGTTTGAGCCAGATCAGAGAGTATGGTTGTTTGATTCCAGGCTGAAATTATTCCCAGGGAAATTGCAGAGCAAGTGGAAAGGACCGTATGTGGTCAGGAAGGTACATGACAATGGCAGCATCGACATATCCGAACCGTCATCTTCCTCTACCTTCCGCATCAATGGTCAACGCTTGAAGCTATATCTTGATCATGATCCGCCGACCATTGACGTTGCCCCCATTCTTCTGGTATGAGATGTGTCTTTTGACTCGCATCATCTACATCTCATACATGGTGATCAATTTCATCTTCCGCTGTACAAATCCATTTGTTCATATCATTCTATTGTCTGTTGATTCATTTTCTTATTTTCTTCTTTTCTTCTTTTCCTTTTCTATCTTCTTGATCTATCAAAAAGGTGTCGCCCTTGTAGACAAGTTTTCCATACTTAGAACGTACTTTGTCCTAAGTATAGGGGGGGTGGCACCCCGAGTTTTTCTATTCTTTTCGATCCTCTCCATTGTCTCCTCTTCTTGTCTATACTTAGGGATATCTTACCCTAAGTATAGGGGGAGACAACCTGAGTACGATCTGTTCATTCCCACCCTTGACCCTCCCTGCGTTGTGTACAGTCTGCTATACCTAGGATTATTTGATCCTAAGTATAGGGGGGACGGTCAACTTCTCAGTCATTGATTCATTCATTTATTCTTTAGACTTGTCTATACTTAGTACGAGTTATGTCTTCTCTTTTCTCCCCGATCTATGAGTACATAGCTCAAGCTAAGTATAGGGGGGTCGTATATACTACGTATATACTTTAGCCATAACTCGTACTTTCGTATTTTTCTAAAAATATGGCTAAAAATTCTTTAAAATTCATTAAAAATCCTTAATAAAAAGATGTTATTATTCCTCAAATTCTTTTTGTATTTACTGATTAATAAATCAGGTGAAAATGTTTTTTGCAAAATGTTTGAAAAATAGTTTGAAAATCTTTGCGAACATCTATTGAAAACTATTTTGAAAATATTTTGTTTCGTGTTTTCAACCTGTGTGAAAAATGTGTGGATTGTAAAATTTCTTTTCTTTGTGTGAAATAAAATGTTTGAAAAATGATTTGCAAATGGTTTGAAAATGGTTGCAAAAATGATTTGAAAAAAAAACCTATATATACTGTTTGAAAGCCTTTTGCAAAATGATTTTCAAATGTGTGTAAATGTTTGTAAAAATTATTTTGGACTATAGTTTTCAAAAATTGTGTGTAAATGGTTTTCAAATAAGTTTGAGGAATATACACATCACACCAAAATCCATCTTATGTATATATGTATAAAATTGACCACTTACCCTTGTAAATTCTAAAATCCACTTCTTGTATATATAAAGAAGCACTCCCGTGTACATAGTTTTCACCTTGTTTTCAGCCAAAATCTTTTTGTTTTCAAAAATTCCCAAAAACATTTGCAAAAATTAAAATCCAAAAACATTTGAAAAATCTTTTTGAAAATACAAAAAAATGCATGCATCATCTTTTCAAAATCCATAAAAAGTTCAAAATCTTTGAAAATTGCATCACAAAAATATTTTCTGCATTGCATTGCATAGCATTCGCATTTTTCGGATTAAGTTTGATAGTTGAACAAGTCTAAGTAAAATCCGGAGATTGGAGCTTGATTGGACCTTAAAATCGACCTAATAACAGGAACCTTATAGGAACCAGGTTTGAGGTACTTCAGGTCTAGTTGACTTAATTCTTTGAGGATCACGAGACTTGGTTCAATGGATTCTTGACTGCCTAAGTAGAGTATTTCGGAGCACACGCACGACTCTTGTTGATGATGACCTAACTTGGACACCTGCACCTTTCACATGGCTCAACTCAGTTGGAGTGGTGAGGGGATTGGATTTGCCGGTATGAGACGCACACAAGTGGAAACACTTGTCCTCCTCTAGGGAGGGGAGTGCACCCCAACCCGTCCAGTGATTAGGAAGTCTAAAGACAGGAGGCTGTGGGTTGCGATAAAGCTTCAAAAGAGGGATAGTCTACTGGCTCAAGAGGAAAAACTCCTTATGTAAATGCTGCTGTGAATAGTATTTCAAAAAAAAAAAAGTTCAGGCATGTACAAAAATAAAAAGCCTGCAAGTATGTACAAAGTCAATAAGCAATCTTGAGTTCCAAAGACAAATATGTGAGCCTGCAGCAGGATGACTTGACTACACTGGTCTTGCATCCAAGGATAGCTAGCTACACTGGCTACCATCCATTCTTCTCTTCACCCCCTCCTCTTGAGCTGGTTGCCACTTGAACTTAGAAGGGAATACCCCGCTCCTCGAGGATGGAGTTGCTGGATTGGGGAATCACTGGGTTGTCATACTGGAGAAGTCAGTTTCTTTGTCATTCTAGTTGGGGAGAGCCACCATCACTTACACTGTACAAGTCAGATTCATAGTCGTAAGAGTTTGCGTATGAATTGAGATATTTCTGACCTGGCTATTGAGGAGACTTGAGCAGAGTTTTGGGTTTCTCAGGGACTGTTGGATTTCAAACACGGTTCTCACTAAGGTTCCGCCCGCACTAAAATTCCAAAGGTCCGACTTAAGCTCCAAACTTTGATTTTGCGAAGACAAGTTTGATAATCAAATAAAATCCAAGTTCTTTCTTTTTCTTTTCTTTCTTTCTCTTTTTTGCACTTATTGCATAAGTGTTTGCTAGGGACTAGCAAAGGTAAAGTATAGGGGGATGATGAATCCACATTTCATCATCTTTATTCTATCATTTTGGCACCAAAAACCCTAGCAAATGCCTGTAAATACCCTTAAATAGAGCATCTTAGCATTCATGCATGTGCATCCAAACAGTGTATAAATTACTATAATTAAGGCCAAAATTATAGAATAAATAAAGAAAAGAAAAAGAATAAAATATTGTAAATATTTTATGACCTAAAACCCCCGAGACCTAGGCATCTTGATGAATAGGTCGACAAGGAATAAAGTAGGGGGAGATAAGGTCAGAAATACAGTCAAAATACCTATTCATTCTATTCATTTCTTTATTCATTTTTGGACCTATTTTTGGTTCTACCTTCTATACATCAAATAAAGAAACTTTGTACATGAAAGTTGTAGATAATTTAATAAAGAAAAATACAAAATTGATTTCACAAAAAAATAATGTACAGATAAAAAGTTATGGTCTGAATAAAAATCCAGAATGCCAACTTCCCAGACCCGTATCTCACAACTGACAACTCCAAATGTAGAAAACTCACCTTTAATTGTATATAGAATAAAATAATCTATCCAATGGTGGTGGTTTCGCATTTGGCGGAGCTACGGTCTGAAAGTTGAGTTTTGGACCCCTATTGTATACTTGTACTGAATAAAATATTCAATTTATTCTTTATTCATTATTTATTCATTTTTATATTTTTAATAATTTTGTAAATATTACTTATAATATATAGGTGCATTAAAATTGAAATAACATGCAAAGAAAAATAAAAATAAAAATACTTGTATAAAGACTACATAGGTATTACACATACACGTATACCTATATACAATACACTTGTATTTTATTAAATGTACAAAACGAATCAGAAAAATAAAATAAAAATATATGTATGTATATAAAAGTATGTTATAATTTTATAAAATACTAAATAAAAATAATAAGAATAAAATACCTAAATAAAAATAAAATATCAAGATACATAGGTATTATACCTATATAGGGTTAAAAAGGTAACTTGTAAAAATATAAGTCATAAAAATAAATAAAAATCAGAATAAAATACTAAATAAAATTTTGAACATTTTTTATTTTATAACTTTTATTTAATTCGGCCATTTATTATTTTAAATTGAATTAACAAAACAATAATTCAGGGTTTTTCCTGGTTGGTCCACGTGGACCAACCAGGCGCAAACCCTAGTTGACCTTGGTCAACTAGGTGACCTACCCCCTGTGGCCTTGTCAGAGGCTTATTTTTGGGTCGATTTCTCGGTTTTTTCGAGGGCGCTAGGCACCTCATTTCGTGCTAGCGCCTTCTTGACTTTTGATCATCGATGATCGAGGAGGCTCGCCCATATCTAACATCGGTTTGTGGATCACTGAATCGCTCCAGAGATCTTGGTCTTTGGACCCCTGTCACCACGAGTCAAACCACTTAAAACCGACCCCCTTCTTTCCTTTGGATTTTCGAGTCCCCTTGGTCCACCCTTTAGCGCCATCATCGTGCTCCTGAGCTCCGTGGAGGTGACAGCTCCATCGCCAGCCCTTCAGCCAAGGCGTGCGAAGTCGAGGGAAGCTCCACCACCTCCGCCAACAGCCGGCGTCGAGGTACCCTTTCTCCTCTGGCTCCGGCCATCGAGGGCATCCCCCCGCTTATTTCTTCCTTGCATTTAGTTCCTGTTAGCTTAAGCTTCAAAAACCCCAAAAAAATTATACGTCCATCGCTTATTTCGCTCATCCAAGCATCATCGCCGGAGCGCACCTCCGGCCACCGACGATCACCTTCCCTCGCGTATCGATTAGGTTCTCCGCGAGGCCCAGGCAATTTGCCCTGGGCCTTTTCACCACTTTTTGCAGGTCAAAGACCCTTGAACGCACCTGGAGGGCCATTTTGATTCCTCGCCGGAGATATCTGGAGCGCAAAGCTCCGCCGCCTTCGCGCCAGCACCTCGATAAATTGTGATTATCAGTATGGATCAAAATTTTGTTGAAGGCTTGGCTTTGGAGAGGGCTGCTAAAGAGGTGAAGTTGATGTATCTTCTACCTCAGTTGAAGGATCCCTAGAGTGACCTTCTCTCACTTCATTCTTGTATGGGCCTATCAAAACTTTTATTTGGCTTGAGGACTTGTCAACCTTTGTACATGAAGGAGGCCACAATTTTATTTGATAGAGGCTTACGAGGTTATATTGAAGACATTGTTGTTTGTAGAGGACCTTTTTTTGGAGATCTTCAATAGAGGATGGATTCTTTGCACATTCGACTTGGCGGTTTGGGGCTACTTTCAGCAGTGGAGGCTTCTTCCTATGCTTTTGTGGCTTCAAGGGTGCAATCTTGGGAACTTCAGGACCATATTCTGCATGACAGTAAAATTTACAATATGGACTCCGACTTCGACTGTGCTCTTCAAAGGCTTCATGGTTTGATTCCCTCATTTGACCTCAGTTGTTTCTCTAAAAAGGACACCGTCCCCCCAAGACCGAGAATGTTTTGGCGAGTGCTCTTTTTAGCAAAATAATTGAGGATATGGATGTGGTATTTAACATGTTCAATAGACAAAAGGCAGTTTTTCGGTGTCTTCAAGCTGTTCATGCTCAAGATTTTCTCCTTACCCTTTCTATAGATGGACTTGGACTTCACATATCACCGGTGGAGTACCGCAGTATTCTCAAATATCGTCTCATGATTCCGTTATTTTCTGCTGATGAGACTTGCCCAGTCTGTCGTAAGGCATGCTTAGACAATTTTGGTGATCATGCCATTCATTGCAGGGATCTCCCAGGGTTTAAGTACAGACACGATCTCGTTAGAGACGTTTTATTCGATGTCCTCAAACGTGCATGTATTGTTGCTAAGAAAGAGGAGTTGGTGAACTTTTTAACTGATCCGCAGGAGGGAGGATCCAAACTTAGACCTGCTGATATTTTGATTTTTGGGTGGATAGGAGGAAAACATGCTTGTGCAGATTTGACAGGAATTTCCCCGTTGGTGGGGTTGAAGAGCGGGACCTTCGCAGCAGGGCATGTTGCCCTTAAAGATTCTTCAGCAAAAGTGGTGAAGCATGAGAAAGCCTGCACGGAGAATCAACATGCCTTCATCCCCTTAAGTTTTGACACCTTTGGCTTCTTAGCATTGGAAGCTATTGAGGTTTTAAAGAGGATCCAAAAAGTGATGAACAGTAATGTGATGGACCCTAGGTCTATGCATATAATCTTTAGAAGGATTGGCTTTGCAATTCAAAAAGGACTTGTGGCGCAGCTTATTGCCCGCTTACCTTCTGTTTCGTTGTAAACTTTTCCATATTGACCTTTAATTATGAAAATAGAATATAATATTCACATCAGAATAAACTGATTTTAATTTTATGTGATCGATACGAACAATGGATGGTAATCTATGGAACACACAATACATTTAATGTTAAGATAAAATACAAGAATAAATCTAATGAATCATTGATTTATCAATAGTATGTTATTATCTCATGAAAAACAATTTCATTTAGACACAATATTGGAGTTACTGGAGAAGGGGATGTTGCACCCTTATGTACAAAGGCATACATTTTTATAGGAATGGTAAATTAATTATAAAGATTGAATTTGATTTGATGAATATATGTACCTGCTTCTTAATGGAATGCGACCATTGAATATTGTAGCAACTGATTTTGATTGTATTTATGTTGTGGAACAAAGATATGCAATTGGAAAAAACATAAGAATTTAGATATGACATCGATCATTGTCTTATTCTTAGTTTGTTCCTTATAATAGTATTTAATTAAGTGAATATTATATTTCTTTTTCAGCTAGTACATTTTTGAAAAGTTGATTTCAAATTTGTTGGAGCATATTCATGGAAATTGTTATTATTCAAGCTGCGATTTCTTAATATTAATAGCATGTTAATTGTGCTTATGCTTCATGTGAAATGCATGGTAGAAGGGACAAATATTAATTCATACTTCATGTG
Organism: Ottelia alismoides; assembly: GCA_037367405.1. NCBI lineage: Eukaryota > Viridiplantae > Streptophyta > Magnoliopsida > Alismatales > Hydrocharitaceae > Ottelia > Ottelia alismoides. Next base: position 692,109 of record JAZKJV010007980.1, read on the forward strand.
AAATGCATAGTAAAAGAGACAAATATTAATTCCTTTCATGAGATTAATAGATTTTTTTATTATCTCACTTGAAATTTGTGACATGTAATAACTTGACGTTAGGAATAAGAAGTAGTATTTTCAAATAACAGAGTTTGTATACACAACTTGGTGATATAAAAGTTAGACAGTGATGATATATTGGCTTGGAAGTGTCCCCATGCTCTTTCAAATAATCATTATTGGTGTGAAATGAAATTTCATAGATTGCATTTTGCACTTGGAACTTGCTCTGTCAAGTTTACCTTTTGTATTTTAGTGTGAAATGAAAGTTCTATCAAGTATTCGTTTCAGATTATGCTTTCTTACACATGTCCCACAATATGCATTGTAATTTCCTTGCACTCAACTTCGTACGATTTCAAAATGTTTTGTTGCTAAAGATGGCTCTTGTTAGTTGCCACAAAAATATTTTGTTGTTATGATTTCTTGGAAACCTACGAGAATCAATTACCTTTTCAAATAACTTGGATACCCGTTATAATCATGTACTCATTGGAATAGACCAGACCGACCCATTGATCCAGTAATGATGGATTAAGGCAAGTAATAATCATAAGGGTAGGGTATCTACCTCATGAACATCCATAGATTGGATATGAATATTTTCAAATATATATATATATATTCACATCATTTATATAAAATGAATTTATATTGTGTTGGGGATGACACACGATGAGTATGTATCCCCTAATTCTGTCATGCAGCAAAGATGGCACAACAATATGTGTTCCCCATACGATAACTAAATGACAACAATGACAAGCAATCACACAAGCAACCATACAAGACAAAGATTTTTACGTGGAAACCCTTACTCGATGTGGGCAAGGGAAAAACAACGGGGCAAGACCGGCAACGATTCCACAATGGTCAAATGAGCCATGTTCTTTCAGTTTTGTTGCCCAACAAAACCGAGATACAAGCCACAAGCACAATGGATAGTTCTTCAAAAAGTAGATAACTACCCTAGGTATCTAAAATGCCAAATTATACTCAAGTCCAAGAAGGATGTAGTGGCTTCACTATGAGCTCCCGGATGGAGACCCAAATGATGTTCGGCTTCCTTAAGGTCGTTCCCAATGACCTCCTTGTTGTTGCTCCTCTAGAGCTCGCCCAGCCATTGCTGACGCTCTCCTGGTCGTTGTGCGATCAATGGAGAAGGGAGGTGAAGCCCAGATGCATCCTCTCTCTCTCTTTCGATCTCTCTTACACAAACGCCTGGAGGAAGAGGGTTTCCAAAACCCTTGCTGCTCTCGTTTCTTGCTGGAATGGGGCTGGGAGGAACGAATGGGAGGCTCAACCCCTATTCTAGAATCGAGGGAAACAAATGGGGCTCCAACCTTGCTGGGAAAATTACATACAAGGTCCCTACAAAAGGGACAAACTTCAGCAGCCCTTGGAAGCCAGTTAGGACCGGACATGTTGTGGCAATACCCAACAACCTCCCCTCCGATCCCAATGGGGAGGTGTGGCATGGTGATGGTGAACAAGAAGAAGTGACGCCGCTCAGCTCTCTACCGGGCTGAAGCTTATCACGAGTGACTAACATATCCGAGGGTTCTCATCAGTGTGTACCTTCTTCAACGTGAGTTGCTTCTAATCAATTGCATCCCTCAACCAATGGTATCTCACATCAATGTGTTTTGTGAGAGCATGGTTCATGGTACTCTTGCTCAAGTCTATAGTGTTCCGACTATCACAAAATACAATCGGCTCACTGTCATCCAATCCACACTCATCAAGAAAGCGTTGTAGCCACAACACTTCTTTCTCAGTCTCTGTTGCTGCTATGTATTCTGCCTTGGTAGTCGAGAGAGAAATACATTTCTGTAGGTTGGATTGCCATGATATGGCTCCCCCAGCAAATGTGAAAATATACCTTGAGGTAGATTTTCTCTGGTCCATGTCACCTGCCATATCTGCATCAGTGTAGCCACATAGTTTGGGATCTGACCTCCCAAACACAAGACACATACTTGAGGTCCCTCTCAAGTATATCAAGACCCATTTCACTACCTCCCAATGGTTCTTCCTCGAATTGGACATGAATCTGCTCACCACGCCCACTACATGGGATATGTCGAGTCTAGTGCAAACCATGGCGTATATGAGGCCCCCAAGTGTAGATTGGTATGGGATCTTGGCCACCTCTATTTCTCCTTAGAAGTGGATGTACATGATTCTTTGGTTAGCTTGAAATGAGAGGATAAAAGTGTGCTGACAGAGTTGGCATTCTTCATGTTGAACCGCTCCAACACGTGTTCAACATAGCTTTCTTGTGACAACCACAACATGTGCTTCTTCATGTCCCTTGTAATCTGCATCCCGAGGATGTAGCTTGCCTTGCCCAAATCTTTCATCTCAAACTCCTTGGAGAGTTCTCTCTTGAGCTTTGCAATCAAGTTTGAATCATGACCTACAATCAACATATCATCCATGTAGATCAAAAGAATGATGAACATGTCATTGGGAAGACGACGAATATATACACATGGATCGGTTGTAGTCCTCTTGAAGCCTTTCTTTGCCATGAAAGCATCAAACTTCAAGTACCATTGTCTCGAGGCTTGCTTCAAGCCATAAAGACTCTTCCTCAACCTATAAACCATGTGCTCTTTCCCTTTCTCTTGAAATTCTTCTGGTTGCTCCATGTAGATCTCTTCTTTTAAATCACCATAAAGAAACATCGTCTTCACATCCATCTGCTCCAGCTCAAGGTCCATGCTAGCAACAAGTCCTAGCACCATTCTCACTGAATTCATCTTCACCACTGGGGAGAAGATCTCGTCATAGTCCACTCCTTTCTGGTTGAATCTTTTCACCGCCAATCTAACCTTGTATTTGACCTGTTTACCACCATCATCAGACTTCAGCTTGTAAACCCATTTGTTCTTCAATGCTCTCTTGCCTTTAGGAAGCTCAACAAGATCATAAGTGTGATTCTTTCTGAAAGATAGCATCTCTTCACTCATTGCATTGCGCCAATGATCCTTGTCCCTATGCATCTAGCATCTCTTCATTCATTGCATTGCGCCAATGATCCTTGTCCTTATGCATCTGTGCCTCCTCAAAGGTGTATGGCTCACCTACATCTGTAAGCATCACATGCCTGGAAGTGGGGTAACGGGATGATGGTTAGCGTGCCCTCTCAGTTCTCCTGACCTGAGGCTCTGCTGCATCTTCATGTGGATGAGGTTGCTCCCCCTGCCCCAAGTCCCCTGGACCTGTATCAATGGGGTATGCATCTGGCTCGTGCTGCTCTAGTTGTCCATCCTCTCCACTTGTACCATGTACTAGAGAGGGGCATGTGTCCTCATCACTGAGATCATCCATGGAAATATCTTCTACATCACACTCTCAGTATTATCCTCAGCCAATGTCTGATTCTCATAGAAGATCACATCACTGTGTCTGATAATGGTCTTCTTCCTTGGATCCCAGAGACGGTATCCAAACTCCTGATCTCCATAACCAAGAAAGATACAAGGCACTACCTTGTCATCCAACTTCTTCCTCTGCTCCTTTGGTACCAATGCATATGCCTAGCATCCAAACACCCTCAAATGAGCATATAAGGGGTCCTTTCCTGTCCAAACACTCTCTGGAATCTGGAAGTCCAAAGGAACCGATGGAAATCGGTTGATTAAGTAACATGTGGTGCGAACCGCCTCAGCCCAAAAGGTCTTCGGTAACTTCATTGTCTTCAGCATGCATCGAACTCTCTCAACGATGGTCTTGTTCATCCTCTTAGCAATACCACTGTGTTGGGGTGTGCCTGGCTATGTCCTCTCATGCCTAATTCCATGCTCGGCATAGTAGTCCTGAAATCTAAGGGAGGTGTACTCTCCTCCATTGTCTGTACGTAGACATTTCAGTAATTTCCCTGTCTCATGCTCAACCATGGCATGGAATTTCTTGAAACAATAAAAAACATGATCCTTCGACCTTAGTACATACACCCACACCTTCCTAGTTGCATCATCAATGAAGGTGAGAAAATATCTGTTGCCTCCCAAAGAGGTTGTGTCCATAGGACCGCAAACATCTGAGTGAACCAGTTGTAGAAGATCTCTTTTTGCCTTGGATCTGACTCTAAATGGCACACTCTTGCTCTTCCCAACCTCACGTGCATCACAAAGACAAATTGATGTCAGTGTCGTAGGGGATCAACTCTCTCTTACTCAGAAGCTGCAAACCTTTTTGGCTCATGTGGCCAAGTTGACGGTGCCACAATTCTGATGTGTCTACCTCACTGGCATGCAAACTACCATCCATAAACTTCACTCTAGTCATGTAGAGTGTGCAACACAAACCACCTCTAGCCATGATGAGAGAACCCTTGCTTATCTTTATACTTGTTGTCGACGAACTTCAGATGGTAGCCTTCACTATCTAGTTGTGAACCAGATATAAGGCTAAGACACACATCAAGAACATGTCTCACATTCTGCAAAGTCATTGGTCACCCAACCTCAGTCTGAATCGGGATGGTGCCAATTCCCATGATTTTAGAGTAAATTTCATTACTCATCAAGACTCGTCCTTAATCACCCTTACTCTGTGTGGAATTACATGATAGGAGGAAGTCGTGTCAAGGACCCACTCCAAATCACTCCATGCATGCAAGCGCTGGTCCTGAATGGTGAGAATCACCTCTTCTACATTGTCATCTGCCACAACTGCAGCTACATTTTCATCTTCATTTTTCTGATTTTTCTTGATTTTAACTTGCTCTCTCTTCCAAATCCTGCAATCTCTCTTCCAATGATCGGGCATCTGGTAATGGTGACACTTTCCACTGCCCTTGGACTTATCTTTGGATTGATGCATTTCCTGTGACTTTCCTCTACTACTGGATCTTCCTCTCCTCTCAATCGCATACACATGTGAAGAGGAGGATGCCTCTCTAGATGAGCGATGCCTGATCTCCTCATTCAAGAGGCTACCCTTGACCATGACCATGGTCAACTTGCTATCCTTCGTAGAGTTGCTCACAGTGATAACTAGGGTCTCCCAACTGTCTGGTAATGAGCCCAACAAGAGAAGTACCTGCAACTCATCATCAAGTGCAAAACTCATGGAGCTCAACTGGTTGATGATGCTTTAGAAGTCATTCAAGTGCTCCGTCACTTTGGTTCCATCCTTATATTTCAAGTTCAAAAGCTTCCTAATCAAGAAAGCCTTGTTACTCGCAGTCTTCTGGTCATAGAGTTCGGATAACTTGTCCCACAACTCCTTCACATTCATCTCTTCAGCCACATGATGGAAAACTGACAGGTCAGGCCACTTTCCAATGATCCCAATGGATTTCCGATTCAATTTTGTTCGTTCACCTGCGGACATATTATCTGACTTGGCACTCTCTCCCTCTACGGGATCATGGAGATCTTTACAATACAAAATATCTTCCATCTTCGCTTTCCAAATCTGTCAGTTTCTACTTGTGAGCTTAATCATCGTGCCCCCATCATCTTTGCCCATCTTGCACAACATGTGCTCTGATACCATTTGTTGGGGATGACACACGATGAGGAGTATGTATCCCCTAATTCTGTCCTGCAGCAAAGATTGCACAACAATATGTGTTCCCCACATGGGAACTAAATGGCAACGATGACAAGCAAGCACACAAGTAACCACATGAGATAAAGATTTTTACATGGAAACCCTTACTTGATGTGAGCAGGGAAAAAACCACGGGGCAAGACCGGTAACGATTCCACTATGGTCAAATGAGCCAATCTTCTTTCGGTTTTGTTGCCCAACAAAATAAAGATACAAGCCACAAGCACAATGGATAGTTCTTCAACAAGTAGCTAACTACCCTAGGCATCTAAAATACCAAAACATGCTCAAGTCCAAGAAAGATGTAGTGGCTTCCCTGTGGGCTCCCGGATAGAGACCCAAATGATGTTCGGCTTTCTTGAGGTCGTTCCCAACGAACTCCTTGTTGTTGCTCCTCTCGAGCTCGTCCAGCCGCTGCTGACGCTCTCCTGGTCGTTGTGCGATTAATGGAAAGGGGAGGTGAAGCCCAGCTGCACCCTCTCTCTCGATCTCTCTCACATAAGCGCCTGGAGGTAGAGGGTTTCCAAAACCCTTGCTGATCTCGTTTCTTGCTGGAATGGGCTGGAAGGAACGAATGGGGGGCTCAATCACTGTTCCGGAATCGGGGTCAATAAATGAGGCTCCAACCTTGCTGGGAAAATTACATACAAGGTTCCTAGAAAAGGGACAAACTTCAGCAGCCCTTGAAACCCAGTTGGGACCGGACATATTGCAGCAATACCCGACATATTGAACGAACAGTGAGTACGAATATGGTTAGAATTAATATTGGATATGAATGTGATCCAATTATTAATAACTTACGAATTTGGATCAAATTATTAAAAACTACGGAGTGATTTTAAAAAATCACATTAATATATAAAATACCATGATAAAAATATTTAGCAAATCAAAGTTTTAATTGCAAAGGCACTGCTTTACACACATATATAGATTAAGTATTCTTATAATTTCAACGAAGCTCTGGAGGCAAAGAGATGTAGTGATCATTAAAGGCAAAGAGATGTATATACATAGAGAGAAAATAAGTTTAGGTTGTTTTACTAAAAATAATAAATATCAACAATGTATATATTTTTGTATGTATGTATTTATGTAGTATGTATGTATATACGTATGAATGTACATAAGTACATACATATGCGGGTATGTAGGTATGTATTTACATATGTATATTTTGTATTGGGATATTCGAATCTAGATCTTTTTTACGTCACCATATCTATATATGTATTTGGATTTGTTTTACAACTGATGTCCATGTTTCGTTTGCATTCGACTAATATTTGAATAGGAATATCCATATTTGGTCATTTTTAAATATGATATGCGGATATTTAGATATAACCAAGTCAATTCATCCCTACCTTAAGGTAATCATTACTATCTTTCGAGGATAGACTCCAAATAAAACACCCCTTTATTAACAAATTTATGCCTGTTTTACTCCATGCGCATTCATGTTCATGTAATTACGGACTACTTGATTTTAAAAAAATGCCCGGATAAAATATTATTATAATTTGGCGCCTATTCAACGCACGAGCTAATAATGTTGACATTTGCTATTCATTTATCTTGTGTTCAAATAAAAGGGCTGTTACTCGATTTCATAATTTAAACATCCCTCGATACGTCCACAACTAAGTTCAAGCTACCCCTTACATACGGAACCTACCACTCACTTGCACAGATAAGCTCAAGCGTTCAAACAAGTTCTTGATAAGTATATAACAATCTTAAGTCAAAAGTTGCAGCTCACATTTATTTTGCATGATTTATGTGTGGAAACTTCTGGTAGATGGCGTGAAAAGTTTCGAAAATCACGTGGAGCTGAACTCAGATACAAGTAAAGACAAAAAGCACATGAGTGCCACAAATGCCAAAGGAGGGGATAAACGACATTTTTTGTCCCCACCTAATCCCGATGTCACATTCTTGAGTTCAACCCATGAGATAAGGATGCGGGGCATCCATCCCCTGTAAAGCTAAGATGTCAAGCAAGTTTTAAAAATTGGACTGGAATCTTTCAGTTTGGTCTGTCGGATCGGACAGTCGGTTCAAATAAGTCGGATCATCAATGATATTAGCATGACATCATCATTCGAATCAAATCGAAAAAATTCGAATCGGGGTTGAATTCACCGGTTGGACCGATCAATTTTTTTGAACCAAGAAAATTGGATATAATATACATATATGCAAGTGTTAAAAAAATAAACATTCAAAATTTAGTAAAATATCAATGATATTAGCATGACATCATCATTCGAATCAAATCGAAAAAATTCGAACCGGGGTTGAATTCACCGGTCGGACCGATCAATTTTTTTGAACCAAGAAAATTGGATATAATATACATATATGCAAGTGTTAAAAAAATAAACATTCAAAATTTAGTAAAATATCAATGATATTAGCATGACATCATCATTCGAATCAAATCGAAAAAATTCGAACCGGGGTTGAATTCACCGGTCGGACCGATCAATTTTTTTGAACCAAGAAAATTGGATATAATATACATATATGCAAGTGTTAAAAAAATAAACATTCAAAATTTAGTAAAATATCAATGATATTAGCATGACATCATCATTCGAATCAAATCGAAAAAATTCGAACCGGGGTTGAATTCACCGGTCGGACCGATCAATTTTTTTGAACCAAGAAAATTGGATATAATATATATATATATAGGTAAGTGTTAAAAAAATAAACATTCAAAATTTAGTAAAATAGAAAGCTACAAAAGTAATCATGACAATGAAATGCTAATTGTTTACACTGGCCATCAACTACCTAACGTAATCCTTGCAAGAGTGGGATTTGAACCTTGGTCCTTTGCATGGTAGACACATTGTACTACCACTAGACCATTAAGTGGCTGCGTAGTTTAAACTATATAGTAGTTTAAACTATATAGCATATTATTTGTCCAAAGTCCAGCCATGTGTAGATTGGACGGGTTGAGCAAGTAGGCGCCCTTTAAGCCATGTAAACATCAAGATGATATTAAAACTTCTTGTATTTTTTGCATTTTGTGAATGAAGATCGGAACTAATATTAAAATCACTATTCTCGTATCTTATGAGAAGATATTCAAAGTCTACAATAATAACATAGTGACAAAGCACTATTGATTAGTGGTTTTATTATGCCAAGTTGCCAACAGTTCATAACCAATAGCTTTTTTAGTCCTCATAACCAATAGCTAATCTAAAATCATCGAAATTGTCCAATGCAGTCAACCCAATCCGGTTGGACCTGATTTTATTATTATCAATATTTAAAAAATATTTATATGAGACCGACTGAACCGACGAGGTCGGGGCTAGTTCTTGTCCGGTCTAATTTTTTAAACCATGGCCAAGGCGTTCTAGAGAGAGAAAGTGTGAGAGAGTTTGCCCTCGTCCTTTTAGCCTCTTCCATGAAAGTGACCCATAATTCAATGCATATCACCTGCTCTTGCCTTGAACATAGGCAAGCCTCCACAATAAATAAAAGTAATTGACCTTCCTTCAAGAGTTGTCATAATCCTTATGGGAATTGCTATTTGTATATGACATTCCACTTTGGAGGTTTTCTTACATAATCAAGCAATGTACAAAGCAATCATACAAAAATATACAAGTATTTAGAGCAGGAAAATTCAGTGCTAAAGGCATAGTTCCACATCTTATGCTATGAAATCGCTCCTCTACGAAGGTAAAAATGCATCGGAAGTTGATTTCCTATGATCCACATGTCTTGCCATGTCAGCATCTTTGTATCCACAGAATTTGGAATCTAACCTCCTAAATATCAGACACATAATTGAGGTCCCTCTTAAGTATCTCAGAATCCACTTCACAGCTTCTCAATGATCCTTCCTTGGATTCGACATGAATATGCTCACTACGCTCACGGCATGAGTAATGCCAGGTCTGGTGCAAAGCATGGCGTACATAAGGCTACCAACTGCGGACTGGTAAGGAATCTTGATCATCTCAGTTTTCTCCTCAAAAGTAGATGGACATGTCTCTTTCGTCGACTTGAAATGAGCGGCAAGGGGTGTGCTGACAGGCTTCACATTATTCATGTTGAACCGCTTCAGAATGCGTTCAACATACTTCCCTTGTGACAACCAAAACTTGTGCTTCTTGCTGTCGTGAGTGATCTACATCCCAATTATGTTGCTTGCCTTATCCAAATTCTTCATCTCAAATTCCCTGGAGAGTTCCCTTTTGAGCTTTACAATAAACACAGGATCATGACCAACTATTAGCATGTCATCCATATAAATCAACAGGATAGTGAACATGCTATTGGGAAGATGTCGAACGTATACACAGATCTCATCATGAAGGCATCAAACTTCAAGTACCACTGTTTAGAGGCTTGCTTCAAGCCATACAGACTCTTCATCAGCCTGCAAACCATATGTTGTTTCCCCTTCTCCTGGTATCCATGTGGTTGCTCCATGTAGATCTCTTCCTTCAGGTTACCGTGAAGAAAAGTCGTCTTCACGTCCATCTATTCTAGCTCAAGGTCTAGGCTTGCAACAAGACCTAGCACCATTCTCACAGAATTCATCTTCGCAACTGATGAGAAGATCTCATCATAGTCCATGCCCTCTTTCTGATTGAATCCTTTCACAACCAATCTGGCCTTGTACTTTAGTTGCTTGCCACCATCATCTGTCTTCAGCTTGTAGACCCATTTGTTCTTCAGTGCTCTCTTGCGTGCAAGAAGCTCAACAAGATCATAGGCATGATTTTTCTTCAGAGAATGCATCTCTTCATTCATTACGATTTTCCAATGATCTCTTTCATTACGCTTGTGTGCCTCCTCAAAAGTGCATGTCTCATCATGATCAGTCAACATTATGTACTGGGAAGTAAGATAGAGAGATGATGGCTGATGTGCCCTCCCATATCTCCTGACCTGAGGCTCTACTGTATCTGCTTCTTGATGAGGTTGCTCCCCCTGCCTAGGATCCCCTGGACCTGTAGCAGCAGGGTCTGCATCTGGCTCATGTTGTACCTGGTTGTGCACCCTCCCAGATCTCATGTTATTCTAGTTGTGCATCTTCTCCATCTATATCTGGTACTGGAGAAGGATCTGAATCCTCATCACTGTCATCATCCATAGCAATCCCATCTGAGTCACCATCACCACTATCATCCTCAACCAAAGTCTGGTTCTCATAGAGAATCACATTTCTATTCTTGTTAATGGTCTTATTCTTTGGATCTCAAAGTTGGCATCTGAACTCCTGATCACCATAGCCAACAAAAATGCAGAGCACTGCCTTGTCATCAAGCTTCTTCCTCTGTTCCTCTGGTATAAAAGCATAAGCTTTACATCTGAACACCCTCATGTGAGCATATGAGGGATCTTTCCCAGACCAAATGCGCTTAGGGAATTGAAAATTCAAGGGAACTGATGGAGATCGGTTAATCAAGTAGCAGGTGGTCCGAACTACCTCAACTCAAAAGGTCTTGGGCAGCTTCGCTATCTTCAGTATGCAACGAACTCTTTCCATAATGGTCCTATTCATATGTTCAATGACACCATTGTGCTGGGGTATGCTGGGCTCTTTCCTTTCATGCCAGATCCCACGCTCTGTATAGTAGCTCAGAAAGATGTGAGAGGTGTACTTCCCTCTATTGTTTGTGCGCAGACACATCAATACTTTGCCTGTCTCGCGCTCCATCGTGGAATGAAATTTCCAAAAGCAATCAAAGACTTGATCCTTCATCCTCAGCATATAAACCTACATCTTCCTTGATGCATCATCAATGAAGGTCAGAAAATACTTGTTTCCTCTCAAAGACGTTGTGTCCATGGGACCACTGATGAATATGCATTTCGTCATCTTTATTCATTTATTTTAGCTTAAAATCCCTTATTAAATATGCGTATATAATACTAACTCCATATTCTTACTAACTTGCATCTGTGTGTAAATATTGTATACTTATTACCATTTTAACCTAAAATAAATAAATAAATAAAGGAAAAATAAAGAAAATAAAAAATAAAAAAAGAAAGAAAACTGTATATATGTAATAGATACAGGCTGACCTGAACTCCAAGAGAAGGTCAAGACTTGACCTGATCGATCAGGAATAAAGAAGGGGGAGATAGGGTCATTAATCAAAAAATCCAAAAAAAAATGCATGCTGTGTATATTTGTATACTACACTATTTTCTTTGTACATCAATTGACCTCAAACTAAATAATTTTCAAAATAAAAGTTGTAAATAAAAATGTTTCCTAATTAATAAAAATATTTGCAAAATAAAATGATATACAGAATAAAAGCAACCATACTTGGAAAAAGCCACTAAACGATAATTGAAAGACCAATTTCGGCTCCATATGAACTAAGATTGAACCAAACTCACTTCCATTATATTCTAAATTAATTATCTTTAAAATGGCTATGATTTCATAATTTTTAGAGTTATGGATGAAAAGTCAGTTTTTAGGGCGGTTTGTGCAATTTTACCATTTATCTGTACATATTATATTTGTAAAAATTTGTAAATATTTGTAAATCTTTTGACTAATTATTTAAAACAAAAAATAAAAAAAATAAAAATTTTAATACAAAAAAAACTAATTTCCTTATTTGACTATGTATATAATGTACCATATGAATATAGTACATGTACATAGTTGTTATTCTTAAATAACCACCACAAAAAATAAAAAATCAACATTTTTTATTCAATTTAATCGAATGAAGAAAATACAAAAAAAATAATTTTTGTAAATAATTTTAACTTTTTCTCATTTCAAATTTTTTTCTTATCTCTTATCTTCATTCAAAATTTCATAAAAAAAATCAAACTCCATTCTCTATCTATTAATATGGCTCTCTCTCTGTCATTTCAACTGGATCAATCTTTGGTGAGAGGGGCCTTTTCTCCGAGAGCTATCTTGTCGCATAGAGGTGCCTAGCCTCTGAGCCGTCCGGTGACAGCGAGTCGGCCTTCGTCGAGGCGATCACTGTCTTTTCCGCTCCTAAGGTGAGATCCATTCTTTTTCTTATTTTTCATCTAGGCTAATCTTAGTTTTATTTTTTCACATTTTTTCCGTTGTCATTTTTTTATATATAGATCTTAGAATTTCCATCAAAATTTGATCCTAATCCGACACGATTTTTCATCTCACTTTCTCGATCTCTATGTGTTCTTTTCTACCTCGCACGATCTCTCACCTCTGACCACGCACGGTGGTCGGAGATCTGGTTCCATCCGCCATTCTCCTCGGAACCACACTCGGTCACGTCTTCCATTTTGATTTTGGAATCGAGTCGGCTTTCTCACATCCTAATTTGTTTATAAATAAAAAATTATATATATTTCTCTTTCTTTCTAACATTTGTCTTGCAGGAAAAATAAAAAACAAAAAATAAATAAATAAAATTAAAAAAATCTGTTATAACTTTCCGTTTTTCTTAAATACATATATATAATTTTGTTTCTGATTTACAATATATATAATCAAGTGGCAGGCGTCACCTCTCCAGCCTCCGATGACGCTCGTGGCCGCTCAGCCCTTCTCCGCCCAACGGCGACGACTCCGCCTCTCCAACTGCGGCCAGCACCGTCGCCCATCTCCACAGATGCCTCCGCCAGCGTCGCTCGTAATCGCACAGCCCCAGCCCGACCGTGACTGCCCAGTTGTACGCACTACCACCCATCCTCAATCCAAACCAACACGTCAATTACCACCTTGCAGCAGTCAACCATCGCTCTGCCATCTCCATCCGCGCACCTACTACGCAAGAAGATACCCCAGTAGTTGCCAACCATCGACGCCCAGTTGCCTCCCACGTGCCTCCACCGTGCATGCACCGCCCCTCCTCCGCGCACCTTCGCGCGAAGCCCCATCAAGCCGCCTCACCGCCGATCTGAAGAAGGGGCGGCGACGCACGCCTCCCGCTTTCCCTTGTGCTGTTGCTTGAGAACGAAGGGAACGAAGAAACCCTAACATGGTTTAAAAAAAAGGATTTGGAAATATATCAAAGAGCCCCCCGGAGTTTCTCAAATTGCAAATAAGAACTCTGCCTCTAGATTGAAGCAAATATTTTTGGGTGAATTGTGCATGAGCCCCCGAACTTTTTGCATATTACAAAAACACCCCTGCTTTCCAGAGACAAATCACGTGCTGCCCACGCCATTCTTGGGTAATTTGCAAAGTTTATCCTACATTTATTTCCTATTATCGTTTAATCCAAAACATTGAATAATTTGCAATTCAGTCTCTATTTTCCAGGCATTTATCTTGCATGTTTTCCTTATTGAAATAAATGCTTTTGTTGCTCAAAAATTCTCCAAAAACCATGCTATGCTCCTGATGTGTGTATCTTTCTAGCATAAAGTTTTCATTGTATTTTATTTCCATTTGTTATTATAAAAAAAATAAAAAATAGTGTCCATTTCTCTTCCTAAAATTCAAAAAATCATAAAAATTTGAATATTGCTCTAAAAATTCCAAAGAAAATAGATTAACTTCCTTTCATTGTCATTTAATTTCTTTGCAAATTTTGTGCATTAATTCTTTTCAAAACCTAAAAAAAATTGAAAAATATCAATAACATTAGAAACATTACAGAAAATTCTACAAAATGCAAAAATTATCATTTCACTTCCTGTTTGTAGATATTTCTCTATAGTTTTGCATAAAAATAATTTGTACGAGTTTTGAGCATTTAAATATTTTTTAAGTTGTAAATTACTCCAGGATGCGCACTGTTTATCATTTTTGCCAATGTTTGATTTTTAGAAAAAAAGCAAAAAAATGGAAAATACAAAAATTCCCAAAATATTTCAAATCCTTTAAAACCCAAAAAAATCTTTGGATTTTTTTGAGCATTTCTAACTATTTTGAAAAATACAAAAGAGTGTGGTGCTCGTATTTCTTACCTTGTGCATATTGTTCCTTATTTTTGAAAATAAAAAATTGTAAAATTAAAATCATTAGAAATTTAAAAATAAAAAACAGAGATAAAAAAATTAAAAAAATAAAAAAATCACAAAAAAACAAGGATAGTTTGCATTCGAGATTTCCTTTTTCTTTTAATTGATTTTCGATTAATTGAATAATCCTCAGGAATTGTAGCCTCCCGGAGTTCGATCATGTCTACTATACAGGTAAATAAGTAGCAAAAATTTCTCTCGCTTCATTATTCTCTTGTAATTATTTTTGTAGCTTGAGAAGAGAAAAATTGTTTGTTTGAGTCGGGAATTTTGGGGTTCGCAACGACTTTATACCACTCAAAACCAATCCTCAAAGAAAGTCTAGGCTCAACAAAATGGCGTCATTGCTGGGGAGGCACGACGAGGGTACTTAGGTTTCTCTTTTGACCTGCTATTCTTGATTGTACATATCTGTTTTTATTTTACCACATTATTTAATTGTTCATATTCACTATTTTTATTTCATTTTTTGCTCATATTTGATAATTGTATTTCTTACACATTCTCTCTTTTCTTTTTCTTGCGAGGGCCCACGGTGCAAAGGAGGCGATCCTAGGAGAGTCGAAGCACCCATGCGATGCGGAGGCGGCTTGATTCTTCACCGAGCCACAGGACAGTGTGAGAGGAGGAGACGAACAATTGAAGGAGACCAAAAAAGATTTTTTATTTATTTTTCTCTAGCATTTGAACCCTTGTAAACTGACATTTATTTGTTGTGGGGTCTGTTTCGCCAAGTATCGGTGCACTTGGGGAAGCTCACCGGTTCTCATTTCATCGCCTTATTTTTTCTTTATTTCACGCAGATTTCGTGAGCTACCTATTGACTGCTTTAATTAATTTGCTTGATCCAAGTAATTAATTAGGTCCAAACACCCTAAACAAGAATTTCTTTACCTATAGAATAGAGTGTAGTTGGACTTAGTCAAATTAACATGGTCTTGCCTGTTAATAGGAGCTATTGATTAGGACAGATCACTTGCATTTGCATATAGGTTAGTTTATTTTTCTGGATTTCAATTCTGCGCAGATCACTTGCATGTAGAGTGTCGGTGACAAGGTACGTATCTCTAACCCATGCATGCATCATCGTGTTTAATCGCGCTTTGGCATTTTCGATCTCCTTCCTTGTTTTCACTCACAAAAGTTAAAATGGAAATTGAACACTCGATAGGCGATTCATCGAAATACTCAAACCAAGTGATAATTGCCTAAAATCGGGACTGCTAAAGAAAACTCGACCCTAACTAAATGTAAGGAAAATCATTGTTTTGGGGAGAGTAACCCTCGTCTTGTTTGATTTATCTAAAGTGAGAGAGAGACCCGCCTGTTAGGATAGAACCACGCTCGAACTCTCTTCATACTATTGTCTTGTGATTAATTGTTCTCCAGTGAAGACTTCACCGGGTAGCCGGTAATCGGTCCGAGATTTCCTTAGCAAAGTGGGTAAATCGGGTAGCCGGTAAACGCTCCGCACCCATACTGGCTGGGAAAGATCTAACTTTGGGATTGGGCCAGTCTCTTAGGAGTATCGGGTTCCTAACAGCTCGCTTAAATCGCCCTGATAGATTGTATTCTCATCAAACTCTAAAAATTGATAAGATAATTGACCGAACCTTCACGTTCTTCACATTGTGTTGAGTTGGTGAACTGGGGGTTGTATTGTGTTTGATTGCTTGTGTGCGTACTAGATCCTTTTGCGTATTTGTGCCTTTTTCTCCACATATTTTGACTTGACCCTCGTGCTCTCCCAATCTCGTCTGTTGTTTCAGAGATGGCTGACTGGAGTTATTTTAATCTGATCTTCGTGGATACCTCGTACCCTCCAGCTAATCCACCTTCCTTTTTCCAGGAGGACTTTCCCCCTGATTTTTGTGCATATCCGCCTAACCCTAGTATTTCAGGAATCAGATGATGCTTTTCGCCCTCCCTCATTCCACTCACCCGACCCTGTGATTTTGGAGTCACCTTTAATGGTGTTCACACTTGAGATCCTGAATTAGATGATGTAGCATATGAATTTGAGGATTAGCAATCTATTTAACATAAATGAGAGCCAGAATGTTGCTCTACTATTTGAGGGTATGGATTCACTTGAGGATAATCATGAGAGCTTGTAATCACCCAAAATACAAAAAATGAGAAAATTTTAAAAATCCAAAAAGATTTCAGGAGACAATTGGTGATTCATTTTGTGAAGAGAGGCACACATGCCAAATCATTTTCCGACACAGTCATTCACCACATGTCCTACCTTTGACCCCGAGGATGCTACTATACAGACTGCTCTTGGTAATCCTCGTGTATATGTTGATTCTGATCTCCTCCCTAGTATGGAGGAGGTCCAAAAATTCAAAAAAAATGTTGACTGGACTTGAAGTGATGGGCACCATTCATGAGATCATTAAAGCCCCACCTCACCAAGTCATGGCACATTTATCTTCTCCTCAATACAAGAAGAGAAAGTGAAGGAGCAGATCTGAGCATCACATCTTGACCATGGCCACTACCTATGCCATCTCTCACCATCCACATTTTAAGAAAGGGAATACTGCCACACCTCTTGTGATTTCCTCCATATATTATTATTCTTGTGATAACACTCTCCTTGACGGCGGTTCGTCAATCAATATAATACCCTTCTCTATGATACAGTCTCTTCATCTTGGGCCTCTCAAGAAAATCAGGATGATAGTTCAATTTGTTAATGGATCTATCAAGAGGCTGAAGGGTATTCTTGAAAATGTCGTCGTTCTTATTCAGGGCATGAAATTCACTTCTGATTTTGTTGTTGCCCATGGAAACCCCCACCCCTGTGGAGCACCATCCAATCATCCTAGGATGGCCTTTCCTCGCCTCTGCGAGAGCCGTTATTGATTATGGATCTGGAGAGATTCACTTCCGTTCTGATGTAAAGAGCGATGTGTTGATCACTACACCCACTACAAACCAGAGACCTGCATCCCATGAGAGTGTGCCCGCGTTAGCCAACCCCAAGGACCTTGACCTTGATGATAATATGAGAGATTCTTGTTGTATGTTGGATGATAATGAAACCCAAGAATTCATCTTCAAGGGGAAGACTCGGAAAGCATAGACCTTGGAGTTCCCCCTTCTGGTATGTAGAGATGCATTAATGACATACGTGGGATTTACACGATAGACACCTTAGAGCGGAAGGTAGACTCTGAGACTAGACAGGACAGACATGATTTGACTACTTTCACTGAAGAGTTTGTTCATATTCACCCTGAGTTAGACGAGACTGATCAGGTCAAATTTGATTTGATTGCTTTTATAAAGGAATTTGGGCCTTTTGATAAAGATGATGATCCCGTAGAGGCTCGCCAAGTTGGAATTGATCTTATTTTTTCTGATAATGATTTTGAGCCTTTTTACTTTGATATTTGCGAGACTTCCCAAGCAGGACATGACCACACTACTTCCACTAATCGATTCGTGCCTTCACACTCTGAGACTGCTAAGGATACATTCTTAGTCGATCCTGATCAGTTCATGTCTAATGATGACCCCAATATCGACCTACACCTTGTCAGATCCATACCTCAGCGGTCTCGCAAGAAGGTTCGCTTTTGACCTTCTTGACATATGTGCATCCATTCCTTTTGTATATCCTTTCGTTTCATTCTTTCTTCTTCGGTTTTATCATTCACCCATTTTCTGTGTGTGTGTGTGTGTGTGTATATATGCTATACTTAGAATGTGCTTTATCCTAAGTGCAGGGGGTGAATGATTTGTGTTGTTCATATTCGTCCTTGTCATCACTCTTGTTGTTGCCTATACATAGGGATACTCTACTCTAAGTATGGGGGTGATGTTGTTCATATCGCCTTTTTTATTTTTTTTATTTTTTTTTGAGTCTATACATTCTCTACATCGATTTTCCCCTTTTGTACAGTCTTCTATACTTATGATTGCTTGATCCTAAGTATAGGGGGATCACCGATTTCTATTCTTTTCATTTTCTCTTTGAGTCGTTGTAGCATAGGTGTCTTTTCACTTTTCTATAATTAGCACAAGTTATGTCTTCCATTGCCGCTCTTTGATCACTATGAGGGCATCGTTTGAGCTAAGTATAGGGGGGATGCCGTATATATTGTATATATACTTTTGACATAATTCGTACTTTTAAATATGATTATTTTTTAGGATATGTATATAAATTCGAAAATTCCATGTGTGTGTGTATATAGACTTTGATCACCTTCAAAAAAACAAAAAACAACAAACAAAAAAACAAAAAAAACAACAAAATCAAAAAAAACCAAAAACCAAAAAAAGGAAAAAAAAGATCCCAAAAACCAAAAAAAATCCTTGTATATTCTTGTATATATTTTACTAATCCTTTTCCTTTTTGAAAAAAAAACTACAAAACCACAAATCTAAAAAAAGTTGCATAAAAAACTCTTTTTGCATGTGCATCATTTTTCCTTTCTTTTCCAAAAACCTATAAAAAGTTTAAAATTAGAAAAAGTTTCACAAAAATGCTTTTTGCATTGTACATATTTCTTGCATTTGCATGTGCATTTTTTAGGATAGTATTTACATTTAAACTAAGTATGGAATAAAATTGAAGAATGGAGCATAATTGGACCTTAATCCACTTAATTTCAAAGGAACCTTATAAGAGCTGGAGTTAAGACTTTTCAGGTCCTGGTGACTTAATTCTTTGAGTCTATAAGACTATGTTCATATGTCGTCTTGATTAGTCTAAGTAGAATATTTAACAACACATGCATGATTCTTTCAGACTGTGGCTTATCTTGGACAAGCACTCTTCACGTAGCTCTTCAAGGAAGAGGTAGTGAGGAAACAGAATCTTTTGGCTTGGAGTAGCATATGAGAGTAGTACATCTAGGCGGAACCTCTCGTCTTCCTCTAGGGAGGGAAGTGAGTCTCAACCTGGTCTAGCGATGTTGATGTCTAAAGACAGGATGCTGTAGGGTTGCAATAATGCTTCAAAAGAGGGATAGTCTACTAGCTCAAGAGGAAAAACTCCTTAAGTACATGATGCACCTTGTATATACTTTCAAAAAAAGGAGAAAAGGAAAACATGTGGAATCTCCAAAAGTGGACAGGCATGATTGAAAAGTAAAATGCCTATCGGAGTGTATATACAAGGATAAAAAAAGAAATTAATAAGAGCTTCAAAGTCAATTTTTTGTAAGCTTGCAGCTGGATGACTTGGCTACACTGGTCATGCATCCAAGGATAGGTAGCTACACTGGTTACTATCCGTTCTTTTCTCAATCTCCTCTTCTTGAGCTGGTTGTACTTGAACTTATAAGGGAATATCCCCACTCCTCGAGGAAAGAGTTGCTAGATCGGGGGACTAGAGTTTCCTTGTTGAGGGAGGTTGTTTCTTTGCTACTTTTGAGATGGGGAGCTATATTTAACTTACACCGTGCAAGTAAAGATTCATGGTCATAAGAATTTGTGTATATAGACTTGTTCTGACCTGACTATTGAGGAGACCTGAATAGGAGTCTTGTGGAACTTAGAGGTTGTTAGGTTTTAAATCCATTTCTCATTAAGGTTCCACCACACTAATAATCCAAAGGTCTGACAGAGCTCCATACTGTAATTTTATGAAGATAAGTTTAATGCTCAATATTGATCTAATTTCTTTTTTCCCTTCTCTTTCTTTTTCTTTTTATTCACTTATTCTTTCAAATAAGTGTTTGCTAAAGGAATAGCAAAGGTAAAGCATAGAAGGGATGATGAATCTACATTTCATCATCTTTATTCCTTTATTTTAGCTTAAAATCCCTTATTAAACACATGTATATAATACTAACTCCATATTCTTACTAACTTGCATCTGTGTGTAAATATTGTACATTTATTACCAATTTAACCTAAAATAAATAAATAAATAAATAATAAAGAAAATAAAAAAAGAAAGCAGAATGTATATATGTAATAGATACAGGCTGCTCCGAACCCCAAGAGAAGGTCAAGACTTAACCTGATCGGCTAGGAATAAAGGAGGGGATAGGATCCTTAATCAAAAAAATCCAAAAAAAATGTGTGTTATGTATATTTGTATACTACACTATTTTATTTGTACATCCATTGACCTCAAGCTAAATAATTTTTAAAACAAAATTGTAAATAAAAATGTTTCCTAATTAATAAAAATATTTGCAAAATAAAATTATGTACAGAATAAAAGCAACCATACTTGGAAAAAGCCATTAAACGATAATTAAAAGACCAATTCCTGCTCCATATTAATTTAAACTGAACTAAACTCACTTCTATTGTATTCTAAATTAAATTATCTTTAAAATGGTTCTGATTTCGTAATTTTTGTAGTTATGGTTGAAAAGTTGGTTTTCTAGGGTGGTTTGTGCAATTTTATCATTTTTTGTAGGTATTATATTTGTATATATTTGTAAATATTTTACTAATTATTTAAAACAAAAAATAAAAAAATAAAAATTTTAAAACAAAAAAAACTAATTTCCTTATTTGACTATGTATATAAGGTACCATATGTATATAGTATATGTATATAGTTGATATTCTTAAATAACCACCACAAAAAATAAAAAATTAACATTTTTTTATTCAATTTAATTGAGTGACGAAAATACAAAAAAATAATTTTTGTAAGTGATTTTAATTTTATCTCATTTCAAATTTTTTTCTTATCTCTTATCTTCATTCAAAAATTCAAAAAAAAATTCAAACTCTGTTCTCTATCTATTAATATGGCTCTCTCTCCCTCATTTCAACGGGATCAATTTTTAGTGAGAGGATCCTTTTCTCCGAGATCTATCTTATGGTAGAGAGGTGCCTATCCTCCGAACTGTCCACTGACAGCGAGTCGGCCTTTGTCGAGGCGATCACGGTCTTTTCCGCTCCTAAGGTGAGATCCATTCTTTTTCTTATTTTTCATCTAGGTTAACCGTAATTTTATTTTTTTCGTATTTTTTCCATTGTCATTTTTTTATATATAGATCTTAGAATTTCCATGATGATTTGATCCGAATCTGACTCGATTTTTCATCTCACGTTCTCGATCTCTACGCATTTTTTCTACCTCGCATGATTTCTCACCTCCGACCACGCACTGCGGTCAAAGATCCGGTTCTATCCGCCATTCTCCTCGGAACCGCACTCGGCTATGTATTCCGTTTTGATTTTAATATGGAGCCGTCGTGCTCACATCCTAATTTGTTTATAAATAAAAATATAAAAAAAACAAAAAATATATTTTTCTCTTTCTTTCTAATATTTGTTTTGCAGGAAAAATAAAAAACAAAAAATAAATAAAATTAAAGAAATTTCATTACAGCTTTCTGATTTTCTTATAAATATGTGTGTGTGAGTGTTTTCCTTTTTGATTTACAAAAAGTATATAAAAAAATCAAGCTACAGGCGTCGCCTCTACAGCCGTCGGCGACGCCCACGACCGCTCAACCCTTCTCCGCCCAAAGGCGACGCCTCCGCCTCTCCAGCCACGAACGACGCCACTGCCCATCTCCACAGACACCTCCGCCAGCGCCGCTCACAACCGCACAGCCCCAGCCCGACCACGACCGCCCAGCTGCGCGCACTGCCACCCATCCTCCATCCAAACCAGCCCGTCGAGCACCACCTCGTAGCAGCCGACCATCGCTCCACCATCTCCATCCGCGCACCTCCTGCACAAGAAGATACCCCAGTAGCCGCTAACCGCTAACACCTAGTTGCCGCCCGCATGCCTCCACCACACATGCGTCGCCCCTCCTCCGCGTACCCTCGCGTAAAGCCCCATCGAGTCGCCTCCCCACCGATCTGAAGAAGGGGCGGCGACGCACACCTCCCGCTTGCCCTTGTATTGTTACTTGAGAACGAAGGGAACGAAGAAACCCTAACAGGGGTTTTTAAAAAAAGGATTTGGAAATATATAAGAGATCCCCCCAGAGTTTCTCAAAATTGCAAATAAGAACTCTGCCTCCAAATTGAAGCAAATATTTTTGGGCAAATTGTGTCATGGGCCCCCAAACTTTTTGCATATTATAAAAACACCACTACTTTCTAGAGACAAATCACGTGCTGCCCATGCCGATCTTGGGTAATTTGCAAAGTTTATCCTGTATTTATTTCATGTTATCATTTAATCTAAAACATTGAATAATTTGCAGTTCAGTCTCTCGTTTTCATACATTTATCTTGCATGCTTTCCTTATTGAAATAAATGCTTTTCTTGCTCAATAAATTCCCAAAAATCATGTTATGCCCCTGATGTGTGTATCTTTCTAGCATAAAGTTTTCATTGCATTTTATTTCCATTTATTATTATTATTAAAAAATAAAAAAATAGTGTCTTTTTCTCTTCCTAAAATTCAAAAATTCATAAAAATTTGAATATTGCTCTAAAAATTCCTAATAAATTAACTTCCTTTCGTTGTCTTTTAATTTCTTTGTAAATTTCTTGCATTGATTCTTTTCAAAACCCAAATAAATGAAAATATCAAAAACTTTATAAAAATCACAGAAAATTCTATAAAAATCCAAAAATTGTCATTTCACTTCCTGTTTGTAGATATTTGTCTATAGTTTAGCATAAAAAAATTCTAGGAGTTTTGGGCACCTAAAATATTTTTTAAGTTGCAAATTACTCCAGGTTGTGCACTATTTATTATTTTTACCATTGTTTGATTTTTAGAAAAATACAAAAAAATATATGAATTTCAAATCATTTAAACGAAAAAATCTTTGGATTTTTCTGAGCATTTCAAACTATTTTGAAAAATACAAGAGAGTGTGGTGCACGTATTTCTTACCTTTGCATATCGTTCCTTATTTTTGAAAATAAAAAAATTGTAAAATTAAAATCATTAAAAATTTAAAAATCAGAAAATAAAAAATTAAAAAAAAAGACAAAATATTTCACAAAAAAACCAAGATAGTTTGCATTCGAGATTCACTTTTTCTTTTAATTGATTTTCGATTAATTGAATAACCATCGGGAATTGTAGCCTCCCTGAGTTCGATCCTATCCGCTATACAGGTAAATAAGTAGTAAAAAATTCTCTCGCTTCATTATTCTCTTATAATTATTTTTGTAGCTTGAGAAGAAAAAAATTGTTTGTTTGAGTCGGGAATTTTGGGGATCGCAATGACTTTATACCAATAAAAACCAATCCTCGAAGAAAGTCTCGCTCAACAACCACACACATCGGAGTGGATCAACTACAGAACGTCTACCTTCACCTTTGATCTGATCTTGAAAGGTGCACTCTTGTTCTTTCCAATCTCACATGATTCACAAGGTGACAACGTTATGTCAGTGTGACATGGTATCAACTTCTTCCTGCTCAAAATTTGTAAGCACTTTAGGCTCATGTGTCTGAGCCGACGATGCCAGAGATCTGACGTGTCAGCTTCACTAGCATGTAGGCTGCCATCCATGAACTTCACCCGAGTCTTGTAGAGTGTGCAACACGACCTGCCTCTGGACATGATAAGAGAGCCCTTGCTGATCTTGCATCTGTTGTTGCCAAATATCATATGATATCCCTCCCTATCCAGTTGAGAATCGGATATGAGGCTAAGCCGCAGGTCGGAAACGTGCCTAACATCCTATAGAGTCATTGCACATTCAATATCAGTCTGAACTGAGACGGTGCATGTGCCAATGATCTTTGAGTAACTGTTGCTACCCATCTTGACTCTCTCAAAATATCCCTCTATATAAGAAGTGAAGAAATCCATGTACGGAGTCACGTGGTAGGACGTTGCCGTATCGAAGGCCCATAGGACGTTGCCGTATCGAAGGCCCACTCGGAGTTATCTCCTGCATGCAGACACTGCTCCTAAATAGTGAGTACCAACTGGTCCTCATCATCATCAGCCATTACTGCAGCTCATCTTTCTTCTGATTCCTTTTGGCTTCTGCTTGCTCTCTTTTCTAGACTCTACAATCTCTCTTCCAGTGACCAGGATTGTTGCAATGATGGCACTTTCCTCTGTCCTCGGACTTCTCGCTGGATTTATATCTTTCTTATGATTTTCCCCTATTGTTGGACCTACCTCTTCTCTCAACTACATACACATTTGAAGAAGAGAACTCTTCATATGATCGTCATATGATTTCTTTACTCAGATGATTGCTCTTGACCATAGGTATGGTCAGCTTGTCGTCCGTAGCGGAGTTGCTCAAGGTAACTACCAGAGTTTCCCAACTGAATGGCAGGGAACCCAAGAGAAGAAGCTCCTGCAATTCATCATCTAGCGTCATGTTCATGGTACTCAGTTGACTGATGAGACTCTGGAACTCATTCAAGTGCTCAACAACTTTCATACTATCCTTGTACTTTAGATTCACCAACTTCCGAATCAAGAACGCCTTGTTGGTGGTCGTCTTTTGCTCATAGAGCTATGTCAGTTGCTCCCATAGTTTCTTCGCATATGTCTCTTATGCAACATGGTGGAATACCGATAAGTCCATCTATTTTCTGATGGTGCCGACTGCTTTTCTGTTCAGTTTCGTCCAGTCACCTGTGGACTACCCTCAGGCTTGTATGTTTCTCCTTCCAGCAGATCATGGAGGTCCTTGCAATACAAGATGTCCTCCATCTTGGCCTTCCATATTTTCCAATTCATGTTCGTCAGCTTGATTATTGTGCCTTCGTCATCGTTCCCCATCTCGACAACTTGGGCTCTGATACTACTTGATGGGAAATCGAGGGGTTCCCTTAACATGTCTTGTAAAGGATGACTAGCAGCGGAACGTTCCCCACACGGGAATCAAGAAAAAAATCTTATCACAATAATCAAGCAAGCACAAAGAGATGAGAAATTTTACGTGGGAAAACTCTCCTCAATGTGAGAGAGGGGAAAACCCATGGGGCATGACGACCCGTAACAAAATCCACTAGACTAGAAAAATGAGAATGCACAATATCTTCTCAGTTTTGTTGTCCAACAAAACTGAGGCTCGGTTACAAGAATAAAATCATATAACTGTCACCTTGTACTTGAAGAACACGATACCGATGTTTCTCCTCGTCACCAGTTGTCCCTCCTCAAGAACGGACCTCTCTGGCGGCTGCTCCTTGTGCATCCAGTGCAGACGCTCCTCGCGGATGCAACTTCTCTTCGCGCCCATGCCGGCTAACTCTTCACGCCTTGCTCGAACTTGCTTCTCACGCCTTGCGTGGGCTACTTCTCTCCATGCTTGGGGAGAGAGAACTAAGAAGATGCTTGAGTTGAGATGATCCCCAATGCCGTGCATGAGGTCTTATTTATACTACTCCTGCCTCCTCTCTCCAATCCTACTCCTACATGAAGTAGGAGTCCCCAAAGGGATAATCAGTCTTTTTCCCCTTTTTTAATTATTAGGAACAGATAATGTTCCCAACAGTAACGCCACAAGCATAGTTCCAACAAGGACAATGCATTTTGGATGATAGTTAAGGGGTCAACTTGGGTCTGAATATGAAAAGTTGTCAGGCTAATTCACATCCATAACAGCCAAGGTCTAGATTCGATTGGGCTCGGGCTGAAGTGATCTCACTAACAACCATCCAAAATATTAAAACTCAAGTTATCAATAGTAATCATCGACTTTTACAACACACTGTCACACTTTGTGAGCAATATGTACAGGACTATGCTTTGCGGTGTTACAAAAACAGTGAGGTAAAAACAAGAACTACACCACGGGCTGCAAAAAGAGAATGAAGGCTTCCGACCACAGCAGCAAGGAGGACAGATACACTGCAATAAAAAACGAGAAAAACAAAAGCACGAGCATGGAATATTCAGTATATACTTAATATATGGTGCAGAAAAGAAAACAAGTAGTGCAAATCAAGGAATTCCAGTGAAGCATTTGTTTTCATCAATTATGGAGAGAAGGGCCACCTGATTCATAGGGGGTGGCCTGTGAACCATGAACAGTAAAAAGGACGCGTGGGCCAACATTTAACATAAAAATACTATCCTCTGTTGGCACTCACTGTCTGAAGCATCTTTCCTCTCACACATCTCAGCAGCATTGGCTACGAGGGGACTGAGATTTGTTTAGACGCGCCCCTGCCTCCACACTATAACAACCCACAGGAGCCCGAGAGAATTTCATAGTTTTTTTCTTTCCTGAACCTCAGTGCTACTTGTGGGAAGCTCAGGACCTGCCTAAGAAAGGAGCAAGTTTCTGTGAGCATCCGACCAGTGATTCAGCTATCTCAGCAGGTGAATTTGACCCCCACTCCTATTCTCCTCCTCTCTCGGTGAGACATGAAGTGTTGAGTTGGATTTGTTTTCCTCTGGCTCTCTGAATATATGCTGAATGTTTTCGTCACGCGCAACTTGCCACTCAAGTGTTGCTTTCGTCATGTACATGAGCTATTGGTGACAGTGTTCCCTTGATTAATCTATTTCTCAGGGTCAGGGTGACCATAATAATATCAAATCCCCCTTAGATGAGTTCCTTGATCTTTTTTGCTAACAAGAAAATGCCTGAAGTGGCAATGCCTTTGTGTATTTTGCTCCAGAAAGATTATTTTTCCACTATGATTTTGTGATGGCACTCAAATTTTTTATTTGCATTAAAGAATGTGATGGGGAGCCTTGGTGCGACAATAAAGGTGGTTGCATGACCCAGAGGTCACATGTTCTAGTTGTGGAAACAATTTTATTTAAAATGTATATAAGGTAAGGCTGCATACATTGGACCCAATCTACGAACTGGACCGTGCATAGAAGAAGCTTTTTATATAGGGCTACCTTTTACATCTCTTTTAGGATGTAAAGACTGGAAAAAAAATTGGTGTTTTATATTTGCTTGCATTTATTCTCGGTTATGTGCCTTTCTTTTAATCTCCTTTGCTGTAAATTCTGCAACAGGTTTGTAGGGTAACAAATATATCTGCTGTATGTTACGTCAATGCTTTCATCTTCTTCTCTGTCCTCTATCTTTGATCAATCATACTTTCCAGGGAAGCCATGGAATAAAGTTATGGAGGGTATAAATATAATCACAGTTAGTTGAAATTTTAGATATAGCAGGTTTTATTACCTTTTTTCGTGAAACGGATGGGGTGACTGAAGGGTGCAGTAGATGTAATGTATTTTAGTTACAGAGAACAAAATTACACAGGTTGAAGGATGCTTCTTTACTATGATCAAGTACATTTCCCACCTATGCTTGTTGTTCATCTGTCCTGTATAACTGCACAAAATCTCTTAAATGCTCCAATCATGATGCTTGGTCAGGGAGCAACTAAGTAAACTTGGGCCAAAAGGAAATTCATGGTCTAATTAACCTTAAGCGTTTAGTAGAAAGATAGACAAAGAATTATTAGAAAGTGTCTGAGAGGAAATTGAGGAACAAAGTTATATTGACCTCAAGAATTTTGTTAGATATTGGTTCGTCAACTGATGAAAGGGTTTTTCAAGCCATAGTCATGAAGATCATTTTACCAATGCCTTGATTTTCATTCTTAATGACTAATGCATCAATGAGCTAATCCTCCAATGGATTTTGACATGTTTCTTGGAAAATCATAAAAGGACAAATTAATTCTTGTGTGCCAAATTATAAGTTTAAATGTTCATAACCTTAATCATTTCAGGGTGAATCTTTCCCAGTTCTTCCAATAACCTAACACAGTCTGATCCTGTGAATATAAACAGGCTCGACAGGCTTCCCATCAGAAGTTATTTGAAGCACTAGATCGAGGCTTTGATAGAGATGTTCTTCAAGAAATACGAAAAGGGATACATAAAAATAGCAATCCTGAAGCATGAAGAAACCTTTAGAGAACAGGTATGCAAACAATAACTTATTGATTAAAGTAATGTGCAAACCTTTGGTTGCTGAGATTGAATTGTATATTTTATTCAGGTCAGTGAACTGCACCGGCTGTACCGAGTGCAAACACTTCTGATGAGAGAAATGAGGAACTCTGAAATAAGGAACATGAGAGAAATGACAAACTCTGAACAAAGGAAACAATTGAAATTGTCATGTTCCCAGAGTGAAAACATTACAGTTTTGCAGCAGTCGAGAAGATTGCTTACCCCGGAACTTCCAGCAGAAGAAAATACAGAACAAAATGATCAATATAGGATGGTAGAAAATGAAGGTGATATCGACCTGACACTTTCAATAGGGAGAAGCAGGAGAAGAGATAAAGAGGCGTCATTCGTTTCAGTCTTGACAACAAGCTTATCTTCATCCTCCACAATGGACTCCTGAATGGAAAACATGACACAACTGGAGTCCGACCATGAGTCACCCTGGAGAGAAGAAGATCCTACATGTGGACACAATGATACAGACAAGAGTAGAGCGGCCTTCATGGCACATCCAATGTTTGAGTCTGGACATGGCTTGACCAATGTTATACTGATGTAGTTTATCACCATCCTGTTATCAGTAGCCACTAGGAAATGGTTTTGAGTATGTTTCATCCATCTGTTGATCCCATTTTCTTCCTTGTTGTGGCTTTATTAACGCAACCACAGATGCAACTGATGTCTATGACTAAAATAAGGGCAAAGGAAAGGCACAAGTAATCTTTTGGAAATATGCTAACAGAAAATGTCAGAACTAATCCAATGTCAAAACAAACCATTTAAATGGTCCACTAGTCGAGCAACAAGCCTTTTCAGTTGAAAGCAACAAGGTGATTGTTACCCCTCTTTTTTTACTCAAAAAAGAAGCATCAAGGTGAAAGTAAATCTCCATATTTGATTCTGTTGAGTGGTTTAATGGGTAAATGGATCTTGGGATGAGGGACCATTTACCCATCTTTTTATATACTGTACTCACCCCCCCTTATTGGTGTGACATAGTGAAGAGAGATCCCTAATCTCTAGAGAGGGAGATTAGGGCTTGTGTGCACTCCCGTGGTTTTTCCCTCATTGTAGGGTTTTCCACGTAAATCTTGGTGTCAATCTTCTTGTTCTTCGATCTTTGTCTTCAACATGGTATCAGAGCTAGGTTGAAAGGAGTCTTTCTTCATTCTTCTTGGTTCGGGTGCCTGTGCAGCCAGCCCAGCGCGCCCTCTTGCCGACAAGCGACCCTCTGCGCATGCAATCCTTGCGCCAGACCTGCTCCAACCCTGCGTCAGCCCGCGTGTGCGCCCCACTGCGCCAACCCACGTGTGCGCTAGCCCTGCGCGCGCCACCCTTCTCATGTGTGCGACCTTCTGCGCCAGCCCTGTACGTCAATACTGCGCCAACCTTCCGTCTACGCGCGCCTGTACCAAACCCCTGCGCCCCTTGCCTATGTGACCTCCTGCCGTCGCACAGCCCCCTTGACGAGAGCCCTCTCATGCGCGCAACCCCCAGCGGGTCCACGAGCGCGACCTACTCCCGTGTTGCGCCCACCGTGGGGCTCGAAGCCCGACCTGCTGCCCCTTTTGCCTTGGAGAAGAAGGGGGCGACGCTCCCTTGCTTGGAAACGGGAAAATACACGAAGCCCCCCTTCTGTCTCATCTATTTTTGGAAAACTGCAACTTTACCCTCCAGAGTTTCTGATTTTGCAAAAAGACCCCTGCCAGAGTTCTCCAGTCTCCATAGTGAAGAGTTCCATCAACCATCGAGCATCATCTTGGTATTGATTTGCAAAGCTACCAGCCTGTGAGTTCTTTCTATCCATTGCCATTTGTAGTGTGGTCTTGGTGATTGATCATTTCGGTTGTGTTGCTCTTCCTTTCTTTTTCCTGTGTTTTTTGCTACTTGTGGAGCTTTCGCTTCTTGAGATCGTGGTTAAGACTAAGTTGTGGAGGAACTTCTTGAAAAGAGGTCTACATCTGTGGCTACCCATTGCACTTGTGCTTATTTTTGAATGGATGCTACGAGCGATTTGGAATTGTTGATGACGAGATTAATGGTCGACAATCATGGCTCTAAACATTCTTTTTAAATTAACTTCACTCTTAACACAAGGGCATCTGATAGAAATAATCCAGACATTACTGAGTGGGTCATTGATAGTGGGGCTTCTGACCATATGACAGGTGATCCACGAATGTTTCATCATTATAAATTATCCTCAGGAAGAGAGAAAGTTACTGTTGCAGATGGCTCTCCTGCTACCGTTGCTGGGAAAGGGACCATTTCTGTTGTTGATCGGTTCCTCCTTCATGATGCTCTTCATGTGCCTGACTTTCCTATAAATCTTCTGTCTGTTAGCAAAATCACAAAAGAATTGAACTGCAAATTAATTTTTGACCAGAAATCGTGTATCCTAGAAGACTTGAAGACGGGAAAGAGGATTGGAATTGGTCAAGTTGAAAGTGGATTATATCGTCTTCCTGCTCGGGTTGGTCAAGCTCTTACTTCCGCAATGAAGGCTCGAATTGAGAAGGATTGTTCGATGACAGTGAAAAGATGGCATGAGCGTCTTGGTCATATCAATTTTAACTCTTCGAGAGTTGATGCCCAATATTTTTTCAAGGTTATCCGAAGGTGATTTGCAATGTGATGTGTGCCGATTTGCAAAACAAACTCGCAACACTTATCCCATTTCTACCAGTAAATCTACTCATGCCTTTGAGCTTGTTCATTCTGATGTGTGGGGACCTTCAAATACAAGAAGTGTTGATGGTCATCTCTACTATATCACTTTTGTCGATGATTTCTCACGGAGTACCTTTGTATATCTCTTGAAAAATAGGTGTGAAGTCTCTAAAGCAATCAAAAGTTTCATTAATATGGTTGACACTCAATACAGAGCCAAAATTAAGAAATTAAGGACGGATAATGCCAGGGAATACTTAGAGGGATCTCTATCTACTTTTCTTGATGAGAGGAGAATCATTCATGAAACCTCGTGCAGTTATACACCACAATAGAATGGAATAGCTGAAAGAAAAAATCGTCACCTCTTAAATGTTACCAGAGCACTCTTACTTCAGCGAAATGTGCCAAAGATGTTTTGGGGAGAAGCTGTCTTAACTGCAGCCTATATAATAAACAGGACATCTTCTGGTGTGATAGCAAAGAGAACCTCCTCTATTATTCATCCTGATAACTCTCCTTTCAGTTTGGTCCATCGGGTCTTTGGATGTATATGCTTTCTCCATAACTCTGGACCTGGTGTGCGAAAGTTAGACCCACGAGCTATGAAATGCATCTTCCTTGGTTATTCTGGAATACAAAAAGGGTATAAATGTTATGATCCAGTGGCACGTCACCTTCATGTGAGTAAGGATGTCACTTTCTTTGAAAATGAACCCTACTTTCATAAAAAAAATTCTCATGAGGAGTATGTCAATATAGATTTTGAGAAAAATGAGAAGAGGATTTACTTTCTTGGCGATAACAGGAGAACATCCATGTAAGAGATGACAGTGAGAAACATAGAAAAGAAGATAACTAGGATAGAGGCCGGTTTGGTCAGACTTATAGCCGATGAAAGGAAGTGGATAATATGGTGGAGACTGAAGAATAAATGATACAAAGCCTATAGTGGAGACTGGAGGAGAAATCATACAACCCCATGATTTCAATCTCTCCTCAAATTTAGAACATGAAGACTCTGTAAGTAGTCCTCTTACTCCTGATATTCCTGTTGACAATTCTGAGATTAATGGATGATCGCCCCATTGTTGTAAGAAAAGCTGTTAGAAATGTTCGAGCTTCTACTCGTTATCCTTTGGAAGACTTTGTTGCATACACTAAGATGAGTCCAAGCTACATATGCTTTATCACCTCTCTAGATGCCCATCATATTCCAAAAAATATTAATGATGCTCAAAATGATCAGAAATGGGTTAATGCAATGGAAGAAGAAATGGAAGCCTTGGTAAAGAATGATACTTGGGATATTGTTGACGTCCCTAAGCGTGCTCACCTTGTTGGGTCTAAATGAGTATATACAATTAAATATGATGCTGATGGAAATGTTGATCGATTCAAGGCTCGTCTTGTGGCTAAAGGATACAGTCAGAAATATGGTATTGACTACCTTGAGACTTTTGCTCATGTTGCTAAAATGAATATAGTTAGGGTTGTTATTTGCCTAGCAACTCAATTTTCATGGAAAATGCACCAACTTGATGTGAAGAATGCTTTCCTGAACGGTGATCTCAAAGAAGAAGTACATATGAAAATGCCGCCTGGGTTTGAGAATGATGGTAAGTGTTGTAAATTAAAGAGATCATTGTATGGACTGAAACAGACTCCAAGAGCATGGTTCGAACGTCTACGCGTGGTCATGATTAGGAATGGATATAGTCAAGTGAATGGAGACCACACTCTTTTTGTAAGAAGAAACGATGACAAAAGGTGTATTCTTTTAGTATATGTGGATGACATGATTTTTACAGGTGACGACGAGGTGGAACTTATTAAGATAAAGAAAACACTTGCAACTGAATTTGAATTGAAAGACTTGGGGAAGCTAAAGTACTTCCTAGCTATTGAGATGGCTCGATCTCCAGGGGCTATGTGTCTAAGTCAAAGAAAATACGCTCTTGATTTGCTAAAGGAATGTGGTATGTTGGGATGTAAACCTACTAATATCCTTATTGAGGCAAACCATAAACTTGCTAAAGAAGATGGCGCGTTCCTTAATGAGGTAGAAAAAGGAAGATATCAAAGATTGTTGGGAAAGTTGATTTATCTTACCCTAACAAGACCAGATATTACCTACGTGGTAAACGTGGTAAGTCAATTCATGCATGCTCCAAGCACCTCTTATGCTAATGCGGTGAATAGAATTCTAAGATACATAAAAGGATCACCAGGAAAAGGGCTGATGTTCAAGAAAAATCCTGAAGTTACAATTGATGGATACACTGATGTTGATTAGGCGGGTTCTGTGGATGACAGACGATCCACTTCAGGCTATGCGATATATTTGTGTGGAAATTTGGTTATTTGGAGAAGTAAAAAAGCAAAATGTGGTTTCAAGATCAAGTGCTGAAGCTGAGTATCGTGCTCTTGCAAATGGTGTCACTGAAATTTTATGGCTAAAAATTCTGTTAAATGACTTGGGCATCAATGTGAATATGCCGATGAAGATGTTTTGTGACAACAAAGCTGCAATAAACTTGGCCAACAATCCTGTAATGCATGATAGAACAAAGCATGTGGAGATAGACAGACAATTCATCTGTGAGAAGATTGATGCTGGACTACTGTGTC
Source organism: Ottelia alismoides (assembly GCA_037367405.1). Classification (NCBI taxonomy): domain Eukaryota; kingdom Viridiplantae; phylum Streptophyta; class Magnoliopsida; order Alismatales; family Hydrocharitaceae; genus Ottelia; species Ottelia alismoides. The sequence goes on from JAZKJV010007980.1 coordinate 725,814, forward strand.
TTCCTTACTTGAAGTCTACCAATCAGATTGCCGATCTTTTCACAAAAGGGTTGCCTACTGTGCAATATGAGATGAATGTAGGCAAGTTGGGCATTGTGGACATGTATGCCCAACTTGAGGGGGAGTGTTGAGTGGTTTAATGGGTAAATGGATCTTGGGATGAGGGACCATTTACCCATCTTTTTATATACTGTACTCATCCCCCCTTATTGATGTGACATAGTGAAGAGAGATCCCTAATCTCTAGAGAGGGAGATTAGGGCTTGTGTGCGCTCCCGTGGTTTTTCCCTCATCGTTGGGTTTTCCACGTAAATCTTGGTGTCATACATAAGCTCCCACTTTGCACGGGGTCAAACCAATCTATTGTACGTAATTTTCACTGGCATTTCCACAAGAGGCGCGAAAGTTTAGTTTACACTGAAAAAATAAAACATTACATGCTTTATATGTTCATAAAGAGAAAAGACAAAAAAAGGTTTTCATATAGGGAAGTGAAATGTTGTCTAATTCGCAAGTGTGCAATCACATTGAATGTTTAGCGATTTCTGAAAAAAAAGAGGAAGTAACATAATTAACATATATAATATTTCAATGCAAAAAAGGAAAATCAGCAAATATAACATAAAATATGATGCATGGTATCAGCTGAATTACTTTGTAACATGTCAAAAGCAAATCGTATCGCTTTCGGACCTCTAAAACTTACAAAATCTGTTGTGAAATGTGACTGGAAAGTTAAACGAATTGATGAGGGAAGAAATCCCCGAGAACCCAATTATCTGAGAAGAGCCAAAACAAATAAAGATCTGACCTATACGAGAGGTCAATTAGGCTAACTGGGCCCCAAGTTACTGAGGATCTGGATCTGACAAAGCCATGTAAACACAAAAGGGAACCAGACTCATAAATATCCATATCATAAGATAAAGCTTACTATCCTTGATCGATTTCACTAGGATGAAAGCACGGAGTTGCCGAGCAATCGCCGAAAGTGAATCCTGAAAATGGGAAAAGATAAATGTTGAGTGGTTCTTTAATGGGTGAATGGATCTAAGGATGAGTGACCATTTACCTATCATTTATATATTGTACTAATCCTCCCTTATTGAAAAATACCTTAGTGAAGAGTGCCCTAATCTCTAGCGATGGAGATTAGGGATTGAGAGCCCCCGTGATTTTTCCCTCTCTGTAGGGTTTCCAAAGTAAATCCGTGTCTCTATCTTTGTGTGTGCTTTGTGTGTTTGTTTCTTACATGGTATCAGAGCCAGGTTGTTGTGATGGTATTCTTCATGAAGTGTCGTCCTCTCTTGCATGACGGTTTGCTATAGGTAGTGCCCTAGGTGCACCTCCGTCCAAGTATTTTGGATCTCTCGTATTGTTCCGCCTAAAGAAGAGTTGAAATCGGAGTTGGGGCTGCTGTGTTTTTGGGGTCAATTGCTGTGATTTGAGGCTATTTGTTACTTGTCTTTGGAGATCAATTATTGAAATTCGTGGCTATTTGCTACTGCTTTGTTTCCTGAGGCTGATTACTGCATTTTTTGGTTGCATTTTTCTCGCTCCGTTGAAGCCTATGGTATCCTCTATCACATGGGATAGTTGTTGTGTTTTAGGTTCTTTTTGTTGAACTGGGCGGAAGCGGAATCGATAAATAAACATAAGAACACAGAGGATTTACGTGGAACCCTACTCCCTAAGGAGCGGGATGAAACCACGGGAGAAGCCTTTGTGGGGCGGATATTCTATTGGAATTTCTCAATGAGTACAGGAGGTGTGGCGATCCTTATATAGGTGCTCAAGGGAGAATATTCTATATGATATTCTCTATAGAATATTCTCATAATAAATAGCCACAAAGAATATTCTCTAATACTCCCCCTCAAGCTGGAGCTGAGAAAGCTTCAGTTTGCAACAACAAGAAAATGTATACATCACATCTTCACCCAATACATCACAAGAAGAATATGTCTGCTGCTGGTAGAAGACCTCGCTCGAGGATGGGCCTGCGGTTTTCAAGACATCGGAACGTATCTCTGTCATGCCTGTAGAACCGCTGCGATATCAGGTCACCGGAACGTATCTCTGTCGTGCCTGCAGGTCACCGGAACGTATCTCTGTCGTGCCTGGAGAAGAATCACTGCAGAAGTCCAGTGCAGAATAGTAGTCGGGTTGCAAAAGAAGAAGTATGCGCCCTGTCAAAGAAGTTGATGCTCGGTGAAGACGGAAGATCTGTAAAAAGCTGGAGTGATGATCTGTCAGTAGTAGACATGTAGAAGTCATGAAGAATGTCATTTATGACTCCCCCTTTCTCCCATACTTGACAGAATAAAGAGCATGGAACATCAAGTTGGGAGAAACAAAACATGCATTTTTTTGCTTCATTCTTTTTTTTTCGAATCGGCTTTTCAAATCTCTCTTTTTTTTAAATTGCGTACGCGCCTTTTTTTTAACCACCAGCATGTAGGCCTTTCTTTCTATTTTTTTTAATTTTAAACGTGGGCCCACTGTTTTTTTTTAGTAACGGGCATCAAGCCCGCTCGAGCCTTAAGACAAAACAGTGTCATCCCCTTATAGGGTTCCCACTTACGGGAACCCATCAAAACAAAAAAGGCACCGCCATGGAGGTTGGCTCCGCCTGGAGCCCTTCACGCGATGAGGAGGTGCGCCTGTGGAAAGGGGGCGTCGCGTGCAGAAGATCGGAGCCTCGCATGGGTCCACGGTGATGTTGGAGAACCTGCGATCTGTGCGAGGACATGTGCGAGGTCCGGGAGGCCGAGCAGCGCGTCGCCTGGAAGCTGGTAGCCCCCCCCCCCGCCTGGGGGGTTCGAGATCTGAAGTGAGGTCTGGAGGGATGCAAATCTAGCGAGGAGCCAGACCTCCACCTGGGGATGCCGCCAGAGAAGGGGTGCGCCCGGAGGAGTTCCGCGCCACCTCATGGGAGAGAGCCGCCTGTGCGGCAAGGTGTAGGAGCACGCACACGGTTGGATCTGCGGGGAGAGCGACGCGCGCTGCCTGTGCGCATGCGGCAGGGTCTGGAGCAGGGATGTGATGCTGCTGCACGGGAAGGCGCCGCCGCTTGGGAGATGCGGCTATCTACGGGACTATGGGAGGATGCCTGGGCGGAGGGGCGCAGGCGACCTGGGCGCAGGGGGGGCGCAGGGCGCTGGGGACTTGCCGATGGCGACTGGAGAGGAGCGACGAGGGGTGATGTTGTACCGCCAAGAGGAGGGCTACACGCGGGCTTACGCCGCCAGGAAGTTGGGCCCGACATGGGGCTGCTCTTGATGGGGTTGCGTCTCCTGAGCAGGAGAGGGGTCTGGATGTGGCTAAAATGGAGATGTATTTGCATCGGCCTGGAGATCGTTTATCGCTTCAGGAGAACTCGAGGCTGCCAGGAGATCGAACCAGGAGATGAACAAATTTCTGCTTGCATCTGGATGTTGCGTCGTGGATTGGGGTTCATAGAACCTTGTAATTTTGTGCGACGAGATTTCCAAAAAAAATTACAATTCCCAAATCCCAAACAAATTACATAAACTCGAATCTCGAATAAAACTTGAAATCCTCAAGAATCGACCCGCTCTGATACCATGTTGAAATCAGAGAAGCGGAAGCGGAATCGATAAATAAACATAAGAACACAGAGGATTTACGTGGAACCCTACTCCCTAAGGAGCGGTATGAAACCACGGGAGAAGCCTTTGATGGGGCGGATATTCTATTGGAATTTCTCAATGAGTACAGGAGGTGTGACGATCCTTATATAGGTGCTCAAGGGAGAATATTCTATAGGATATTCTCTATAGAATATTCTCATAATAAATAGCCACAAAGAATATTCTCTAACAATTCATGTTGAACGCAAGATGTATGATAAAATGTATGTGAGAGATAGTCAAAGAATAAAGGCTACAAATTTGTTGGTGAATGATCCTATGATGGTTGGAGCATCTAGAGAACCTAACTTGACAAAGGATACCATCGTGGAGTTGCAGTCCTTCTTAAAGGAATCGTTTACGAAAGAACATGTATCTTTGCAACCGTGAAACAATGATTCAGCTTTTAATACGAGAACTAGCAATGCTTTCTCTGCCAAATCTGAGTGGATTATTAACATTGGTGTCTCCGATCACGTGGCGGGTGATCCCAGAATGTTTCATGATTATAAGTTATCATCTGGAAGAGATAAAATTACTATTGCAGATGGATCTCCTACTACTGTCGCTGAGAAAGGGACCATATCTATCGTAAATCGATTCCTTCTTCATGATGCTCTTCATGTGGCTGATTTTTCTATAAATCTTCTGTATATTAGCAAGATCACAAAAGAATTGAACTGCAAGTTAATTTTTGATCAGAAGTCATGTATTCTCGAAGACTTGAAGACGGGAAAGAATATTAGAATTGGTCGAGTTGAAGATGGATTATATCGTCTTCCTACTCGGGTTGGTCAAGCTCTTACTTCTGCAATGAAGGTTCAACTTGAGAAGGATTGTTCGATGGCAGTGAAACGATGGCATGAGCGTCTTGGTCGTATCAAGTTCTCTTCTCTGTGAGAGTTGATGCTCGATATTTTTTCAAGAGTATCTGAAGGTGATTTGCAATGTGATGTATGCCAATTTGCAAAACAAACTTGTAGCACTTATCCTATTTCTACCAATAAATCTACTCATGCCTTTGAGATTGTTCATTCTGATGTCTGGGGACCTTCAAATATAAGGAGTGTTGGCGGTCATATCTACTATATTACTTTTGTTGATGATTTCTCACGGAGTACCTTCGTATACCTTTTGAAAAGTAGGAGTGAAGTCCCTAAAGCAATCAAAAGTTTCACAAATATGGTTGACACTCAGTATGGAGCCAGAATTAAGAAGCTAAGGACAGATAATGCCAGGGAATACTTAGAAGGATCTCACAAAGGGGTTGCCTACTGTGCAATTTGAGATGAATGTAGGCAAGTTGGGCATGGCAAACATGCATGAGGGGGAGTTTTGAGTGGTTCTTTAATGGGTAAATGGATCTAAGGATGAGGGACCATTTATCCATCATTTATTTATTGTACTCATCCCCCCTTATTGAAAAATACCTTAGTAAAGAGTGCCCTAATCTCTAGCGAGGAAGATTAGGGATTGAGAGCCCCCATGGTTTTTTTCCTCTCCGTAGGGTTTTCCACTTAAATCAGTGTCTCCATCTTTGTTTGTGCTTAGTGTGTTTGATTTTACAACAAACACAGCTGATTAAACGTGTTCAGAAAGGGAACCACCCAGCCAATCTTGCTAGGCCCCATTATTATCCATTAGGGACAATCATTATCCAGGAAGACGTCCAAATTTTGACACTATCTTCTTCATATGTCTTCAACTATACAAGTGAGAGTATTCCTATAACAAAGGTTCGCTTCTCCACCATAAAAAATTGAGTCCACTCTCGACAAGAGAGGTTGTGGGAGACCAAAGCCAAGCAAAGCCTTAGTCCATTTGATACTATCTCCAAGTGACGTACAACATGTTAATGGAACCTGACAAAATCTCTTGTTCTTTATGCTTGTTGGATTTACTCGCTTCTTGATTAGTGACCGATGGAAGTCCTGTAGGAAATTTTAGGCACAACATTAAAGAATCAATAAAAATAATGATTCACGAGTTACCTCCTTCCATCGAAAATCAGTAGATCACTGCGATGGAGATGATGAAGAAACCAACAACAACCCTTCTTTTAATTTTATCCTTCTCTTGACCCCAAACATTTTGAAGACTCTTTGTAATGGTGGAGAGTTTTGATAGTGACTCTCTTCGATTTTCTTGATTCGGTTTATAATGAGCCATTATTTCTCTTTTATAGGGTAGAATTGAAGGGTTTAACATGATAACAAATCATATCGTAACCGACTCCTAAGAACACACTAACCATCAACGTGAACTAAGATAATGCGGTTACGATTTATCCATTGACTCGGTAAAAACCCAATATTTATTATCTTATAAATAATTTATATGGACCACATACTAGATAAATTCCAACATTATCCCACTTGGTTCATATGATCTTTAGTTATGAGATAATAACCTTAAGTGCGTCTTTTCATGGATTTTCTGTAATCTCAAACATGGTTTTAAAAAACATGCCTCGAGGTGCTCGAGGCCGTTTTCCAAGAAAACCGCCTCGAGGTTATAACCTCAGTCTGGATATCTGAGGCGTAAGCCTCAGAGATCCGAGGCGGTATTGAGGCGGTCAAGGCGGTGAGGCGGTCCTGAGGCGCCGCCTCGGTCTATTGTGCATTTTCTTAGGTAAATAAATAAAAAAACTATATAAAGATGCACCTTTATAATAATATTAAAGTTATAAACCATATTTTAGTTACAAACATACAAGTCACAATCGCAATATTGTGTTATAGTATCATCATATGTTAATCCCAAAACATAACATTTCATAAATATACAATTATACATTTATATTACAATCGCTATTGCATAAAAGAAATCATGCAAGTGTACAATGATTGTTTCTAATTAGTATGAACAAATTTTATGTCAACAATTGATATTTTAAGAAACTGTATATTTTTGTAAGAATATTAGAAATTCACATATTTACAATATTAATATTACTTAATCACAAATTAAAACTAGCATATATGGTTAATATGGCATTCTTTGTACATCTATTAAATTTAAAATATTCAAATTTAGGATTTATGATCATATATTTTGTCAATATTTGAAGTGTAACAAATTTAGGATTTATGATCATATATTTTGTCAATATTTGAAGTGTACGGTTTTATGATAATATAATTGTACTTATTAATAATTTTGACATGTATTTTCTCTATAAATCGAGGCTTAAGCCTCGACCGCCTCGAGGCTTACGCCTCACCTCAATAACGGAAAACCGCCTCGATCCGCCTCACGTTTTTAAAACCTTGATCTCAATGAATCATATATTTTAATTGAATTAAATTATTATGATCATGACGGTCACACATCATATAACTTGACACGATCTCATGTATCAATATCAATTTCATCCAATCACATGTAATTTAGAAGAATAACATCTCCTACTTTAATTCCATTTCGACGATTATGTTATCTATTTGCAAAAATACATGCATAATATAACAATGAAATGATTCAGAAACATAAAATAAATGAGATTGTCATAATCATAATGTGCACCAAACAATATGTATTAATTAATCTTTCATAACAAGGACTTCTTTAAAACACTCATTCTAACAACATGCTCAGAAAAAAAATCTTATATGCTAACCCTTTTGTTAACGAATCTGTAATCACTAAATTAGTATGGATGTGCTCTATTGACATTCTTTTTTTCTGAACTTCCTCCTTTACTGATAAATACTGCAATTCCATGTGCTTTTCACCCTTAGAGTACGTATCATTCTTTGAGAAGAAGACTGATGCAGCATTATCACAATAAAGTTTCAACAGCTTGACAATATTGTCGAGTATTCCAAGTCCTGAAACTAAATTCCACAGCCACAATCTTTGAACGGTAGTCTCAAAGCGTGCTAAAAATTCAACCTCCAAGTGGAAGCATCAATGACGACTACTTCACACTTTTCCATGACATTGACTTTCTTGTGTCGATGCATCCCACAAAATGTGAATTTGAATAGCCGATAATCTCAAGATTATCAAATCGTTTGTACACAAGCGTATGATCTTTGGTGCCTTGTAAATACCTGAGAGTTTTCTTTGCAGCTTTCCAATGGTCTATAGCATGATTACTTCGATACCCAACCCAACATGCCAATGGCAAAACTAATGTTAGGTTGAGTACATGTTTGAGCACACATGATATTCCCAACCACTAATGCATAAGGAATTCCTTTCATTTCGTTACATTCCAATTCATTCTTTGGACATTGATCCAAACTAAATTTGTCCCCTTTCTGAATAGGAACAATCCCTGCAGAGCACTTGTCCATCCTAAATCTTTCCAAGACATTCTCAATATATACCTTCTGAGACAATCCTAATAGTCCTTGTGATCTATCATGGAATATTTCTATTTCAATCACATAGGATGCCTCACATATATCTTTCATTTTAAAGTTCTTGAAAAGATACTTCTTTGTCTCATGTAACAAAGCTAAATCATTCACGGCCAATAATATGTCATCAACATATAGGACTAATATATTGAACTTGCTCCCACAAAATTTCATGCAGATACACCTGTCTACAGTATTTTCTACAAAATCATACGACGTAATGGTATTGTTAAACTTAATATACCATTGACGGGAAGCTTGTTTTAGTTCATATATTGACTTATAAAATTTACATACTAGATTTTCCTTTCCTATGATCGTAAAACCTCCGGGGCTGGTCCATATAGACATCTTCCTCTAACTCTCCATTCAAAAAGGCGGTCTTTACATCCATTTGGCGAAGCTCCAAATCATAATGAGCCACCAAAGCCAAAATGATTCTTAAGTAGTCATTTGAAACTTGAGCAAAGGTCTCCTTATAATTGATGTTATCTTTTTTAGTAAAGTCCTTTACAACAAGTCTATCTTTATATCGTTCGATGTTACCTTTAGAGTCATGTTTGGTCTTAAATACCCATTTCAACCTGACTCTTTTAGAACCTTCAGGTAACTCAACGAGATCCTAGACATTATTATTGACCATTGATTCGAGTTCTTCTTTTACAGCATTCAACAACCTTTAAGAAGCATTACATTCTATGACATGATGGAATGAGCTTGGATCTTTATCAATGCTCAAGTCACATTCATGCTCAAGTGCACAGTCTATATAATCATCAAAATTTGCAGGTCTCCTTCACCTTTCAGAGCGTATTAATGCAACTTCTTGTGATTGTGGTACACTTGGCTCATTTACAACTTGTTCATTAATAATGACATCATCACATCATCACTTAATGTGGGTGCCAATTCTTGATGTTCCACGCCATTATATGGAGATGAATCCACAGGTGGAATGTCTATTCTAGAAGATTCGGGCAAATATGGAAGCGACACTTTATCCCTATCTTCTTTTATTTCCATATTTCGTGATTCTTGACTCCCACTAATGTTGCCATTCTCAATGAAGCGAGCATTGCAACTCTCAACAATTCTTGTACTATGATTTGGACAATAAAATCTATACCCCTTTGACTTTTCAGGATAACCAATAAAAAATCCATTGATTGTCCTTGGATCTAATTTCTTTTCACGTGGATTATATACTCTAATTTTCGCTTGACATCCCTAAACATGTAGGTGCCTCAAGCTAGGTTTCCTACCTGTCAATAATTCAAAAGGTGTCTTTTGAACTGCTTTACTAGGAAGCATATTGAGTAAATATTTTGAAGTCCTTAATGCATATGTCCATACTGAAAGAGGTAAAGTAATATTATTTATCATGCTCCTAACCATTTTTATTAATGTACGATTTCACCCTTCTGCGATACCATTTTGTTGCGGTGTTATGGGCATTGTGTATTGTGCATAAATGTCCTTACTTTCAAAAAATTTTGTAAATGGAACAGGATGTTGACACATCTCATCATGTCTTCTAAAATATTCACCACATCAATCAAATCTCACAACTTTTATTTTCCTATCCAATTGCCTTTCCATCTCATTAATAAATGTCTCAAGGACATTTATCGCTTGAGTCCTTTCATGCAACAGATAAATATATCCATACCATGATAAATCATCTATAAATGTGATAAAATATATTTCCCCTCCCATTATGAGACATCGAAAGGACCACAAATATTAGATGTATCAATTCTAGGAGCTGGCTAGCCCTTGTAACTGGCTTCTTTGATGTGCATCTGGATTGCTTTCCTGTAATGTAATCTATACACATGCCTAGGTCAGTAAAATCTAATTGAGGCAATATGTAATTCTTAATAAGTCTCAACATTCTATCCTTAGATATATGGCCTAGTCTTTGATGTTATAAAAGAGCAGAGCATTCATCAGATGCATTCTTTTTCACACTCAATGTTACATTCAACATAAAATAAGGAATTTATAAATTTATTATCAAGATTAAAATGATAAAGATAATTCTCTAAAGTACCAGAACCGTAAAAGTGCTTATTTCTAAACATAGAAAATGATTCATCAGAAATCTTGAAAAAAAAATCCTAAACTGCCCCGTCTGCAAATGAAAATAAGATTTCTAGCACAATCAGGAACATAGAGACATCCTCCCAAATCAACTTGATAACCAGTGTCCATGATCAATCTGTAAGTCCCAATTCCGTTTATTTGTGCCTTCATACTATTTCCCATAAACAAATACTGCTCACTTTCCTTTATGTTCTGGATTGTAAGGAATCCATGTAATATATGAGATACATGCGTAGTTCACCGAAATCCAACCATCAAGTATTACTAGGAACATCTATAATATTTTCTTTGAAGCAAACGGAAACATAATGCATAACTTTCTTTTCGAGCCATGCTTTCTGTTTAAGGCAATCTTTCTTCATATGACCGAACTTCTTGCAAAAGAAGCATTTGATTTCTTTGAAATTGCTCCCTTTAGCTTTCATGGAGTTTTTCCTTTTGTTTTTTTACTTATGTGGCTTTTATTGTTGTTAGCTCCAATCATACTCTTTTCAGTAGCCATAAGGTTCACCAAATGTTCTTTTATCTTCTTTAATCTCCTTTCTTTTTGAATGAGCATAGCCTTCAATTCTATGAAACTCAACTTATCCTTTAATGTAATGTATTTTACCTGGAATTGTCTAAATTCAATAGTAAGAGAGTTTATGATAAATTGTAGTAAGAACGTCTCGTTGACATATATCTCCATGGTTTTCAATTTCGCTGCGATATTAGATATTTCAGTAACATGATCCATCATCGAGTTGGACCAGTTGAATTTCTTCGTGGTCAACTCTCTCATTAAAGTCCCAATAATGGATTTATCAGCTATATCAGACTGGGAGTATTCCTTATTTTTCTTCATAAATTCCTTAGCATTGTTTGTCCTAGGCATTAACGGTTTGACATTCTCCGCCACTGTAATTTTCATTAGGCTCAAACAAAGCCTATTCGATCTTTCCCAAGCCTCATTATACATCTTTTCATCCTCAGTGTTGTTTTCTGTTATGGCTTGTTGTTTTTTATCTTCAACTAATGCATGATCTAAATTCATCACTCCCAAATAAAATTGAATTTGATGTATAGTTGAGCCCGTTGAACCTAACCATAAAGTTTCCCAATGCAAACAAGTTCATAGTTGTTGAAACTGTAAACAATAATACATATGCTTACAATAATGCTTTGAGAAATTAATAATGTATATGTGGAAAATTCATATTAAAATTTTCTTTTACAATATATTAATAATCAACTTTGGGAAGAATATTAACATATCAATAAATACATAAGTGATGCAATTAGATGTACTTTAATAGATAGTTAAATAAATCATGTCTGATTCATGGTTTTCCATCTTTGGATGTAAAAACTCATGATTCAATAATTAACCTCTTAATATGCATAATCACGAACAATGATCCACTTTTGGGTGATCTCCCAGTCCATGATCATATTATTTTGATTATCTGGATAAACGTTATGTCATTAAATTTATTTGCATCAAAACAACGATAATCGGAATATGGGTTCAAATCCATATGTAGTTAAATCACTTTGGTGATTAACCACTATTGAGCATTATAACATTATTTCTCAATTGTGCACGAGATACCTTTACAAAAGTATCTTAGTCAATAATCAAGTACTAAAATCATATACCAGTAAAACTTTATGAGAAAATATCAATATATCTCTCAGGATAATAGAAAGAGTATATCTTTAATTCAATGTAATGTCAATAAACATAACTTATACAATAAATTCTGTGAGAGTCATGTCTTTTAGTTGGGACCTTTCTCATATATGGCAATGATTTTTTGTTAAAGTCAAAATGTACCCAAAAGACCATTTGTTATTTGGTATTAATGATAACAATAATCTCCATCAACACGTAAGCTTTAAGAAAAGTCATTAATGGATAAAATATATTTCATTTTTTAATAAATAAGTGAACATAACAGCTTTAGTTATCTATTTTTAGTTACTTATCCAAAGCTTATTCACACGGAAGCCGGATCTTTACGAAAATGAAAGATGTGATTTTTTATTTCAACAATCACATGATTTAAACCAACCGTGAATCTTAAAGATAAATATTACAATAATTAAATCAACACAAATTTGATTAGGACAATATGTTCAATTCAGTAACACTAATAATCCAAGATCAAAACAATAATATGAATAACTTTATGGAATTAAACATTCCCAAACAATTCACATTCTATCAAAACTAAAATTTCAATAATATGGCTTTGATACCATATTCTAGGAAATTTCAGGTGCATCATTAAAGAATCAATGAAAAACAATGATTCACGAGTTACCTCCTTCCATCAAAAATCTGTAAATCACCGTGATAGAGATGATGAAGAAACTAATGCCAATCTTTCCTTCCTTTATTTTTTTCCTTCTCTTGACCTCAAACTTTTAAGACTCTCTCGGATGGTTGAGAGTTTTGATAGTGGCTCTCTCTGATCTTGATTCGTTGTCTTTCATAATGATCCATCGTGTCTCTTTTATAGGGTAGAGTTGGAGGGTATAACATGAGAACAAACCCTATCTTAACCAACTTCTTATAATTGATGAGTCGAAAATCCGATCGACTAAGGTGGAAAAATATAAAACAATGATCGTTATGACCCCAATTGGTCGGCTCAATCAAGAAAATAAAACCACTCAAGTAAAATCAAACAATCAAAGGATGTAAGCGGTTCGCTATTTTTGTTTAGCTGGTATAGCTACTAGGGACGAACATAAGGAGCACAAGAAAAATACGAAGTAGTCAAATTTCAAAATAAATGATTTTTAGTGGTTTTTTATTTTGCAAGTTTTTAATTTGTAATAAAACAAACAAGCACAAAAATAAAAGAAAACAAACACAACATTTTTTGGATTTTTTAGAAAGGCTAAAAATACTCTGAAAATAAAACTAAATATTTTTGGGTTTTCTGGGTTTTAAAGTATTTTTGGTAATTTTTCTGAGGTTTTTAAATGTTTTTATGATCTTATAAAAATCAAACAAAGCTCAAAACTCAAAACAGTGCACAATCAGGATCAAATTGCAAATTAAAAATGTTTAAAGTGCCCCAAGGCTTGATTAGTAATTTTATGAGAAAATAGAAGTGTAAAGACAATTATGTTTCACCCACAATCCAACGGCAAGACCGAATGTTCAAATAGGGAAATAAAGACAATTCTGCAGAGACTTTTACGTCCCGACAGGAAGAACTGGTCGTAGTTGCTTGATTCCGTTATTTGGGCCTATCAGACCGCCTATAAGTCACCTTTAAGAATGTTTCCCTATTGCCTAGTATACGGCAAACCATGCCATTTGACCGTAGAACTCATTCACAAATCTTTATCGGCAATAATTTATGTAATTTGGATTCCAAAAAGGTTGAAAAGAACAGAAAGATGGATCTGAATCGACCTCTAGAATTCTGTGAGTACACATAAGACAACAAACTAATGTACAAGGAGAAGGTCAAGAAGTGGCACGACAAGCACATTCGCCACAAGACTTTCCAACCAGGTTAGAAGGTTTGGTTGTTTGATGCAAAGCTCAAACTATTCCCAGGGAAGTTGAAGATCAAGTGGACCGGGCCTTTTATAGTGAAACATGTGTGTGACAATGGAAGCATTGTGATATCTGGACTATCAGTTAGTGCACAGCCATTCATAATCAACGAGCAGCTATTGAAACCTTATCTCGAGCATGATACTTTTCTATTTGTGGTTGATTCAGTGTAGGTGGTTTATGATGAAGAAATTCATGCCGTAGCATCGACAGAATCTGACAAGACCATCACAAATATTTTTTATTAGTTAATCTTTTTCTTATTTTCTTCTTTTCATTTTCATTCTTCATATTCTTTCTTCTATGTTTCCCTCACTCCATTCATCCGTGCTATACTTAGGATATATTTTATCTTAAGTATAGGGAGGGTGAGCGCCCTCGTGTCATTCATTCTTCGATCCTTCGTATGTCTCCTCAACTCTTGATAGTCTATCCATACTTAAGGATATTTTACCATATGTATGGGGGGAGACCGATGATGAATCTGCATTTCATCATCTTTATTCATTTATTTTAGCTTAAAATCCCTTATAAAACACATGTATATATTACTAAATTCATATTCTTACTAACTTGCATCTGTGTGTAAATATTGTACATTTATTACTATTTTAACCTAAAATAAATAAATAAATAAAGGAAAAATAAAGAAAATAAAATATTGTATATATGTAATAGATACAGGCTGACCCGAACCTCGAGAGAAGGGTAAGACTTGACCTGATCGACTAGGAATAAAGTAAGGGGAGATATGATCTTTAATAAGAAAATTCCAAAAAATATTTTATAAATACTTTTCATTTATTCTATGTATATTTGTATAAAACTTACATTATTTTATTTGTTTTTAAATTGACCTCAAATTAAATAATTTTCTTAATGAAAGTTGTAAATAAAAATATTTTCTAAATAACAAAATAAAAATAACCACATTTGGAAAAAGTCGTAAAGTGATAATTAAAAGATCAATTCTGGTTCTATATGAACTCGAATTGATCAAACTCACTTCCATCATATTCTAAATTAAATTATCTTTAACATGGTAGTGGATTCATACTTTTTGGAGTTACGATTTGAAAGACAGTTTTCTGAGGTGGTTTTTGCAATTTTACCATTTATTTATTGTATATATTTATCCATATTTATTTTTATACATAATGTATTTGTAATTGTAAATATTTTAATAATTATTTAAAATAAAATAACAAATAAAAAATATAAAACCTAAAATAATATAATTTTCTTATTTAACTATGTATATAATGTACCATATGTATATATTATATTATATTATTAGTTTCTTTAAAAATTAAATAATTAACCTTTATTATTTAAATTAATAAAGTATCGAAAATAATTTATTTTTTTATTTTTATAAATAATATATCATATGTATATAATTTAATTAATTCTTTAATTAACCCGCCATTAAGGTGGCCCTTTAAGTTTTTGATATTTATAATTATTATTCTAACAATTTTGAAATTTATTTTATCAATTCAATTCCACCATTAACATCCTTTCTTTTTCTCTCCATTAATTCAGTTTTTGAAATTCAAAATTATTATTATTTATTTGGTTCATCTTCTGTCATTTCCACTTGATTAATCCTTTGGTGAGAGGAGCCTAATCTCCAAGAGCATTCTTGTTGTAGAATAGTGTCCAGCCTCCAAGCCATCCGATGACAGCGAGGCGATCTTCGTCGAGGCCATCACGACGTTCATCTGCTCCCACAGTGAGATCCATTTTATTTTTCATCTTTTTTTAGATAATTTTAGGTATAATTTTAGTTTCAATTTTATAGTCATTATTTTTAGATCCATAATCATAGTTAATCGTCCTAAGTATTCTATCATTTCCAAACCATTCCGATTTCACATCCACCTCTTAATCCATACGTTCTACCTCACGCGATCTATCTCCTCTTGCCGCGTATGGTGGTCAGAGACCGGTTCCAATCCATCGCCACCGACGGAACCCCTTCGTCCACTAATTCTTGTTTAATTTTTTTGGACCGAGCCATCGTGCTCGAGTCCTTGTATTTTATTTTATTGTAGGTATAGGAATTTCAAAAAAAAGAAAAGACTACAAAAAAGAGAGAAAATCATTTGTTGTTCTCAAAAAAATAAATAAAAATAAAAAATAGTGATGCAGTAGGAGCCGCCCTCCCCAACCGTCGGCAGTGCACGGTGCCCCGCTCGTCAGAGAAGATTCCAATGCCGCTGTCGCGCAGCACCTCTGATGGCCACATGCGCCCCCGCGTGAAGGAGTCCTCTGTGCCATCTTTGTTCACCGTTGACCCCCGCGCTAGGAGCCTTCTGCTCCACCTCCACTGTGGGTCCACCAATCCCCGTCATCCATCACGGAGAGGAGCACCTCCGCTCGCCACTCGCGCCCCCGCGTGAAGAAGCCTTCTGCCTGGAGCTCGACACCGACACCCCATATCCACAGTAGAGCACCACCGCCCTACCCTTCATCCTCGTCAGTCTGGAGCTCGCGCAACCACTCTGTCGTCCTGTGTGGGCCACCCAAGCTGCACATCCTCCGCTTGATGCATCACTTCAACCGAATGCAGCACCACCGTAGGAGTCCCATCACTAGAGCCACCATCACCGATCAACATAGTTGCCACTTCCTAGCCAATATTGTCGTCGGTGGCTTTCGAATGAAGGAAAGTGAAGGAAGGGGCGATGCCCCCTTTTCGCATGGGAAAGAAGGAACGAACATGAGCCCACGTCTAACCCTAGCGGCTATTTGTTTTTCAGCAAATTATAATCTGGGCCCCCTGACATTATGATAATTGAAGAAAAAAACATGCCTCCAGAGCAATCATGTGACACATGCCCATTCAGTGGGTAATTTGCATTTTTTACCCTACCATTTCTTGTTACTTTTCATGCAAAAACTTTAAATAATTACATTTGATCCCTATTTTCCGGACTCTATTTGCATGCATTTTTATCATCAAAATAAATGTTTTTCATGGTAAAATAATTCTAGGAAATTTTTGTTATATTCCTATTGTGTTCCTTGTCATCAGATAAATTTTGTATTGCATTTTATTTTTATTTGCTATTATTAAAAAATAAAAAACATTGCATTTTTTACAGTTTGTAACTAAAAATCACAAAACAAAATCAAATATTACGTCAAAAATTCAAAGAAAAATAAAATAGTTTTCTTTTTGTACATTTTATTTCCTATGCAAATTTCACGCATTAATGATTTTAAAACCCCAAAAAATTGTAAAATATCAAAAATCTTAAAAAAATCACAGAAAATTGTAGAAAAATCCAAAAATTATGATTTCATTTCCTATTTGTAGATAATTTCTTATAGTTTTTGGAAAAAATAAATCTAGTAATTTTTGAGTTTATTTTAAATCTTTAAATTGCAAAACATTCCTGTATATTCACTATTTGATTTTTTTCTCCTATTTTTATTCATTTTAAAAATATTAAAAATTCAAAAAATCTCTAAAAATCTCCAAAACAGTAAAGATATATTACAACACAAAAATATTTTCTATTGCCATTTTTATCATTTTTATCATATTTGAAAAATCCAAAAAAGTATGTTTCTTTTGTGTATAAAATTGCTTTGAAAAAAATGAATTACGTTGAAAATTTAAAATTTGCAAAACTAAAAATCAATAAAAAGTAAAAATCAGGAAATAAAAAATTATAAACTAGAAAAATTGTAAAAAAATAAAAAATAAAAATAAAATCATGCATAGTGTACATTGATATTTCTTATTCTTTTTGTTGATTTTTTAATAATTAGAATAACCCTCGGGATTCGTAGTCTCCATGAGTTCGATCATATATAGGTGAATTAAATAACAATTTTCTCTTAGTACATTTTTATAATTTATTTCGGCTTGAGAATAAAATAATTTTTTGTTGAGGTATTATTTGGGTTGCGACGACATCACATTTATTCAATAATTCAAAACACAAAAAATCCACGTCAAATAAAAATTATTGAATTATTAGGGATATTTTACCAACTGAAGTGGCAACATCACATTTATTTGGGTTGAAGAGCAAGTAGGCGGGCCTTTTATAGTGAAGCATGTGTATGAAAATGGAAGCATTGTGATATCTGGACTGTCAGTTGAGGCACAGCCATTCATAATCAATGAGCAGCTACTGAAACCTTATCTCGAGCATGATTCTTTTCTATCCGTAGTTAATTTAGTGCATATAGTCTAGGATGAAGAAATTCATGCCACAACATCAACAAAATCTGACAAGGCCATAACAAATATTTTTGATTAGTTAATCTTTTTCTTCTTTCTTATTTTCATTTTCATTCTTCATATTTTTTCTTTCGTGTTGCCCTCACTCCATTCATTTGTGTTATACTTAGGATATATTTCATCCTAGATATGGGGGAGGGGTGAGTGCCCTCAGATTATTCATTCTTCGATCCTTCGCATGTCTCCTCAACTCATGATAATCTATCCATACTTAAGGATATTTTACCATATGTATCGATGATTCATTTATTCGTTCCCACCCTCGACCCTCCCTGCATGTAGAATACATTCTGCTATACTTAGGATTAATTGATCCTAAGTATAGGGGGATGGTCGACTTCTTGTTGAGTCGTTGTAGTATAGACATTTCTATACTTAGTATGGGTCATGTCTTCCTTTTCTCTTCGATCTATGAGGACATAGCTCAAGCTAAGTATAGGGGGTAAATATACACTATATATATTCTAGCCATAACTCGTACTTTTGTATTTTCAATAAGTATGGCTAAATTTTGTTTAATAAGTATAAATAAAATACTTGTATAAAATTCTTTAAAATTCTTTGTATATATCGATTAATAAATCCGATAAAAATGTTTTCCAAAATGTTTGAAAAATGGTTTGAAAATATTTTTAAAAAATCTTTTGAAATTTTTTTGGAAAATATTTTGTAGAAATGTTTTCAACCTTTGTAAAAATATTTTGTTTCTAAAAAATTCTTTTCTTTGTTTGAAATAAAAGATTTTGAAAATCTATTTGCAAACGATTTGAAAAATGGCTACAAAAATAGTTTGAAAAATCCATATATATGCTTTTAAAAAATCTTTACAAAATGATTTTCAAAAATTTTGCAAATGTTTGAAAAAATTACTTGTCAAATTAGTTTGCAAAATAAAGTTTTCAAAATGTTTGCAAAAATCTTTTCAAATTATTTTGAGAACTATGTACACAATCAAAGCAGATAAAAATCTTTTACAAACCTAACACATTAACCCGTAACATCCTAAATCCTAATTCTTGTAAACTACCAAGATGCACCCCCGTGTAAATATATGTACCTATTTCTTTTCTCAAAAATTTTGTTTTGAAAAATACTAAAAACATTTGTAAAATCTTTTCAAAATTGCATAAAAATTTGTAAAACTTTTCCAAAAATCTGTAAATCAAAATAAGAAATTTGCTACAAAAAATGTATTTTCTTGCATTGTACATAGCATTTTGTATTTTCAGAACAATATAGACAATTGAACAAGTCCAAATAAGTATGAAGATTGGAGCTTGGAATAGACCTTAATACACTTAATTTCAGAGGAACCCTTGAGGGTTGGAAGTGGAGATATTTCATGTCACCTTGACTTAATTTTTAGGTTCCATAAAAATATGTTCATGATTCAATTCAATGTGCCTAAATAGAACCTTTCATATCATCCGTAAGACTCTTGAGACAATGACTTGAGTGGAAACCTCGCACCTAGCACTTAGTTCAACTCATATGGACTGTCGAATAATCTTGGAGTCTAAGTCGAGATGATGCAAGGCCGCTTCGTCAAGGGTGGCTCATGAACCATTCTTGTGGATAGCTGACACCAGTACTCTAACCCACTTCTTTTGGTAACAATGATATCTAAAGATCAGAGATGGATTGAGACAATGCTTCAGAAGAGGAACAGTCTACTGGCGCAACTTTCTCTAAGACCATAAAAAAATGGGTGGAACAAAAGATGTTATATCCATCGGGGCACAAGCAAGAATGCAGAGCTATACAAAGTCAAAGAAATACCCAAGAAGCCTATACCCAAAAATTCCATAAAAAATTGAGCTTTAGAAAAAGCCTGCTTCCTGGTGAAGAATCGGCTACACTGACCGACTTCATGAGGGAATGAAGACTACACTGGTCCATTCACACTTCTCTTCCCATTCTTCCAACTTCTTCCCCCATCCGTATTGTAAAGAGAGCACCTGACCTTAGATGGGAATACCTGTCTCCACGAGGACGAGTTACCAAAAGAGCTGATGCTTTGGTGGTTCAATGGTTTTGTCTGGGGAGAGTGGAGCAATTTCACACACATGGTTCTATCACTTCAAGGTAGCAAGAGTATGCTACTGATAGGATGGTTCTGACCTGACTGTGAATTGGACTAGATAATAGGAGTATGGAACCTAAGGGTTGTTATGTCACACTTCCTGATTTCTATGTAGTTCCGAACACACCATTAATCCAAAGACCTTCTCTAAATCTCCAAACTTTGACTTTATGAAGACAAGTTTAAAAGTCGAAAATTATTCCAAGTTATTTCTTTTTATTTTCTTTATTTCTCTTTTCTGCACTTATAGGCATAAGTGTTTGTTAGGGACTAGCAAACACAAGTATAGGGGATGGCGAATATCCATTTCAATGCCTTTATTCTTTCATTTTGACCTTTAATCCCTAGCTAAATGCATGTGTATATCATTAATTTGTCAAAATAAGCATTCTTTAATTTGTACAAAATACCATAATAAGATATTGTGTGTTTATTATATTTAAGTCCAAAATTAAAGAATAGAGGAAGAAAAGAAAAAGAAATGGGACACCATAGGTGTTGAAGTGACCCTAGCCCTTGAGACTCAATCATCATGATGACTTAGTCGATAAGGAATAAAGTAGGGGGAGATAGGGCAGTGAATTGTACATGAAACACAGTTTGAAAACCCTTCAAAATAGGCCAATAATTAACTTTTTTGACCTAATTTTATTCTTTATTAAGCATACATCAAAACAATAAACTTTGTACATGAAATTTGTAGATAAAAATACGTAGAAAAATATAAAATTGATTTCACCTTAAAACAATACACACTATACTTTTTACATTCAAAATAAAAAGCCAAAACCCAAACTTCTCAGACCCATATCTTCTCCATATGAACTCAAAATGTACTGAAATCACTTTAATTGTATATAACTTCTAATAAGCTATTAAATGAAAGTAGTTTCATTTAATTTGGAGTTAAGATGCAAAAATTAGGTTTTGGACCCCTATTGTATAGTTTACATGAATAAAATATTTATTTTATTTATTCTTTATAATTTCTATAATTTTATATTTTAAAATTTTGTAAATATTATTTATATTATATGTACATATTTAGAAAAGAATAAAACCATAAAGAAAATGCCTAAATCAAATATTCTATATAAATACATAGATACTATACTCACACCTATATAATAAGCATGCATATTTATTTAAGTATACATATTATATCAGAAAAATAGAAAAATGCAAATATATTTATGTATATTTAAATAAGTTATAAATATTAATATGTGTATAAAATAACAAAATATAATATACAAAATAAAATTAAAACATACAAATTATAAGTAAATATATATACTTATACTTGTAAAAAGTAACTCATAATAAATTAATCCCAAAAAATAAATAAAAGTCAATTAAAATCCTACATAAATAATAAACATATTTTATTTCATAACCAAAAATTAATTAAGTCATTTATTAATTATTTTTTTTATTTTATAAGACCTTTTCAATTCTTTTTTTCCTGATTGGTCCATGTGGACCAATAAAAGACTCCCATTTGCTGACCTACAGTCATCTGTACTCCAACACCCTCTGACCTGTGTCAAAGTCACGGACCGGCCTCGTTCGTCGAATTTTCATGCCTCCACCCTTCCTCATTTCACCTCGAGCCTCCCACTACCATGTATCCTGCACGATCTTCTTCCCCACTGGCCACTCCTTCTTCACCTATCACCATCCCAGATCACGCAAGTGTCCCTCAAAAACCATCGAAAACCAGCCTATAAATATGAACCCCTCACCCCCTTTTGTATTTTTTTATCCCTTTTTAGATGTTCTCAACCCCTTAGAGTGTTCCCTACGGCTTTGACCCAATGACAGTAAGGCGGAGTTGCCTTCAGCAGCGAGGAGCAACGGAATAGGTGTATCCAGCCATCTCCGGCCAAGTCGCTGGAGATCCTGCTTCCTGAGCTTCCAGCTTAGTCGAGGCCCACTTTCCTACCATTAATAGGTAACTTATTAGCGTATATTTCAATTATGTCTTTAGTTTTCCATTTAATCAGTAGGTTAGGCTTAAATCAGATCTGTTCAGATACCTGGAGCTCGAGCTCTAGGTCGATTTCATCGTAGAACAACCCCTATTTCAACCCACACTTCGTTCCTTGATGTATTCTCCGCATTTTGCCCATCCTTCCACCTTGATTCCTGCAAGGAATCGAGTCTTAGACGCTCCTTCTTGTCACCTTGCCGGAGCTTCAACCACTTCACCATCCACGAGGCTTCGTGCCTCCCTTTTTGGTTCGAGGCGATCGCCTCGAGCCACCTAATATTTATGTGCAGGGAGGGACACATGAAGTCCATTCTAGAGCCACATCAAAGGCCTGGAGCAGTTCCAGGTCTACTGGAGTCATCCGTGCTCCTTGGTCATTCTAGTCCTCACCAGTGACCAACAACATATATGCAAGGATGCCAAGAAGACGAAGCACCCATCAGCTTTAGGATTCGCGCCCGGAGTCGCCTGGATTTGATGATCGAAGCAAGGCCATCCAACTGTTCATGGGTGTTCTTCGTGTACACAGAGGTGTCGTTGGATCAAGAACCCTCACTGGATTTATTCGTAGCCCTTGGTTTTGATCGAAACAATGCCCCATCTCCACTGCACGATCAGCCACGTAGCAACACAGGGACGACCCGATGAAGGTCATTTAAGTGGGTAAGTTTCTTAGGCACCCTCCATCTTTGTAATAGCTAAATAGTCGTATAAATATTCTATGTAGTTTAAACAATGTTGGACAATTTGCATGTGAGCCCATGACCTATCTTTATATTGCAACTAAGTCTATCGCCACGTCATACAATGTGGCAGCCCACGTATGTGGGAAATTGCATGTATACCATTGCACCTTTTGTAATTTAGTTTTAATATAAAAATTTCGAATATTAGCTATAAACTTTTGGGTTATTTGCATTGTTCCCCTTGTATTTATTTTTAATTGCAAATATACCCTTGCTAGTTTAAGTATTTTTGTGTATGTTTCTTGAATTTTTATAAATATCGCTAATGCTCAACTTGTATGCATGTTCTTTTAGGCCATGTAATTATATTTGAATTTTATGCATTTTCCTATTTATAAAAAATGAATAGTGCATGTTTGCATTAAAAATCTAAAAAAATTATAAAATCATGTTTAAAAATTCCCAAAAAAATAGTCTGTGATTATTATAGATCTAGTACCCCCATACCAAAAATCCCTAAAAATAGAAAAAGAAAATGAGAAAAAAATTAAAAAGCTCTAAAATCCTATAAAAAATAAAAAATCCTTCAGAAACTCCAAAAATATTTATTTTTGTTCTGTATATATATATATATATTAAAATTGATTTGGTAAATTTTGAGGCTTTTTGCTATTTTAAACCCCGAATCAATTCGGCCTATTTATTTAATCTCTATTTTGGGATATTTTTACTTTAAACATACCTAAAAATTAGAAAATTACTTGAAAATACACAAAAATAATAGGAAAATGTAGAAAACAAAAACATTTTATTGTACTATTTTTGACTATTTTTATCTATATTTATAAGTATATTTTCCCATGGTATATTATACCTCTACATATAGTAATATATATATGTGATAATAATATTTATTATTATAAATATTTTATAATTATTAAAAAAAAGGTATATTAAAAAATATTTATAACAAAGAGACCTACATTCTTTTATAAATAATGTGCATAACTATATACGCACATACTGATATTATTTATTTATAAATAATATTATGTGGTACTACATGTGTTCCATGTGTTCGACACCCTACTCTACTTGTCACACATTTATTTGTAATGAATTTTGATTCACACATGTTTATTCTTGCTTGATTATATCGTGTGGGTTGATTGTTTTTTTATCATCTGGTCTCTGTGAGGGGTTAGTTCAGCGACTTCGACGTCGCTTTGTGTGGAGCATATGCACTCTCCTCTTATTCTGGTGGTTAAACAATGATCTGGGTCTCATTGAGAGAGACCTGGAGCATGGTGAAGTTCCGCCTGCCAAGAGCTTCAAATGGGAATTGATAACCTTCAGAAAAGGCTCTCCTGGACAGGCACCTGCACCAACAAAATCATGGCTTGAAGGCGATGGTTCTCGACCTATTGATGACACAAATTAAAGGAGAATGGAGTGGGAATGAAGCGCTTCTGGCTATGGTGGAGGATAAAGCTCAGGAACCCGATCTATGCAGGATCAAGGGGACTTAAGTGATTAGGATGATGGAGAAGCATAAGGAGAAGTTATGGATATGGAAGGAGAATTGTAATGGTGAATTTTGACACAGAATAAAGGCATGGAGCTCAAGAGTTCCAGATACAAAGATTTTTTAGATTTTTGGATTTGAGCAGAAATCAAAAGGAAATAAACATGCAACTATGCTAAGAATCAAAATGCGAAAGAAAAGAACTGAAAAATAGGGCATCACCTGCTCGAGAACAAGGAGACAAAACCTGGCATCGGAGCTTCGTCTGGTATCTTGAATTGCCTCCGTCGACCACCTCCTTGTTGTGGAATGACAGGTAACATCTCCTTGTCACGAAGGCAACCTCTAAGCTTCAATCCAAGGGGCTAAGTGGAGGATATGAGGGATTAAAATTGGATTGTAAGTGGATTTTTTTAATTTATAGTAGCGACGAGGAGGCATGGTTGTGTTAGGGTTTACTCCCAAATCGATAATCAATTGACCAATCTCTCGGTATGGCATGGAAGATCAATTATCGAGGGGCAGATTTCATAAATGGTCGAGTTGATTCGACCAATGTAGCATGGAGGAAAAATGGCAAAAAAATGGAGTCAGTGCTTTTGATAAGGCTGGAAGGTAGTCTACCTCAGTTGATCGGCGAGTCAACGGAGGGTGGCTC
This sequence comes from Ottelia alismoides, assembly GCA_037367405.1. Lineage (NCBI taxonomy): Eukaryota > Viridiplantae > Streptophyta > Magnoliopsida > Alismatales > Hydrocharitaceae > Ottelia > Ottelia alismoides. The sequence goes on from JAZKJV010007980.1 coordinate 750,705, forward strand.
CTGATTGGTCCACATAGGATAAAATCAGGACAAAATAGAGAAGAAAATAGAAATTAATTCAAAATAATATAGAAAATGATTTTATTAAAAAAATTAAAACATGAAAGTTGTTACTTATTTTATGTACTGTTTTAGGCTATTTTTATTTATTTATATCAAACTATTTACTAGGTATTAATTTTTACAAGTATAAATATATGTATTTATATATATTACGTATTTGATTTTTTTTATCTTTTATGTTTTATTATTGTATATACATATTTTATATATTTATAATAATTAATACATATTTACATATTTTTATTGTATTTTTATGATTTTATTTGTACACTTAAATAAATATAGGTGAGTATATTATATGCATAGTATACTTGTGCATTTTGTTCTATTATTTATTTTAGTGAAATTTTAATAGTTTTACTCTATGTTTATTTTATAAAATTTATATGATATTTACAAGTATCTAAAAATATAAAAGGAAACAAATATAAAGTATGCATAAAATATATATGTATATAATACAATGGGGTACAAAAGCCAACTTTTGTATCTTAACTCCAATTTTAATGTAACCTCTTTCATTAGATATATAATTTAATTAGAGTACAATAAAGGTAAGTTTGATTAATTTTGAGTTCATATGGAGAAGATATTGATCTGTGAAGTTTTGTTTACGGCTTTTTCATATGTGTGTCCCAATCACAATGTACCTTTATTTCATGTGCGGTTATTTTTGTATTTTTCTATACATTTTTATGTACATGTTTTGTGTTAAAAGAATCTTTATTTTAAGTCTGTAAGAGTGTGTATAAAATAGTGTAAGTATAGTTGTATGTGTAGTGCATTGGCACCTAGGGTTCTAGGTTTCGATGTTATTCTATCTGTATTTATTAGCCCTTATCTCCCCCTACTTTATTCATTGTCGATCAAGTCAATATTGACTTAGTCTTGGGGTCTAGGGTCAGGCAATATTTGCAATACTTCCTTTAGTTTTATTTTATTTATTCATTTATTTTATGTTTAAATACATGTATTTATGTACTATTAATAGACAACAGTTATTGAGTTAAATTGTACAAGATAGATATATTTACATGTATTTGGATAGGGTTTTAAAGACAAAATAAAGGAATAAAGATGCATGAATGGGTATTCATCATACCCAGAAGGTTTTCATGTTAAGTATTTATGCACTCGTGGTTGATTGCTTATCTTGCGATTGAAAGTCTACGTATCGATGTGTTGGTTCTAGATTATTGTAATTTTAGCGATCCGGGTCATACAATCCAATCTACATGCACCCATTGGCCGGTGTCCGAGAACCAACATTTGGTATCAGATCCTTATTCGTGCAGAAGAAGTAACATTCCGACGCACACATGGCATGCATCTTAGGATCTCATTCGGAGGAAACTCCATGGTTCATCCACCTCTCTTTAACAAAATAAATTACTATGTTGGAAGAACAAGATGATGATCTTCTTTCAACCATCCAACTTTGTGATCTAGAATATGACATGGAAGGAATTCAAATTCATTGAGAAGAGACAAAGTACACCGATACCGAGTTTGCACAAATGACTATCAACTCAAAGGCGATAAACTCCTTGTATTGTGATATATTAGAAACTAAAATTGAGCGATTATATCACTTGAAGACTGCATGCGAGATATGTAAGCACTTGGAGAAAACTCACGAAGGCAAAACTAAGGTAAAGGAATCCTGGCCTAGAATGCTCACTCATGAGTATGAAACTTTCAAGATGCAGAGATGATAAAGTTAAAAAGGATATGAACACTAGATTCAATGATAGAGAATCAACTAAGGAATCTCAGAAGAATATTTCTACCTGGAGAACTTTCGAGTAGGTTTATTCTCTCTCTATTAGGTGACTAGGTACACAAGGTCATTGGTACCGAAGAGTACACAAATTTCAGTATGACCTCATTGGAAGATCTCATAGGGAATCTTCTTGCATGTGAAACAAAAAGGGAGAACAGAAAGATATGAGAAGAGAAGCTGCAGAAAAATCTTGCCTTAGCAGCAAAGAATGAATCAATTGAGGGATCTGATTGTGATAATGATTTATTATTCATGACCTGACAATTCAAGTCCTTTCTCAAGAAAAAGAGAAATAAAGTACTTTTAATGCGATTAAATGGATCACATAAAGCATGGTTTAAAATATCACGATATCTCAACGAAATATCATTGATATACCGGTATCAGTCACCTAGATTTATCGATATTGGCTTCTCTTTCATTTTCTCAGATATCGTCCGATATCGGCTGATATATGAACGATGTATCGGGTATTGTTGATATATCAATGATATTAGGAATATGTGAATAGGAAAATGGCCACACTTGGGGAATATGGCCGAAATTTGGGCGATTTCGCCTCACTTCAGGCAAAATTTGCAACAGAGCTCTTCTCCAAGTTCCATAAGACACATGCCTTGATCTTTTGAGGTAGATTCCCAGATATTCTCCATTTTTTATGATGATGATGATGATGGAGTCAAAATTTTTAGAGGTTTTGTTCCTATCGTTTAGGTATTGCATGATCTTGCCATTTTTTTGGGAAGATTTATATTATTTTGTGAGATATACGGAGAATAAAGTTACGGATTTTTTATATTTACTTAGGAATCAAGTTGGCTATCAAAAGAGGAACTTGGATCTCATGTTCTACACATCGAAAACATGATTTTAAGAACTTTTCTACTAAGTAAAACTTATTAATTTATTAATTCTAAGAAATAAACCTTATTTCTATATATGTTTTCATAATTTTGTTTTATATATGGTTTTCTATAAATTACTCATCTCAACTCTGGATCTAAGAAGTTTTTTTACAAATCAAAATATAGAAACCTAGATATTATGTTAAACACTAAATATTCAAGACTTAAGCATATTAAGCATTTTAAAAATATTAATATAATAAATATGAAAACTAAAACAAAAAATAAGTATCAAATAATTGATTGTTCTCATTGTATGTCTCATAAATATTTGTTTCATAATTTCTTTACAGGTTTTGGTAATCAATATGATGGGTTCACACTCCAAATCGGAATCTGATGGTTATGAGGATCAGAAGGATAATGGGGAGATTGGTTGGAGGTATGCAACCGCTTTAGATGGCAACAAATCCAAACCACGGTGCAACTTATATGGGAAGAGGTTGAGAGGAGGGGGGTTATGAGGCTGAACATCTTGTTGGCAATAACAAGAATGCTGCCAAGTGTACGCGTTATCCCAAAGATGTGTGGGAACCTAGAGAAGGCTAACTTGGACGTGAAGAAGGACAAGGATATTGAGAAATCAAGAAGGGATGAGAAATTGAAGGAGCTCATGTCAGAGAAAGAGTTCGATGTCCTCTATGATTCACATGGCAATGACCTTGTCTACCATGCTTAGATTCAGACTATATTTGAGAAGAGGGAATACATGAGGCGAACACAAGAATCTCTGAGCGAATTTGAGAGGTGAGAAACAAGTGGTGCACAAGGCGACTTCTATGGTGCCAGTGGCAGTGGGAGTGGTTCTGGGGATGCACCAATACCACCACCCACTAAAAAACACAAGGGGAAGGGAGTCGATTCCTTCTTAGTGAGAAATGGGTCCATGCAATACAAGCCAAGAAAGGATCTAAGGTATAAGACAGTGAAGGGCATGTTTACAAATGCTAGGGAGAGAGTAGGCGAGGGCATCAACAATCTCTTTTTTGAGGAAGGCATTCCAACGAGCATTGCTAGTGGACCATTTTTGCAACATGCCATCGACGAAATTGCCACTTCGGGAATGGGAGTGAAGGGTCCCACATCTTACGAGATAATGAACAAGTATCTCAGAATGGAGAAGGAGGCGATAAACGAGTACATCACTGAGCTGAGGAGGAGATGGCCAGAGTACGGGATGACACTAATGTGATGGTTGGACATCTACACGAGGAAGCAAATCATCAACTTCCTCATTTACTGTGACGAGAAGATAATTTTTTTAAATCCGTCAATGTATTCGCTCATGTGAAGGACCACAAGTACATGTTGAGGTTACTGAAGAACATCATCAAGGATGTTGGGAAGGAGAACATTGTCCCGATTATCACGGACACTGGGAAGATGATGAAATAATCATGGCTTCTAGCAGGTACGACATTTTTTGGATGGTGTATGTTGCACATTGCATTGATTCGATCATGATGGACTTCAGTAAGAAGAAGCTAGTGTCAAAGGTGGTGGATCAGGAATGGACAATCACCACCTTCATTTACAACCACTCGAAATTGTTGGCTTTAATGAGGCGGATATGCAATGGTGAATTGGTCAGGCCTAGCATCACACATTTTGCAACCAATTTTATAGCACCGCAAAGCCTTAAACAATACAAAATAGGGTTGATAACCACGTGTTGCCAAGATTAATGGTTTAAGATACCCGGAGCTCGGATAAAAGGAGGGAGGAAAGTGGAGACATTATAAAAACAATGATCTTCACTTCTAGGATGACGCGACCATAGTCACAAAAATAATGAATCCAATTGTGTATGCATTGCAGATCGTGGATGGTGACAAAAAGACAATGATGTGAGTAATCTACGAGGCAATGCACTACATGAGAGAGAATGTCAGAGAAGTTGTTTGAAAAGGACACAAGGCCTGGTTGGACATCATAGACGGATGTCAGTTCAATTTGCTCGTGTATTCTCTTCGTAAAGGTTGGTATGTAGTAAATCAATTCTTTATTTTTTGATACCATTTTCATTGGATTAAAATCCGAGAATTATACATTCTTGTTCACCTTATTACTTCATTCCCAAGTACCAATACGCGTACAATTTTGGTACAAATACAGACCCTCTAGCAGTTGTTCAAAATTGTGATGGAGAAGATTGTGAAAGACAAGAAAACATAAATAATGTACATGAATGGGATAATTTAGACTTATGTTTCTAAGTAGCCAGACAAAATATTCAATGGAAGCTTTATGTGGCATTTCATGACTCAAATAATGCGCATGTTAAGTTCTTTAGGGATGCTTTGGGGTTGTTCAGTAGAATTTCAACGATCAATGGGTGGGGCAATACTCTTCCTAGTAAGGACACGAAAGTCCATTGATTGCAACGTATTATTACTATTTATTATTATTGATTTATGTCATTCTGATTTTCCACAGTAGAATGGTGGCTAATGTACGGGATTGTAGGTCCCAACCTGCGAAAGGTGGCATTAAAAGTATTGTCTCAAACCACATTTGTTGGGGTTTGTGAGAGAATCTGGAGTACATTCAACCTGATTCATTCAAATAGACAGAATGGGATAGGAGAACAAAAGCTCCATGATCTTGTCTACATCACTACAACTTAAGGCTAAAAGTTGAAACATGCAAGAGATGGGCATGTCGGAGACAACTACACAGACCCCATTGATCTTGCATATATTTTCAAAATACACAATGATGATGCAAATGAAGATGTTCTCTAAAAGTGAATGTATACTAGTGGCACTTCAGTGCTCGATCAATCGAGAGGAAGGCTGAATCATACCATAAGACAACAAATGGGAACAAATGTTGGTGACTACATAGCAAGATCCAGTCAGATGGCACGCCCTCTTGGAGTGTTGGCACTTGATGCTATTATTGATGACATTCTTTCACTAGTTCCAAATCTGAATCCAAATCCAAATCGAAGGATGACATTGGAGATGATCATGATGTTGTTGGCAGCAATGATGGATTTGGAGAGAAACATATTCAGGGGGGGTCGACAGGGGATGATCGTGGACCACACGATAGAAGATACGATGAAGGGTTCTGTGCATGTCGTGTATATATGGAGCGACAAACGAATGTACATGGACAATTTGTCCCAAGTTCGAGTCAGAACCTTCGTATCCTATAGATTATGAAGGATACAGACACGACCATCTTACTATGGATAGCTACATGGATGATTTGATATCATCTGTAGGTCCCTTGATCTGCATGGACATGAACAACCCATATGGAGGAGAATCACCAAGTGCTCCTGGCGGATATGAATCACATGATGAGATATCATTTGGTGTCTTTCTAGAATATTTTCATGCTCCTCCTCATGGATCTCCTCCTCCTCCTCAGGCGTAGACACCTCTATCATATGGTTACAACATGTATGGGTAAAACAACTATGGTGGTGAAAACTATCAAGGTAGCCAACCCGATTAAAGCCAAGGTAAACATTTTGATGGTGATGTTATGGTATCTTTTTCGATTACTACATGGTCGTCCTCCTATTCCTTCGCATAGATCGACTCCCACTCCGTCTTCATCATCCGAAGTTCTAAAGCTAGTATTTTGTAGCCTCATCGTGCCACTCACGATACCGGCTCTAGTGCTACTTATCCTCGCCTTAAGATACTACTAGGTATCGATGACAACTTGTACAGGAAGTACGTGATGGATTACAAGGCCATGTAATCGTACATGACATGAGATAAATATTGCGAGTTCATTGAGTCAACGATGTGCTACGAGAGACAACAGGGGAGGGGGTGACACATATACACCACACAACTGTTGGTTCTGATCTCAGACACATGTAGATATTTTATTGCATTACATGTTGCATTTATTTTTGTGAATAAATGCACCTTTACTTGCTATAAGTTTATAATTAGTTCTTTAATTCATTTGAACCTTATCCGTGAAAGTTATTTCAATGAACAAAACATTGCCTCATTAATCATTATCTACATTTTAGAATCAAATATCTCATCTATAATTCCATTCACTGTCATCCATGAATAAAAGATGTCTTCTAAGCATTGTTAACTTAACCATTTTATTTCCATTTCCAATATCTATCAGTCGGCAATCAACATTAACAATGATATGTTCGATATGACCGATATGCACAATATAAGAGCTATGGTTGATTGATATGTGTTATGTAAGTGTATATTTATAAGTTATTTACTGTTTTAAGAACATGGATGATCTCTATTTCAAATATCTATCAGTCAACAATCATCATAACAACGATATGTTCGATATGACTAATATGTGTGATATAGGGGGTCTAGATGAGCGATATATGTGATATAAGCGTGTGTTTGTAAGTTATTTATTATTTTTAATAACTTGGAATATTTTAACTTGCGAAAATGATAAAATTTTCTTTGTAAGCTATTTCCGAGATTTCCACTGATATCATTGATATATCCTGATATATCCCCCATATGTCCTTTTTCGGACTGATCGATGCAATATTTATATCAATATTTCAAACCTTGATGTAAAGAATGATTCCCCTCACCCATAAAAGAATTTTAGACATGAGCATAATTCGGGAAAAAAAGTCCAAAAAGAAAGGTATGCAAGTGTTTTGGGACGATTCAAGCAACAGTGAAGATGAAAGCGATAACACATACATGGAATTCCACCAAATCAAACTCATTTGACCCTGACTCATAAGATAAGGTGAGAGACTTTCTTATAATGAATTTTATAATACCTCTCAAGATTTGCTTAGACAAATATGAAGTTTAAAAATGAAGTAGATGCTCCTAAAGAGATTAATAAAAAAATTAGTAGGAGATAATTCTCTCTTTGTTAAATGAATTGCTTAAAAAAGATCTCAGCAGTTTTAAAAATTAAAATTGCTTTCTTAGAAAAAAATCCGAGCTTAAAAGAGAAATTACCTTTATGCCTATTAATGAAAGGGAAAGAGAAAGTAAAAAAATCACGTTTCTAGCTATAATTCTCTCCTTGAAAAGAACATGGATTTGACAAAAAAAGGACAAAGTGATATCTAACCCTAAAGGACCAGAAAAAGAAAGGATACTAGAACAAATTTTTGTAGGTAGCAAAGGCCAATGAAAAAAGAGATGGAGAAGCTAACATTCAAGATGGACCCAATTAAGGTCAAATCGCTACCAGATGCACAATCATGGATAGACACCACCTCCATGGAGAAGTTGTCATGACTGGAGAAGTCCACTGCCAAGGACCCAAGGTGACTTCTTATATTCTTTTACTAAGCTGATCATGCATATCACACATTGGAGGTGAGCCACCGACTCTTATCTATACGGGGGAACCTTTAAGCAAAGATTAATGGGGAGCTCGAATTAAAAATACTTTCAAAGAAAAGAGGAATATATATTTTACTCATTTCTTTAACCAAAAATCAGTATTAATCAACTTTTGGTATTTGTTGAGTTCTTTTTTATTATATCAAAAAGAGAGAAAAAATATTTACAAAAAGTTCTTAAAGTTTTCATAGAGGGAGGAAATATTTTTAAATTGGTTTCATACAAACACACACATGTTTTTGCAAACACTTCAAAATGTGTTGTCATTATCATAAAGGGAGAGATTGTTAGTTTATGCATGAGCATGCATATTTTGATGACAATAAAACTTGTGCAGATAGACAAAACTTGTGCAGTTAGCTTGAAGCTAGGTCAAGAGCATGAAAACTACTGGGCCAAGAACAAGCTCAAACTTAAGTGAAGAAGAAACTAAGAAGCCAAAGGAACTCAAAGCTCCAATTTAAGCTTAAGAAAGGATCTCAAGCCCACGAAGAAGATGAAGTCTTTTATTTTATCGAGTCCAGCATTTTGTAATTGTCTTAGATTGTAAAAGACCTCAAGCATCATGCATCTTCTACTTTTGACTTTGACTCTCAACTCAAAATGTCAAATAGATCGATCATGTAGATATCTTGATCGATCATTTTCTATCTCAAAAAAATCCTGGAAGGGGATTTTATTCAAGATTAATTCACAAATGACTATTTTTATAAAGCCAATGGCTATAGGGACTACAAATAAGACCCCATACTTCATTTTGCAACATACAACAACAAGAAGCATCTCTCATTCTCTTTATTCTTCACTATCAACTCCACGAGAGAAAGTTCTAAGAGCCATCTTCTATTATGCGCTTCAATCCAACTACTCCCTGTTCCACGATTCATCTTACGAGCTCGGTCCTCACTCTGTAAGATCATTTTAGTTTTGCCTCATAATCTTCATTGCATATTTATCTTTGATATTAAGGTTATTAAGATTGTTTAACTGTAATATGATTTAGTTGATCACATAATCAACTTAGGTTGTAATACGACCAGATTTCCCGCGTAAGCAACTCGGGTTTAGGAAAGACCCATGCGGGTCAGGTTGAAAGCCTGAGTCATGAGACTTTGGTCGTGATTTTTACTCAGGAGGCTTTCCGTATTAAATACTTATTCACTTTTGTGGTTGATTGCTTATCTTTGTGATTAAAAGTGCTACATAACATTGGGTTGTTTGTTGATAAGTGTTATTGCAGTGATCCAGGTCATACAATCCGATCCACTTGCACCCATCAACCGGGGCTTATGAATCAACAAAATTTTATGAATTCTTTCACTAGATTTTATATAATTGTTATTAAATAGATACACTTACTATATTTTCACATGTATGACACTTCAAATACATATATATTTTATCTAATGCATAAATATTTTATATATTACCATATCTATTCCATATTCATTTTAGAGCTACATGCATTTTTAAGGATATGGTTAGTTACTGTTCATATTCATCAATATCTGTATATGCATCCACTTCGTATTTAATATTTTAAAATGGATAAGGATATAGTAAAATATGTGTTTGTGTCCACAACCAAAATGTTGTATCCGTGTTTAAGTACCTTATGCAATATAATTACTCTCTATATTATATATTTGATGATTATTTTAATAATCCTATATATAATCCTATAGATAGATCCAAAATTACCAGTATCATTATATACATTTTAATTTTTTAATTGTAAGAATTAAATTTCATCTTTTATATTATTTAAAAATATATTTATAAAAAGTCTTTTGAAGCTTCAAGCCTCATCCCCCTACTTGTCTCCGTTGTTAACTGATGGTATATTTGGTTCCACAAGAAGCTTGACATTAAGGTATTTTTTAAAGGCTTGAAAATAAAGAAGGTCAATAAGCATGTACACATATAGTGAGTGAATATATAATAACTACTTCAAGTTTTTTTTATCGATGTTTGCTTTTCTTAAAGATCATATTTGCCATGCGACAACTATGTTTTTTTCATAGTAGAAGGCTTTAAATCATCGCCAACTTTGTGCTTGAACCTATACATCAACAGTGTTAACAAAAGAGGTCATCCCGTCCCCAAAATGGCGAATTTATGAGTTAAAAAAATTATACCCTGCACTTCCCACACTCATGAGAGTATATTTTAGGCTAAATCTTTGTATGTCTTAGGCGTTGTCAGCGTATAAATTAACTTACATGTCTAGATATAGATGCTATATTGAGTAGGAAATACAGATCTGTGTAAAAACAGACTAACACAATCAATGCATCAACGTTTAATAGATCGTTCATCTTATTTTTAAAGCACATACTATCCCAATCTCCAATCAAGAAGATAACCATATCAACTGAATGGATATGTTTTCCTCTTTCAATAAATCAAATCCAAGAAGGACATCCTTCAAATTTCTCGAGTAAATAAAGGTAATTATGTATAGATTAGAATCAGATCAGAGACGAGAGCGATAGTGTTTGTGCTTGGACATTAGACCAGAATGAATCAACACATTGGGCTTTTAGTTAAAGCTGATCATGTCTACAATCTTTGCAATCCAAGTCTGTCCCAACCCAAGCATTGGTGGACAGAATATCAACCCAATTATTAAGGTGCGCTCGGTTCGAGAATAAGCAGAAATAAGGATGAGAAATAAGAAGAATAATAGTCTATTCTTTGTTCGGCTGGAAGAGATTGGTTGATTTACATCACCAGAGGAGGCGCACCCTAAACGGCATCAAAGTCAAAACACCCCCGCATTTCCACTAAAAGGGGCACAGGTCACAGCTCACGCGCGCCTAATCCCTTCCCCACGAGAAACGACTGACGAGGCCGGCAAGCGAGAAGGAAACGTGGCGCGTTCTGATTGGACAATCGCACCAAATGTCCCCGCAGTCGGTTCGCCCAGCGGTGCCCGCACCTTATAATTCCTCGATCGCACAAAAGCCCCCCCTCCCCCTTCCCCGTTCCGTTCTCCCTCGGCTGTGACCATCGAGCGCGGCGATCGAGCGCCGCCCCCAACAGCAGCTGCGGGAGCTCCGAGATGTCGAAGGCAAGAGTGTATACCGACGTGAACGTCATCCGCCCAAAGGAATACTGGGATTACGAGTCCCTCAACGTCCAATGGGGGTAATCGCACGCTTAGCCCTAGTTTCCTCCTCTTCTTTTTCTCAGTTTGAATTTCTTTCATCGTCGGAGGTGGGGTTGTTTGGATTCTGTGGTCATTGGTAGTTGGTGGCAACCTTGCTTTTAGGGGTTGAAGTATGTTTTTATTTTATTTTATCAAGACAATACTTTCTATATGTTAATCTTGCTCCTGAACGTAATGCCATTAAACATTTACATGTTTGTCAAGAGTGTGCTATGGAGTGTTTGCGGTCTAGAGTGGCAGGGTGGGGAGAGTCCTTATAGTTCGTGTCGGTTGCTTCTTGGGGGTAGGGGTGTCACTTTTTTGCCATTAGACAAAGTCTATGCTCTTTTTTCTACAAGTGCCCTTGGGTTTGGGGCAAGCGCTTGTTGCATGATTAGCTAAGAAGTCCACATGATGTTTTTTTAAGAGGAATGAATTACTATTTCATTAACACCATCCCATCATCCATGTAACTGTATGTGTCTACATGCCTTTGTTCCTTAGTCTAAATGGGGAGAATAAGAGTGTCTGAAATCCATATGAACCTTGCATGATTTGTACAAGTGTGCCACAGTTGAACCAATTGAGATCTATACCATCTCAGACCAACTATAGGAAAGGAAACGAACCAGAGATTTAGTAAGATCCATTTCAGAGTTAAGAAGGACCTCTAACCCATGTCTATCTCTTCTTAAAGTCGAGAAGATTTCTCAACAAACATCAAATTACCATCTTACAATGCAGGATCAGAACTATAAACTTATAAATCTATGTTGTAGAAAAGGATAACATGGAAGCGTATCGGAGATAAAGAATAAAGAATAGTTGAAGAACACAAGGATTTTACGTGTAACATTACTCCATAAGGGGTGGGATGGAACCATGGGAAAATGCCTCTCAAAGGTCGGATACTCTATATTGCTCTCTCTCTCTCATTTGTCACATGTGGTGTATGACTTCTTATATAGCCCAGCTAGTAAGACCGAGTCTCATTCACAGTATATGTGAGACTAAACCTGTGGATGTGGTAATCGAATCCCTTCCAATTACCCATTTATACATGTGAGACATACTCTAATACTCCCCCTCGAGCTGGAGCATGCAATGCTCAGCTTGGACAAATAGAAGAAAATCACTCTCTCACAACTTGCTATCTGGTGAATCATATGCCTTTGTCTGTGCTAGGGATAAGTCTTGACTGTGTTTTCGAGAAGGATCTTTTCTCCCTCACTCCTCGTGTTTCCGGGTTAGTTGCTTTCATTCATTATACGTCTCCTGGTCATGACAAGCTCTCTCCTAGAGTTGTCAAGTGTGTCTTTGTGGGGTATTCCAGGTTCCAAAATGGATGCCGTTGTCTTGATCCTATTCGTAGGTAGTATTATATTAGTGCTGATGTCACCTTCTTTGACTCTATTATGTTCTCTCCTGCAGGTGACAAGCTGATTTCTTCGGAGTCCGGATAAGAGGTATACATGCCTTTGTCTCCAAGTTTGTCTACCCCGAACTCTACTTCCTCACCATTTCCTTACCATCTCCACCTCCACCTCCACCGCTACCACCAACTTCACCTGTTGTACCCACATGTTTTCCAGGGGTTTACCAACACCGATCTCGTGCTCATGTGCCTCCTCCAACATCCAACACGCCCCATGTATGTTCTGAATACTTTGTTTCCACTGATGACACTAGTGATTTGCATTTACAACAGGATGAGGAGGAGGTTATAGATGTTCCTGTCACTGAGGAGGCTGATGATCTTGATATGCCCATTGCCCTACAAAAGCAAAGGCGTACATGCACTATGTATCCTTGTGCTTCCCATGTCTTTCTTACACGTCTTTCATGAGTTTCAGAGGTTTGTTGTGGGTCTGTCTGCTGTGGAGATACCAAGGTAATATCAGGAAGCATTGCAGGTTAGTCAGTGGCATATTGTTGATGCTCCCCTGGTGCATCTCTTGTGGGGAACAAGTGGGTGTTTACAGTGAAGCACTGTGATGATGGTACAATAGAAAGATATAAGGCCAAACTTGTTGCTCGTGGATTCACCCGGACGTATTGAGTAGATTATCAAGATATGTTTCCCCCTGTTACCCGCCACTCTATTTTGCGGATCCTGATTTCTGTTGCCGTGGTACGTGAATGACCTCTATTTCAGTTGGATGTCAAAAGTGCCTTCTTGTATGGTGACTTGCAAGAGGAAGTATACATGCAACAGCTTCAGGGTTTGCTATGAGGGGGAGTTTCGTATGGTATGTAGATTCACAAGGCGATTTATGGTCTTAAATAAAGTTTGAGGGCTTGGTTTCAAAAGCTCTCAGAGTTTATTGAACAACATAGGTTTATCAGATCTACTGCAGATCACTCTCTTTTTGTGAAGGGATTCCAGAGAGGTACTGTTGCTATACTGGTCTATGTAGATGACATCATCGTTATAGGTGATGATGAGCAGGGTATTCAGGCAGCTAAGGATTTCCTTCGACACCAGTTTGTGATCAAGGACCTTGGCAATCTTTGTTATTTTCTTGATATTGAATTTGCAGGGAATCAATGTGGCATGGTGATGATGCAAAGGAAGTATGTTACTGATCTCCTAACCGAGATGAGCATGACAGGATGTAGGCCTGCTACCACTCCTATGGATTCTAATGCCAAGCTCTATGATGACGATTCTGAAGAAGTTGACAAGAGAAAATATAGAGTGCTAGTAGGGAAATTGTTATATGTCACAATCACCATGCTTGATATATCTTTTGCAGTTAGTAGAGTCAGCCAGTTTATGGAGCAACCTAGGAAGATCCATATGGATGCAACAAACATGATCTTTAGATATCTGAAGTCCTCTCCAGGTGCATGACTCTTGTTTAGAAGAGACATATCTCTTACAGTGACATGATGTGCTGATGCAGATTATGCAGGGTTTCCTAAGGACAGGAAGTCCACATCAGGTTTCACTGTGTTTGTAGGAGTTCACTGATTTCATGGAAGGGCAAAAAACATACAATGATAGCTAGATCTAGTGCTAAATCAGAGTATAGAGCTACGACACAAGGGAACACAGACATGATGTGGGTCAGATCCGTCCTAAGTGACCTAACTATTGAGGTGTCTCTTCCCATGCACCTCTAATGTAATAACCAAGCAGCTCTGTTTATAGCCAATAATCTAGCCTTCCATGAAAGAATCAATCACATTGAGGTAGATTGTCGTTACACTCGAGATCTAATTTAGAAGGGACTAATTTCCACGTCTCATGTTGCGTCAGTCGATCAGATTGCTGATATGTTCACCAAAGCCCTTGCTAGAGGTCCTTTTCATCGTTGTTGTTCCAAGTTGAGCATGATAGACATATATGCTCCAGCTTGAGGTGGAATGTTGAGATATTTGAATCTTTCCGAGGTTTATTTATATTTCATATTTCTCCTGTCCTCTTTATGTAATTTTCCCATAGAGCTTTTCTCCTATATAAGAGAGCTCTAGGGTTACGATGAATAGACAATTCTATTATCCCTTTCCACAAGTATAATGACATAGATTTAATGAGATAGGTTTCAGGTTCATCTAGTATAATATTACTAACCACCTTCAAATAAAAAAAGTCAACATCAAATCATATTCTAATAACAGATAAAATCTATGTAACATATAACAGTTATACATCTCATCATATTTACTCATTTACTATTCCAACCCTTCCTCCATTCAAATACACTATTCACAGAAAGGCTACCCACCTTACTAAATACTAACCCTTTCCAAGGAGCTTACTCCAACCCAACCCAACCCAACCATGTTTCAAATAGGATGACAATGAGGTTGACCATCATCATGAGGTAGCTCCACACCTCTCGTGCATGATCCTGAATCAATGTTAGATGCCATATTCTGAAGAAATAACTGATGCAGAATTAGAGGAAGTAACTGATTGTTGATTAACACCATATACAGGGAAGATTTGGAATGAATGGAGTAATGGAATAACTAGTAACGGTAATAGAATGGGAGAGATGACCAATCTGGATGTCGGTCGTATAAGGAGGCCCTTCAAGCACTGACTTGTCAGTGGGAGGTGGTCCAATGGTGAAACAAATGATATCACCCAAAAGCTTGCATAGAGATCACTCCAATGGAGGGGTCTCTCAGTTGAAATGAGTGCTGCTGGTTGGCAGTCCAAGTAAGGGCAACAACATTGCCTACAGTGGCGGTCGAGATCACTTCGACAATTCATTGACTCTAGGTCCTAGGATTCACCATATGGAAGGGCTTCGTCTTCGATTCAAGCTTTCTGGTGGCTTGGAGGACACAACTTTAGGATGGATCACTGGAACACCACCATTAGAATAGAAATCTGCATCATCAAATCGTATTTGGGAGTGGTATAGCCTCTCAACCTAGGATATGACTGTTGCTTTTCATCCAAATCGATAACCAGGGAATGGTGTAATCTCATTAAGAACCCCGGTTTTCTATAGATAGGCTGGTGTGAAAGCTACAATCATACCTTTCTTGAGAGTAAAATAACAAGGAAACAACAAATGATGGAATTGAAGGGGGATTTTCAGCAATAAGAAATGTAAATCATGCTGCATAATCTCCAAAATGCTGTGAATGTGTAAAGATTTTGAAGAGAGTGAAATGAAAATTCTAACTTCGTGCTCAAAATTTCATACCTATCCTTTATTAAATAAATCATTGATCAGTGAACACAACATGAGGAATGATACATTTGATCGGACATGCTCCACACTTCACAATGATCATGCTTCACAGCTCAAATCAAAGTTGGCAGGGTCACAGAAATATCTCATGAATAATAGAAACAGATAGGTGGCCTGATGGCACCACAAAATTGGATTGGTGGACTTGGTGGCAACACCATCAAGCATAGCAGGTAATTCTAGGTAATGCTGACCGTTCTTCTTGTACCCATAACTCCTCATTTTTTTCGCCCAGATGTTTTAAAAGTAACAATGAAACTCATCAGAAATATTGTTAATATAAGTTTACTTAAGAATTTTTTTTGTGATTGCTAGAGTTTACATGTCCTCTCAAGACTAGCCCAGATGTCCTCTATAGGTTGGTTGTAATCTTCTGCTCTATGCTATTCTGAGCTAAAAGCTTAAGTTCTTTGTGATCATTCATTTACCTTAGGTAGTCAATTTCTTTTTTAAAAACAGTTGGCATTTTTGGATTCTAAGATAACTTCCTCTCAAAATTCGCCCAGATTTCCTGGGGCATGCGTGTATAATAGGTTGGTCGTAATCTTCTGCTGTATGCTATTCATGAGCCAAGTCATAACAATGTTGTTTTCCCCCTCCTTGAAAATTTTATCAGGATGCTTCAGAATGTTGCTTATCAGAATGCAAAGCTTTTTAATGCCTCCTACATCCTACTAATAGCTGATTAACTTGAGACCAAAGAGTATAATTGAGAGCACCATTCAGCTTGATGGAGGTGTCTTGAATCATGTGGAGAGAAGAAGAAGAGCATGGCTTATTCTCAGCGGCGAACTCTTATTGCGGTCATGGGAGTAGTTGAAGAAGTTGACATGGTGATTGGTGAGCAGACAGTAGAGTGCAAATCACACCAATAAGATGGCAAGGCTAGTGTAATAGTAGGTGACTCACGTTAAATAAGGTTGCAATACGACACACACCACTATTGGTGCATGGCACCTGAATTGGTACAAAAAGCCCCTATGACAATAACATGTTTAATCCCCATGGATGCTCATAGGGACATGATCATAGTTAGAGAAGATCACATAATTGTCACGCGTTGGCAACTAGGTCCCCCTCGGCCTATGTATGTGCTGGCTGAGTGGCATCAACAGTGAAGACTGGCAAGGGGCAGCGGCTAGACAATGACTATTCGTTGGTGGCGGCCACTAGGAGTAGCACTGTCGCAGCCGACTGGGGTGTCAATAGCCGCTTGGGGCAGTGCTTCCACAAATGGCCTGTGCTACTGGCTGAAGCGGGTGATGGTGCATGGATTAACAAGCTTATGCATCAGTTGGAACTTGGATCCGGCAACTGTCGAAAGCAAGAGGTGTTAGAGGTGGCTGGTGAGAAGCCGATGAGTGGGAGGAGGTGGGCTGTAGGTGGAGAAAAAAAAAAGGAGAGAGGGGTCACACTAGTACAGAACTTTGATTTAGCATTGCTGCTCTGATATAAAACGGCTGAAAACATGTTTTCTCATCCAACGATGAATAGAGAACAAACTAACCATTAACAGTTCTGATTTTGAACTTGAGTTGAAATTCCCATTACCTTGTAGAATTTATTTTTTTGATATTACTGAGATTTCTCTCGCTCTCTTGTTTTCACTTCAGAAGCTTTTCATCTGCAATTAACTTGTCTTCATTTCAAAAATAAAAAATATTGCTAACATAGAAAATTTGATGGCAAAATTGTCTACTTAATACTTTTCTTTTCACATACTGACTTTCCGCAAAAGTTTTAAGTGACCATGACTGTTTTGATACTATGTCAAATATTACTTCCAACAAGATAAATGAGCAAGGCTTAAAAAAAGAGAAAAGGTAAAGGGCTATGTTTCATGAATGTGATGAGTGTATGTTTATATAACTCCTCTACTTGGAAGGTCCAATCCCGTAAGTAGTTGTGCACTCAGGTACTTATAAAAATAAATATTTTTTACTGATCTGTGAGAGGCACTTTGAATGGTAAATTGGGTATATTGAATTCGTCACTGTTTTTGGAAACACACTTGAGCTAAGTGATGAATGCATTTGTGTGTAACTCCTTCAAATTTTCTGTCATGCAGAGATCAGGATGACTATGAGGTGGTTCGTAAAGTTGGCAGGGGAAAATACAGTGAGGTCTTTGAAGGAATAAATATAACAAACAATGAGCGCTGCATCATAAAAATTCTTAAGCCAGTGAAGAAAAAAAAGGTAAGTCACATTGTTTTTTTATGCATATTGCGCATCCTCTCGATTCATGACTGTCATTAAAATGTTAATGGTTTATTTGTTAGTAACTTAATATGTAGTGGATCGTTTGTCAAAGATGAACAGGTCATTCTGGTTTGACCCTTATCATCCAGAATGTGGGCACTAGGCTTCATTTTGATTAAGTTAATTATGAATGTACTGTATTCAATGTTGTCTTTAGTAATAAAATAATGATGACAAAACAGTCCCGTTATCATAACCAAGAATCAGTGCAATTTTCATTTGAATAAAATAAAAACAGTTTTTAGAAGGTCGGAGAATATCTTCAGCCAAGTTTGTCTTGAACTCCTTAATAAAATAAAGACGGAGTTTTTAAAAGGTCAAATAAAATATCTTTGGTTATACCCTTTGGTGGGAACCCTTGTGTGTATCCTCACGGTCTTTTCTTTGCATTGAGTATTTACTAACTCATTTATTAAGTATACCAGAATTAATCTGAAATTGGATTAGATTTCAAGGTCAAATTAAGAAGATTAAAACTAACTTCCTACTATTAAACTTACATTTAATGGAAGTAAATGATGTCTATTGTCTCGAATTACAACACTAACGGTGTTTTAGATAATCTTGCCTTCACTATAAACGTGAGATACTACACAATGGATGAAAGAATTTGCTTAAAATGTTATTTGAACCTCATTCTTCAGAAGTGCTCCAAGATGAACTATTTCTATTACTGCTATTGTTTGAAGCAAACTAGTTGGACTATACTTGTTGGGCAATATTACACATGACAACATTATATGTGGATGGACTATTGTTTTGACTCCCTTCATTTACCGTCAGAAGTGACTGCCTTTTAATTTCAATTTTACATTGTACTTATTAAATTAGTCTTGCAAATTAAAGGGTTGTAAAGTTTGGAGCATTGTTTTAAAAAGTTGCCTTGTACGCCTCAAGGCTTAAGCCTCACCCATAATTTGTGGTACTGTAGGGCATTGAGGCTGTGAGGCAATGGTGATGTATCGTCTTGGACTCTCGGCCTCCCGAACCATTTACGTGAAATTTCGAGTTTTTTTAGGATCACAACTTTTTGACCAAACAAACTTCTCATCCATATACTATAATAGAGGTTTCTAGTCCAGTCTTTGATATTCATATTATTGTGTAATACAGATAGATGAGTGAATACTCAGTATATTTTTTTGAAAGAGATCAACCCTATTTGCCATTAGTACAAATCAAATTCGATATTTATCTAATATACCTGCATCATGGTCCCAAAAAAAATATACATGCATCATTTATCCAAAATGTAAGCAATCAATAAAGAATGTTGACACCTTACATGTATCATTTATCCGAAACTTAATCAACTAGTAAAGAATGTTGACATTTTCTAAGTTCTAGCAGTAAATCCAGGTAAGTAAGTACCTTTCCTTAAATATAGATGCTTGTTTATATGTTCTTCTCGCTTAGTGTCCCTTTTTTTCCGTCTTTGGTCTTTTTTCACACATTGATTCTTGATGAGTATAACTATGATTAGGAAGTATCTTTCAATATGCACTTGAAGCTAAATAGAAAGTTCATTAGTAGCTACCTAAAAAATGCAAGGTGCTATAGAATAGCAATTAAAGAAGTCAGGATTCATTATATGTCATTTGTTGACCTTATATAAAGGAAAATGATGTTTAGAATGCCATATATAATTATAATGCCTTAGATGTTTAGAAAGGTATGGAAGCGATTTTCTCATATTCTGAACTTTTTCCCATAAGCCTCGAATTGTCTATTGTTGCTTAGTTTTAGTTTATTTAACACTTTTTCCTTAAAAGTGAGGTTTACGTCTTGACCGCCTCAAGATTTATCACTCACCTCAATGATGGGAAAACCGCCTCATTACGTCTTATGTTATTAAAAACCTTGCTTTGGTGATGTCATTTAGATAGGAAAAAGTATCTTTTTGGCAAATGATAGAATTTGATTAGATTTGGCTTTTCTCATTCTACTCATCTACTTTCTAGTGCCTTTTCAATTCCTTCGTTGTCCTCCTCAGGTGGCTTGGCGTGCACGAACTCTCACATCCTTAGCTATCTAGTCTCATCTCCTCCATTTCATTTCCTTGTCACCTTGAAATTCTCCGTGAAATGCTCATACCTTTATTTTATTTTCTTTGAATTTTAGCCACAGATTAATTTCCATTTTTGTAAAGTAAATGATTAATGCTTTTTCTTTGATATAATTTGTGAAATTGTGGTATGTTTTCTACCGTTGTTCATCTAATGATGCCTTTACTTTCTAATGACAGATTAAAAGGGAGATTAAGATACTTCAGAATCTCTGTGGAGGCCCAAATATCGTGAAGCTACTTGACATTGTTCGAGATCAACACTCGAAAACTCCCAGCCTTATATTTGAATATGTCAATAGTACGGATTTCAAAGTTCTATATCCAACCTTGACAGATTATGACATCCGATACTACATTTATGAGCTTCTCAAGGTTTGTTATCTTTTTCGTGACAACTTTGCATTATCTGCTGCATCAGTGGTAGCCTGAAACATTTTCGTGAAATTTCCTTTTAGATCTAAAAGGGCTCGCACGATATAGAATATGATAAAAAGTAAAATCATAAATGATGAATCTTCATCCATGATATGTGGATATAGAACGGATAATTGGTTAGTGAAAGTAAAAAATGTGGTTGACATTGATCATGCCAATCCAAAAATTGAAATTCAGGAAATTTCTCATGAAGAGATTAATAAGGTTTGAAGAAAAATGATTTCTTAAATTGTGAAATTTAATGAGTAGAGGCAATTAGAGAACGGTTAGTTGTCTCTCAATTACATACCTTTCTATGGAGGAAAGTTCAAACACACAGCTCCCATGTGTGCATGGTCTAGGGAAGTGTAAGACCGATATTCAGTATATTTATTGTATGCAGCCTTCACTTCCATCGTCATGCATTTTACAAGAAGCTGTTTCCATGACCAGAGCTCCTATGATGACCTGATATGTGTAGGGCCAGTGAAGTGTCAGGCCATTGCTCAGTGTAATCATGCAGTCTTACCTGACTGCTTATACGAGAGTTCGTTCCATGAATTATATGTACATGGTCCACTTTATGTCATAAAAGTGGAAACGATTAATGTTTAATGCCATATTCTCAAATAAAATAAAAATAAAGCAAACAACCTGACAATAGAATGAAATTTGGATGTAATAAAATGGAAGGTATATAAAATAAAAAAGAAGCAATTCTGCTTGAAAGGAATTTGACAGGTGCATCAACAGGACCCGTGCTCTGAGGAAAAAGGTAATGCTTCTGAAGCAACAGCTAATGGAATCTCACTTGATCATATAGATGTTTTATATTAATTAGTTATTTATAAATCTGGGAGAGATTACGTCTGATGTCTGGAGATGACATGGATGTTAATCGTAAAAAATAATCACATTTTTGTTGTTGATTTGTTTGGCCTTGTTATTGATCCCTGTTGATGTTGGATACCCGTACATATTTGAAGTTCTGGGGGAATCATTCACTGACATTCTTAACCATGTAAAGAATTTTGTATATAAATCAGTAATCTCCGTTAATTGTATGTATAGATGTGCTTATGGTATGCCGGTTCTCCTCAGAATCTCACCATGTTATATGAGTTAAAAATCATGAACTGATTTGTTTTTCACACAATTTACTACATTGCTATCAGCTGTCAATACGATATTCACTTTTGTAAATGCAAATCAGCTGCAATCTTTCATGCGCACAAATAAAGAGCTACTAAACACTCTCATTAATGGTGATTAAATGTCATTTACTTATTTTAAAGGGGCAATATTCTTTTCAAGCAATCAAACCGTACCGATATAAGTTTTATGTAATTATCAGTTTTTATGTCTAAATGATCACTAATGGATATTTTTAATGTTACTTTTTCGTTGTTTTTTTTGTTTTATTTGACTAGAACAATCTCGTGTAATTCAACTGTAGGCCCTGGATTACTGCCATTCTCAGGGGATTATGCACCGTGATGTCAAACCACATAATGTTATGATAGATCATGAGATGAGAAAACTCCGTTTGATAGACTGGGGTTTGGCTGAATTTTATCATCCTGGCAAGGAATACAATGTCCGTGTAGCATCTAGGTAATCATGCACTCTTGATACCCATAGATATTATGCATGATTAATTTCTTGAGATTTATTCTCCCTTTGTGGTACAGATATATAATTGGTTTAGATGAACTAAATAATGAACACAGCTGTAGTTCATGGGAAACTAGGTACTGAAATGCACCTGAAGTGCCCTGATAATTTGGTTTACGGGAGCTATAAGGTGAACTAAACAATGAACAGAGATGTAGTATATGTGAAACTATATAGATATTAATGCGTCCCGGAGAAGCCTTTATTCTAGTCTCGGGAGATCAGAGAGGCACTTGTCTCACCAAATTGTATTTAAAGATGCAAATATTTTTTGTTTTGCACATATTGGCCACTTTCTGAACTTGCTTTTCACTATAACTAGTTTATTTACCCGCGCTCCGTGGCGGGGTTGGTGGAAATTTTTGGAATATTTTCAAAATATTAGAGTACAATTTTCTTTAATGGAATATATAAGTGAATATAACACTTTTTTGACATAATGTAAGTAATATTGAGAAGTATCATTTCACATAAAACAATCATTAATGCTAACAGTTAATAACATCCATACATCACATGAACAACTGGTATTATATCATACTTGGAATATTAGAAAATTTATATATTTTTTCTAGGAAAGGACGACCTAAATTGGAGCTTAAAGCCGAAAGTTTAAAATTGTTATCATTAAATCTATGAAAAAGTCTTCAAAATAATATAAATCTAACAACCATCGAAATAAGCACATACATCAGTAAATAACTAAGTAGTTAGGCAGGTGATAAAAAATAGACAAAGAGAGAATTAGGATAGAGTTTTTTTTCAAAATAATATCTTTTATACGTCAATGCTGGCCATATATTAATTGCATAGGAAATTTGCACATGAAATTATGTTAAAATCGTTGTAATTATAAACCTTCTAAATTTAGTTAATCGTGAAAAATATACGTCGCCATAATAGTTTTCATATTTTTTTATAATCTTTAAAAAATTATATAGCCATGCAATAAGTTTTATTAATTTTTACACATTATTTTGGTCCCATCATAATTTCCTAAATGTAATCAAATGAGATTTTGAAATTTTGTTTAATAGAAACATAATCCATTTTAATTACTTTCTAGTACTCTTTGGATTAAACTTCAATTTCCTCAATCACATAAAGCCATGACAATGGCGGTAAGTACATATTCATAATATTATAGCAGGAGCATGTGCTATGCATGAGAAAGGAAGCTTTAAATCATAGAATGTGTTGTGTAAATGTCCCAAAATAAAGTTGATAATGAAATCAATTTACTTGCGAAATCAATAGATGATAAGCCAACGATAACCACATCGAAGTTCAAGCAAATGATATCAGGGTACACCAATTAGCAATAACTGATAAGCAAGGGAAAAGAAAATTCAGTTTAAAAGAAAATTGGCAAAGAAGATATAAGAGAACACCCTAAGTTGGGTCAGACTAACGTGTTTTATATATTAAACAAAGACAATAAACCTAACACCACTAAGTAATGGTGAATTATCTCAAATTTTCTCACGATTTTCGAATCTCATTGATTCCATCTTGTCTTCAATGTGTTAACCAATGAAGTTTCAAAAGTGAGCTACATGATACAACGGAGGGGAAGCCACTTTGTAATGGGCAAAAGGGAAAGAAATTTCTATTTATAAAAATGTCAATAAAAAATCGAGCGAGACTTGCATCTATTGAGAAAATGGTAAGGGAACCTAGGAAGCCCGTTAACTTTGTAGACGCTAGCGATCCTAATTTTTTATTTGGTAAAAGGACATGAATTACCTAATTAAAAATCTCTGATGCATAAATAAATTGTCTATATTATGCTCATTTTTATTTGAAATAATAATTAGATATAGAATAAACTTTCTTTGTATAATAAGCATGATTCATATAAATTAATAACATGAATATGATATGAATTTCTTTATAAAAAGGAATAAAAATTTCCATATAATGAAGAAAATGTGTGGGTATTTGGCAAATGATGGCTATGATTTGTGGGTAATTGTTTATCTCTTTGGAGTATAAAACTTAATATAATTATGTAAATAAATTTGAAAGTTGAATTCTTATAATCAATCATCTAAAAAACTCTTTATCCATAAACATCAATATAAAATCAAATAAAATGACATATACTGTAAAATAAGCGTACTTCATTTATGATTCTCATTAAAATATTGACGGGGAAGATTTTTTTGAAGCTAGATTTAATGTAATCTTTCCGAGATATCTCAATGATATTTATTATATTGTAATGTAGATCAAATTTGGACGATATATATTCTATTAATATGATATTTTCTAATGATATACTGAAGTAAAGCACTTCTTCACGTAGTTAACCCTAGAAAACCCGCTTAAAAATATGTATACATATATATATCTGTATATATGTGCCCGCAGATTTTTCTAATTTTCTTTCAATTTTTTTAAACAAAGTAGGCAACAATTTAGTCTGAACTCCATAAGGGGAATTCAAACTCCAAGAGAACTCTCCTCTATAGAGACATGGAATACATGGATGCTCACTCTGGACCCAATGCTTAGGTAACGAAGTACATTCTCATTAACAATAGGTAAAATATATACTTTCTTTATTAGTGTTAATCTTGTTATTATTATGATTACAATAATATTACGTGTTATAATGCTATTACTTTAATAAGGGTTTAAGGAGCTACCCGGAGGGGATACCTTTATTTTTTTTATTTCTTAAGGTATTTTATGAAAACACTCGAGAGTATTTAGATCAATATGACATCATATTACGATTCAAACTTCGACTCAATTCGAGACGTCTATCTCATCCATCAAGCATGTCAAATTTTAGTGGTTTCAGAATTGTTGAAATTGATTCCTTATAGATGGACATGTTAAGAATGCATATTTTAGCTCGTGCTTTGCACGACAATTGTTTTTTGTGTATGGCGACAACTATACTTGCCTTCGTGATGATGACCGTCGTTTTATATTTGAAATTCACATGTATTAGTGCTCCGTGGAGTGCATCAATCCTTTGTGTTTGTATCTATGTTATTTTGTTTGTATACGCTATTTCTTTTTCATATTATATAACAGATAATCTTGTATGTGCTTAGTTTAGAAAGGTGTATGTGTATCGACATCATGTAACACTGATAAAAATATTGCCTGCGCTTTCAACTTAGATTCGAGATAGATGCTAGCAAAAAATGCTTATCTTATGGCAATTCTTTTGGGTAGCACGCATGCCACATATATTTGTGTTTCGACTGTCGATCTTATGGCACTTCTTTTGGGATAGTACGCACGAAACAAAATTTGCAAACCTATCACATCCATTTATTTTTTTGTGACATTAAAAATAATATCATAATGAATACTATTGTAGTGAACATTCCTAATGTACACCTGTGCATTTTGCGTTACATGAGGTGGAAATCATACTACTAATAACATCTATAGCGACGAAATTATTACCTGTTGTGAAGTTATTTTTAATATAATATTTAAAACAACTATTATAATCATATAGAAATATCTATCAGAATGAATCATCAAACTATTCAGTGATATAGTTTAATTATACTCTTACATTGTCAAGATGATAAATTTGGTATGTAGTATTGGGCCCGTGATTTACATGGGAAATGTACGAAACAAAATACACATCTATTCTATTAGGAAATAGAACAGACTAACTATTCAGTCACGAGTCTATTCTATTTCTAGAGTCGTGATCTAGATATGATATTCATTAATGTCAACCACGAAACACAATTGCATTTCTACATCGTGGATCAAAATTTGCAAAGCACTTGCAAATTGTGTTTTGATTTTATTAGGAAAAATCATTTCTATATAATGCAAATTGATAAAGGACGCACACCCGTGCTATGCACGGTAACTTGTACATTGCAAATGATATAGGATGTACAACAGGGCTTTGCACAGGTCAAAAGTATTAAATCAATTCTCATGGATAAAGAAAAAATCTTGAATTTTCAATATCAGAAAGCCATAACTATGAAAAGATAGTTGAAATAAACATAAAGGAAGAAAAGGTCCAAAAAAATAGATGAGCTTTCAGGCAGAAGCATCCTCATTCCACTGCCAAAAGACAATACACTTAAATTATGCCATGGACATCCCTTCTCTCTTTTACTTTCTCCATCTCCAGAACAAATACAAACACAACTTCTCAGATCCAACAGGTCGTACCTCCAAATAAAAATACAAACTATACACTCAAATCATGCCATGGACATCCCTCTTTCTTCCGTCGAGGACGACGACGACCCCGTCGAGGGCTTCGACTCTGAGGAGCCCGAACCACCTCCCCCCGCTGCACCATTCGCACAACTCTTTGTGTGTGCTGACGGTCTCGATTAGGCTCTCATGGCTTCCAGGACCGTCGCTGCGACAACATACTTGGCCGCTTTGGTGGTGTTTTCGTTCTTCTTCAGGCAGGGTGGGATGGGTTTGGCGCCACTGGGGATGAGAAGTTAGGGTTTTGGGGGGGGATAGGGAGAGAACCTGATGGTGTGAGGAGGAGGGGTTCGGATTTATGATCATGGGAGGCTAAGGTCCCAACGAGGGAGGGTTCGATTTCGGCAGAAGGTAGAGGCCGCTGCATATGCCGTCGTCGTCGGATGTCTAAAATGGTAAATCCGGAATGCATAGTGGAAAATTACCGTCTTTAATATATGTAATAAATAGATGGTGGGAGGGAGAGAAAGAGAAAGAAGGAGAGAGCGCGTTGAGAGGGGGAGACACATACCGGAGATAGCAGAGAGAGAGAGAGGGAGAGAGAGAACATGGTGATAGGATTCAGGAAGGAGAGAGACTACACTTTGGAGAGGGGAGTGTGGGGAAGGCTTGAGAGGAAATGACGTCTTAGTCATAGACAGAGAGAGAGCGGGGTGATAGGATTCGAGAAGGAGAGAGAGTGCACTTGCGAGAGGGGAGTGTGGAAGAGGCTTGAGAAGAAACCACGTGTGGATGTCAGAATGCGGGAGAAAGGGGGGAGAATATCTGCATTTTGACCCCAACCATTGTCGAGCAGGGAGACTGTCCACGTGCCAACAGCTGGGTGAAAAACCCAGCTTTATATAAGGTATATAGATTACATTATGAATTGTAATGTTCTTGCAATTGATGCAATTTAATCCGTTTCTTATGTATGTATGATTGAGGTTGAATTACATAAGGATTCGACTGCTTGGGTTACATCCTGGGCTTTAGCATTTTTGGTTGTTGCTTAAGGTTCTGTTGGATAGGATTTGTTGGATAGGATTTAGTAAGCTGTCAAGGCCAATTATCTAAAACAGGTTTGGGTTTAGACTGCCTTAGAAACCCCGTCATTAATGCTTAATTTTATATTGTGCCAAATCGCCAATAAGGATTCTCTATCCTCAATGCCAATCACTCTGGATGTTGGTGTTATATATGGGCCAAAATCGTTGGTGTAAAGCAAATTGATCATTGTAATTAACAACATTCGTATAAAATGCTTTTTCAGAGAGTATATCATGAAAGATTGACCAGGGCCTGCAATCAGTATGAAGATGATGTGAAGCTTCTTTTATGTAGTAGGAGTGATTCTAGCGAATTACGGGTACCATAGAAAATACAATCTCGGTACAACAATGGGTCAATTTTACAAGGGTAGTATCAATATTATCAATTATTCGATAAGTAGGTTATTGAAGAGTTTTATGTTTTTAGCATTGTTTTATGTATTTTGCTTTCCTTCTGTACAGAGTGTGTAATTTACCCATTAGGGTTTCTCACCCACTAGGGTTTCTTTCTTCTATATAAGAGAACCCTTGGGGCTCTATGAAGTTCTCATTTTACCACAACATGGTATCAGAGCGGTGATCCTAGACCAGAGCCCTGATCCGAAACCCTACCCCACCCTTCAGCCCCACACCTCCTGGCGTATGCCTCCAGCCCCGCGCGCCCGCCAGCCTCCAGCGTAGCCTCTCGTGCGTTGCCCTAGCGGCTGCGGAGGCTCCCGCTCGCTGCTCGTCGCCTCCGACGGTTCCCGATGCAACGACAACAATCCTAGGTGCTGCTTCTTGCGGCCGTAATGACTCTCTTTACTGCTCACCGCCTTCGGCGGCATCGATTGTTGCAACAACTACCTTCATCGCCGCCTCCTTGGGCTGTGGTGGTTGCCAGAGGCCCTTGTTGCCTCCAGCGGCAGTCCACAGCCACTCTTTGCGGCTTTCCAAACCGCCAACGACCTGACATACCTCCGAGGTTGCCACCCATAGGAAACCAACCGCCCTCGCGGCGTTTTTCGCTGAAGGCCATGTTTGATTTTGTATTTTAGGGGTATTTTACCCTATTTTTCTTTAAATCAGACCATGATTTCTTCTTTCTATGGCTGTGATATGAGTCTACAAACACAATCATCGTGTAACATGATCATTTAGATACCGAGTGTATCGGTTTCACGTTTCTGTGATTGTTCGTGATGTCGGAAAATAGCTTCGGTACACCATCCAAGGGTGTCTTTAAGGGTGCCGCACCCATTGTGAAAATGGATGGAACGAACTATGAGTTATGGGCCATGCAGTTCATGAATATGCTGCACAGTTATGGCAAGAAGCATCTTCTGATCTAGGATGAATCGACGGACAAGATTGGGACCAATGCCTCATGGGATGAGGATGATGCATATGCCAAGGTTTGGCTATCTGGGATGGTTACTGTGGAAATTGCCAATGACATTCTAGGTCAACCTGCAACAAAGACAATGTGGGATCATCTTGCTGCGACTTATTCTCATTCTAGGTCAACCTACAACAAAGACAATGCGTGGTATGTTTGAGAAACTTTATAGTTTCATACCCCTGACAACATCCCCAGAGCGATTGAAGGCCTTCAGAGATGTGGTCATGACAGGTGTGTTCTCAGTTACTGATAGATGCCACCATACCTCCAATGGATGAGGCATATCGGAGATTGAGTCGGCTCAATATCTCCTCTACACCATCTCATATGTCATCCACTATGGTTGCCTCACGTGGACGAGGTAGATTTACTTGTGGGAGGGTGGCTCCCGAGGAAGAGGTGGATCTCGCCCTATACAGATCTGCTCTTACTATCATCGATCATGCCATACAGAGGAGACGTGTTATTCAAAGCATGGGTACCCGCCATCAGCCAGGGTTGCAGAGCAGAACCCGACTACTCCTGCTACTTCTGATCATCGCTGCGATGATTTCGTTGCTCGGCTTCGAGAGATTATGCCTCAAGCAACAGACTCCACATGCTCCCACTCATCAGATATTGCGGCTTCTGCTTCCACATCAGGTACTACTCATGCTTTTTCTGGTCATTCCAGACTAGACTCTTCGGAATGGATAATGGATTCAGGTGCTTCACATCATCTGTGTGGTGATAGACTTCAATTTGGCATATACAAACCAGCTAAGCCTGGTATCCGTTGTTATTGCTGATGGAACTCAATCCGCTATTACTGGACAAGGGGAAGTTCATTTGACGCCAACCATAGATCTACAAAATGTTCTTCATGCACCATCTTTTTCTATAAATTTATTATCTATCAGCAAATTACAAAAGATTTACACTGCCGTGCGATATTTGACCCTAGTTCTCTTGTGTTTCAGGATATACTCACGGGCATGGTGCTTGGATGTGGCCCGTGAACACGGATGCCTATACCATTTGTCTCAATCTCCTTATGCAGCCACGTCTCTCTCTGCAGGATCAATCTCTCCTTGTACATGGCATCTTCGATTTGGTCTTTTTCCACTGCAGAAAATTTGTCATCTTATTCTTGTAGTTTATGTTAAATCTACGTTTAATTGTGAGTCGTGTGAACTCAGAAAACATCACATGTCTAGTTTTCCGAGTCATCAGAGTTGTAGTAGTCATGGTCTCTTTAATTTATTTCACTTTGATATGTGGGGTCCGAGTCGTGTGCCTGATCATCAGGGCCACATATATTATCTTGTTTGTGTAGATAATTTTTCTAGATTGTCATGGGTGTTTCTCTTGAAGCAGAAATTTGAGGCCAATACTATTATTCAAAATTTTGTTATTGAACTAAAGAATGTCTTCTCAGCTTCAATAAAATTTATTCATTCTGATAATGCCCTTGAATTCTGTTCTATAAACATTTCTTGTTTCTTCCAAGCATATGGCATTATTCATCAAACATCTTGCCCACATACATCTCAGCAAAATGGTGTGGCTGAACGCAAACATCGTCACTTTCTTGACATCACCAGGACTCTGCTCATTCAGAGTCGTGCCTCACATTCCTTTTGGGGCGATGCAGTGTTGACGGCCTGTTACCTTATCAATAGAATACCGTCCACCGTTTTAGGTGAAAAACACCTTTGCCATTGCCTTTCCTTGTAAGAATTTATTCTTTCTTACCCCACGTGTTTTCGGTTGTGTGGCTTTTGTTAATATACTAAGACCTGGTCATGACAAGCTGCTCCTCGAGCTGCCAAATGCATGTTTGTTGGGTACTCATGTACCCAAAAGGGTTATCATTGTTTTGATCCTGTTCGTGGCAAATGCTATGTTAGTGCTGATGCCACTTTCTTTGAGTCCATTATATACTACTCTCCGACATGTGATCGCATGTGCTCCTCTGAGTCTAATGAGATTGTTGTTTTTCCACCACCACCACCACCACCACCATCTCCACCATCACCACTACTTCCTCAAATCCCTCAACCTGCTATCTATGTTCCAGTGCCTTTCCCAGCATCCGGCACACCCCAGATAAATCCTGAAAACTTGGTTATGACTGATGGAACGAGTGGTTTGCAGGATGACCATGCAGATATACAGGTTGAGCAGGAACTACTAACAAACAATGACCTAGGATGGTCTATTGCCTTACGGAAAGGCAAACAGTCTTGTGCTCGATATTCCATGGCAGGCCAGGTTTCTCTAGAACGACTTTCTCCAGATTTCAGGAATTTTGTTATAGGACTCTCCTCTGTTACAATCCCACGCACTTACCGGGAAGCACTCCAAGTGAGTGAATGGCACCTTGCCATGGAAGCAGAAATGACAGCATTACAGTCATATGACACATGTAGTACAGTTTCAGCTTTGACAGATGCATCTATTGTGGGATGCAAATGGGTGTTTACTGTGAAACACCGTGCAGATGGTATATGGGTTCACCCAGATCTATGGGGTGGACTACTAGGACACCTCTCCAGTTGTTCGTTATTCTACCCTTCGGGTTCTTCTCTCTGTTGTTGTCACACGTGACTGGCCTCTATACTAGTTAGATGTGACGAATTCTTTTCTCTACAGAGAGTCAGGGGGAAGTCTATATGCAACATCCACCAGGGTTTGCTGCTGAGGGGGAGACAAAGAAGGTATGCAGACTGCATAAGGCAATATATGGTCTTAAGCAGAGTTCGAGAGCATGGTTTCTGAAGCTTTCCGATGTGATGGAGAAAAAGGGGTTTGTGAGATCTACTGTCGATTACTCCTTGTTTGTCCAGAGGTCTCAGAAGGGGACTGTTGCTATATGTTGATGACATTATCATTACAGGAGACAATGCACATGGGATGTGTAGAGTTATATTTATGTTACGTTATTTGTACTATTTCCTAATTTCCTTCTTCTTGTGATTGTCTTATGTAATTTACCCATAGGCTACTCTCGTATATAGGAGAGCCTAGGGTTCATGGAATAAGCAACTCAATGTCTTTTCCTAACATGGTATCAGAGCGACGGTCCTAGACCAGAGCTCCGAAACCCTAGCCCTACCCAAACCCCTCTCCCTCTCCTTGGTGCGCTGCCGCCTAGCATGAAACTGCGTGTTGCCGCCTAGCTCCGTGCGCGTCCCCTGTGCCTGGTGCACCGCTGCCCATCCCTGTGCTTGGTGCGTCACCGCCCAACCCACCTACGCGTCGTCGCCTTCCACGGGGAGTCGTTGCCCTTGCATGCCGTTGCCCCTGCGCACGTGCGTCCCCTGCCTAGCACGGTTCGGTTGCTCCACGCGGGCCCCTACGCGTGCGTCCCTTCCCTTTTTCGTGAGATGCATTCATCCTTCTCTAGTCTAGGGGCACCACCATCCAGTCCTCTTCCATGTTGAGATTGGTTGCATGAGTCTACACATGCAATCAAACCTCTCTATGTCAGTGTAATCACGATCCTGTCTAGTCTCCAGCCCTAGTCTTTTCAAGTCGCCATGTCAGAGAACAAGGTCGATATTCCCTCCACAGGCGCCTTCAGAGGTCCTGCGCCTATAGTCAAGATGGATAGGTCAAACTATGAACTGTGGGCTATGCAGTTCATGAGCATGATGAAGTCTACTGGTAAGAAGCACATTCTTACCGAAGAAGAACCAACTGAAAAGACTGGGGCTAACGCCTCATGGGAGGCGGATGATGCATATGCCAAAGTTTGGCTTTCAGGTACGTTGGAAATCGAGATTGCCAATGATATACTCCATCAGTCCACAACCAAGGCAATGTGGGATATTCATATTCTTGCTGCTACCTATTCATAGGCAAAGAACGAGACGAAGATTTTGCAGCTTCAACATGATATCTTTACAATCAAACATAATGGCCGGCCACTCCACTTGCTATATACATCCCTACGTGGGATGTTCGAGAAGCTATATAGTTTCATGCCTCTCACATCTACCCATGAGCAGCAGAAGATTTATAGGAATGCCATCATGGTTGGTGTGTTCTTGGCAGCCCCTGATCTAGAGTACGAGACGACCCGTTCCCAGATTTTGGCAGACTCTACTATTTCTCCTATGGAGGAAGCTTTCCGCGGACTCACTTGTATTACTGTTCCATCTTCTACTGCCAATCAACCATCCTCAGCAATGGCGACATCCCGAGGTCGCGGAGGATCTTCTCAGTTTTGTGGTCGTGGACCTCGAGGTAGGGGAGGTCGTGTTCATCAGCCATGTATTTTTTGCCATTGTTCTGGACATACAGAAGATACATACTACTCCAAGCATGGATTCCCTGTTTCTGCTCGAGTGACTGAACAGATTAAGCCCCCAGCTGCTTCCTCTTTGGATCAACGCTTTGATGATCTTGTAGCACGATTGAGGGGTATTATACCTCCCTCCAATCCTGTGCCACCTTTGACGGTCCCTGGGAGTCAATAAGATGTAGCTGCTTTAGCCTCCTCCAGTGCCTCAGGTAGTACTTATGCACTCACTAGCATTAGTGGATCTGATGTTATAGAATGGATTATGGACTCTGGTGCCACACATCATCTGTGTGAAGACAAGGGTCAACTTACAGCCTACAGACAAGTTCCTCCAGGACGTACTGTGGTTATTGCGGATGGAATTCACTCCCCGATCACTAGTCAGGAGGAGATTAGCTTGACACCTGCTATGTATCTAAAGAATGTGTTGCATGGACCTGATTTCTCTATGAACTTGTTGTCAATTAGCCAGATTTCTCTATGAACTTGTTGTCAATGCTGGTGGGGGTTCTAGTGGGTGGCCAAGGCAGTGGCGGCGATGTTTCCAGGGAGGTGCTCCTACGGGAGCTCTCCAGCCGCTTTGGCGGTGAGTTCCGTGGCGATGTCGTCTCCCTCGGTGCGGGTAGGCTGCGTGTGCGGGGCATCTCCGCCGTGCAAAGAGCTGTGCTGCTGGCATCTGGAGGGGAGGGTCTGCTCATGTGGAGGCTGCTGAGGTTCGCAGATGGTGCTTTCTTGCGCCTGGTCGTCCGGGTGGCGCTCGTCCGAGGAGCGCCCTTCCTGGCCCGTACCACCCACGCGTTGCGGCCGACGCTCGGTCATCTGGGTAGCATCTTGGAGGTTCTCGACGATGGTGCTTCGTCGGGTGGCGACCCGGAAGAGGCGGCGGTTCTCTTGGAGTGTCACCAGGGGGTCCCCCAGGAGTCGGGGGCGCTGTTGTGCGTCGGGCGATTTGCTTTCGGACTGGAGGTTCGCCTGCTGGACTTGCCTCCTCCTCCTTCGGGGAGTTCTGTGGAAGCGGGAGGAGCTTGGCCGGCGCTTGCGTTTGGGGCCGGTGACGCTTCACCTCCTCGGAAGGAGCAGTTCGTTGGTTCGGCTTCTTCGGCGGGAGGCGAAAAGTCGCCCCTTTTGGAGGCCTTGGATTCAGGCGCGGGAGGGGAAGGGTCGCCTCGGTTGGCAGTGCCTGTCAACTTCTCGCGGGGTGACGACACCGGCCTTTCGCGTGCACTTCCTTTCGTGGCGGGAGAAGTTTTGTCGTTTCGTGTCCCTCAGCGGGCCCCGCTGGGCTTCTCTTGGGATCGAAATGCGAAGACTATAAGTACGCCATTTCAAGTCTCTGCTTCTGGGGCCTTTTGCTCGGCTGGGTTTGCTCCCTCGGGGGCGCCTCAATCGAGGCCCCGGGTTTTGGTGGCTGACTTCCTTCAAGCGGCGGGAGGATATTCCTCGCTGCTTTCGAGTCCCTCGGGGCAGGTCCCTCCTGTGGTGTTGCGCGGTACCTTCGACGGCTCCCCGGCCGAGGGGGCGACCAGCTACCGCCCTTTCAATGCGGCGGTTACTGCTTCTGGCCCGTCGGAAGAGGCTTCTCTAGGCGGGGGAGGGAGGCCCCTGCTGACTCCGTCGGGGTGATTGAAGATGGGTGCGCGTCGGGGGACGCGTTGGGTTCTGGGCTGTCGTTGGGAGATGGTGATGCCTCGACTTCTGCGGCCGCTGGGGGTGGAAAAGATCGTAGGGCTGGGAAAAGGTATCGGAGGAGGTCTCAGCCCAAGGCTGGAGCCGCGGTGGCTAGTCAGGAGGCAGTTCCGGTCTCAGGGCTGAAGTTCGAGGTGGCTCGGGCAGCAAGGGTGGTGGCTTTGGAAGCGGGGGCCGCGACAGGTCTAAGATGAAGATTCTTTCATGGAACGTAAGGGGTCTGGGTGACCCGGAGAAGAGGAGGGTGTTGGGGTCGAGGTTTGTAGAATGGGGTTGTGACGTTGTCTTCTTACAAGAAACCAAGTTGGGTGCGGTTACGAGCCTGGAGTGGCGCTCTTTCGGTGCGGGCTCTATTTCTGACTTTGAATCGATTGGGGCCGTGGGCTCCGCGGGCGGAGTTCTGGTTGCTTGGAGGGGCTCTGCTTTTGCCTGGCGTGGGGAACTGAAGGGGTTGCATGTCCTGACGGTTCTACTGGAGTGCCTTCGCTCGGGGACGGTGTTCGCGCTGTCCTGCGTATGTGGTCCGTGCCGGAGCTCTGGGAGGCAACATCTTTGGGTGGATCTGAGAGCGGTTAGGGAGGTGTTCTCGGACATCCCCTGGCTGGTGGGGGGGATTTCGATGTCACATTGCTTTCTTCTGATAGGCCGAGGTTACGGGGGGGGCAAGACCCCGGCTCCGAGGCCTTCGTGGAGGTGGTGGAGTCCCTTGAGCTGGAGGTTTTGGATGCGTCGGGCACCAAGTACACTTGGCGTAATGCCAGTTCCAGATCGCACATTGATCGGTTCCTCACTTCGTCTGAGCTTCTGGTTCTCTTCCCGCTCTCGTTCGTGGCTGCGCGGCCGCGTTCTTGGTCGGATCAAACGCCTATCCTATGGGACTCGGGCGATCCCGCGCCTGCTCGTGGCTTTTTCCGCTACGAGAAGGCATGGCTTCTTGAGGAGGGTTTCAGAGGCTTGGTGGCGTTGGAGCTCGACGGTGGTGGGGGGATCGGCAACGGCGAGGTTCGTTCAGAAGCTGGACTCTCTGCGGTCCAGGCTTTGCGCCTTCAAGTGCGAGTCGAGGGAGTCTTGCATTGCGGCTCGGACGGCGGCGACGGAGGTGGTCAGCATGCTCGACGCTCTGGAGGATGATCGTCCCTTGGATAGGGACGAGCTGAGGCGGCGATCGGATACGCAGAGGCAGATCTTCGAGGAGGACAAGAAGAGGGTCACCGAATGGAGGCAGAGGTCGAGGCATAGGTGGCTACAGAGGGCGACGCGAATACGGCCTTCTTCCATAGGGTGGCCAGTGGAAGGCGGAGAGAGAACTTCATCAGATCTATGCTCTTTGGGGGGGGACGTGGTGGAAGGGAACAAGGAGCTTGGGAGGGCGATTGCGGATCACTTTACAGGTTCTCCGCAAGGGATGCTGACATGCGTTGGAGGTGGTCGGGCTCAAGGCCTTAAATGTCGGTTTCGGTCACCATTTCGGTGACGACCAAAACAGAATTTCGATGGAATTTCGGTCAAATTTCGGTCGAAATTTCGATCATTTCGGTCATTTTTTGTACTAGGACCCCCATATTTCGGTCATTTCGGTCGAATTTCGATTTCGACTGGATATCGATATTCGACAGAAATTCGACTGAATTTCGCTGAAATTTGAGGCCATGGTCGGGCTTAGGGCCAACGCTCTTGTCGAGGGGCCATGCTTCTAGCCTCACGCTTTCGATTGCTTTGGAGGAGCTGAAAGCGGCGGTCTGGAATCTCAGCGGTGATGGGGCGCCAGGTCCGGATGGTTTCCCCGTCTCCTTTTACAAGGATTTCTGGGACTTGGTTGGTTGGCATAGGTGGCTACAGAGGGCGACGCGAATACGGCCTTCTTCCACAGGGTGGCCAGTGGAAGGCGGAGAGAGAACTTCATCAGATCTATGCTCGTTGGGGGGGGACGTGGTGGAAGGGAACAAGGAGCTTGGGAGGGCGATTGCCGATCACTTTACAGGTTCTCCGCAAGGGATGCTGACATGCGTTGGAGGTGGTCGGGCTTAGGGCCAACGCTCTTGTCTGGGGGCCATGCTTCTAGCCTCACGCTTTCGATTGCTTTGGAGGAGCTGAAAGCGGCGGTCTGGAATCTCAGCGGTGATGGGGCGCCTGGTCCGGATGGATTCCCCGTCTCCTTTTACAAGGATTTCTGGGACTTGGTTGGCAGGGAGGTGCTCGAGGTAGTTCTGGAGTGCTGCGACGGTTATGCTGGTTTTGAACGAGTGAATAAAGCGCTGATCGTGCTGCTACCTAAGAGGGCAGGTGTGGAGAGGATCGAAGACTATCGGCCAATTGCGATCTCTAATGCCTTATATCTTATTGTTGCTAAAGTGTTCGCGACCGGGTTGAGTAGGGTGCTGGAATACATTATCGCTCTGACCCAGGTGGCTTTTGTCCGGGGAGGCAGATCACGGTTAGCATAGTGATGGCATCTGAGATCATTGCGGATTGGAAGAGGGGAGGCAGACAGGCCATGCTATGGAAGGTGGACTTCACAAAGGCCTTCGACACTTTGGATTGGCGCTTCCTATGGGCGGCTTTGCATAGGAAGGGCTTTCCTGAGCTTTGGATCACCTGGATGAAGCGGTGCGTGACCACGGCTTCCATGTTGGTGCTGGTGAACGGTCGCCCAAAGGGGGGGTTTTTTCAGCCGCAAAGGGGGGTGAGGCAGGGCTTCCCTCTTGCTCCCTTGCTCTTCATCATCGCGACGGACGTCCTTGCTTGTATGGTTGCCAGAGTGCAGGAGGCTGGGTTGACGAGGGGCTACTCGAGGGATGACCTGAGGATCCCGCTTCTTCAATACGCGGACGATACCATTTTCTTCATAGAAGGGGGTCTCGACGAGATCAAGGGAATGACTGCTATGTTGGAGCTTTTCAGTGAGGCGTCCGGCTGGTGCAGAATAGTAGCAAGTCGAAGATGGTCCCTTTCGGCATGACTGAGGAGTTGGAAGGTCTTTGTGGTTCGACGCTGGATACCATTAGGAATTTAGGATTGGTTTCCCCGTTCAGTACCTGGGCTTGCCGCTGAACCCCGTGAGGACGAAGTTGGCGGACTAGCTGCCGCTGGTTGAGAAGATGGAGAGCATTCTCGCGGGGTGGAAGGCGGCGATCCTCTCCAAGGGGGGCGCCTGGTGCTTTTGAGGGCGATATTATCCGCCATGCCGGTGTACTACTCCTCCACGAGGCTCATGCCGGCAGGGATCGGGAGGAGGTTGGAGGGCTTGTTGAGGCAGTTCTTGTGGGGGGTAGAAACGGCCAGGACACATGGATGCACCTGGTAGGTTGGGACGAGGTTACTTTACAGAAGAGGGAGGGCAGCCTCGGGATTTGCCGGCTGGGCGAGCTGAACGAGGCGCTGTTGATGAAGTGGGTGGCCAGAATCTGGGGTGATGGTGAGGACCTTTGTTGCACTCTCCTTAGGCGTATCTACGGAGTCGGCGTGACGGCTCCAGAGGGGGTGGCGGCGGTTGGTTTGCGCGAGCGGAGACCCTCTCCCTTCTGGAGGGCCGTCCAATCGTTCTCCCACAACTTCCGGGCGTTGTTCAGGTCGATGCTGGGGGACGGGCTGCGATTCGCTTTTTGGAGGGACGACTGGACGGACGGGGAGGCGCTGTCCTTGCGCTTCCCTCGTCTCTTTGCTTTGGCGACAGACAAGGAGGCTAGGGTCGTATCCTGCTGGGTGGATGGGAACTGGATGTCGGCGTTTCGTTCGGGTTTCTCTGATCAGCGCCTTGAGGAGTTCTTGCAGTTGCTGGACGTGCTTCGGGATGCCTCGGGTCCTTGCTCGCGTCGGGACCACTGGGTTTGGCGCGGGGGCCCCTTCTTCGTCCGGAAGGCGTACTCAGCGATCTGCATGCCACCTCCCTCTCTTTCGGCGGAGATGGCTGCGGACTGCTCTTTCTTCTGGGGGCTGGGACTTCTAGCGAAGATCGCTTTCTTCTTGTGGTTGTTTAGGAGGAAGAGGCTCTTGACTCGGGACCGTTGTGTCAGGTTGCTTGGGGCGACATCCAATAGGTGTCTGCTCTGCGTGGAGGGGATCGAGACTCTGGAGCATCTCTTCTTTGCCTGCCCATCTGTTTTGCCGGTTTGGGCGGATCCAGCTCTGGGTTGGATGGACAGGGCGAGTGTCACGGATTTCTGCAGGGCTTTGGGCGCAGCCAGGCTTGGGCCGAGGATGGAGCTGCTGCGGCCTCTAGCGTTGATTTGGTCTATCTGGCTGTCTAGGAATGAGCTCTTATTTTCTAGTCAGATATTTTTTGTAGAGAACGTATGTACGCGTGTTTTAGGCGTGTTGCGCTGCTGGCTTGCCTAGTGCGTCCTTTACCTTTTTGTACTCGTTGTACCTTTTTTTTCCCTCTGGTTTTTAATATACTTATGGGGCGAACACCTATGAGTGTCTCCGCCTTTCTGGCTTCAAAAAAAATTAGCCTGATTACAAAGGATTTACATTGTCGAGCCAATTTTGACCCATCTTCTCTTATTTTTCAGGACATCCTTACGGGCAACGTGCTTGGGTGTGGCCGTGAGCAAGACGGTCTCTATCGCCTAGGTCGATCTCCCTATGCTGGAATCTCCTCTCTATCTGCTGGACCTGTCTCGCCATGTTCGTGGCACCTGCGCTTTGGTCATCTACCGCTTCAGAAACTATGTCGTGTTCTGCCCCAGATCTCGCATCACACGTCCTTTCAATGTGAGGCTTTCCAGTTGGAAAACATCATAGTTCTACCTTTCCCAGTCGTCAAAGTCGGAGCAGTAGTTCCATTTTTGAGTTGTTTTATATTGATATTTGGGGTCCCAGTCGTGTCCCTGATCATCAGGGACACATGTTTTATCTTATCGCTGTTGATGATTTTTCTCGTATGTCTTGGGTCTTCTTATTAAAGAATAAGTCTGAAGTTGGGAATGTTATCAAAAATTTCTTAACCAAAGTACGTAATGTTTTTTCTGCTTTTGTGAAAATTGTGAGAATTGATAAGCCTTGGAATTTTGTACTAATACTCTCTCCCATTATTTTTCCTCCCAAGGAATTGTTCATTAAACATCATGTGCTTATACTTCCCAACAAATGGAGTTGCAGAAAGGAAACATCGTCATTTGCTTGATGTCACTAGGACGCTTCTCATTCAGAGTCGTGCTCCTCATTCTTTTTTGGGGCGATGCTGTTCCAACGACATATTATCTCATTAATCGCATGCCGTTGTCAGTCTTGGGTGAGAAGATTCCTTTCTCTTTAGCCTTCCCTGAAAAGGAATTGTTCTCTCTTACTCCTCGTGTGTTTGGCTCAGTTGCTTTCGTCCACCAGTTGTCTCTAGGTATTGACAAGCTCTCTCCTAGAGCTGTCAAGTGTGTCTTTGTCAGGTACTCCAGAACACAAAAAGGGTACACGTGTTATGATCCGATGCACAGGAAGTATTACGTTAGTGCCGATGTCATCTTTTTCGAGTCAGTCATGTACTTTTCCCCTACATGTGATCGGTTGATGTCTTCAGACACTGATGAAGCCATATACATGCCACCACCACCACCACTACCTACGCCACCTCCACCACCACAACAACCACCACCACTACCTCGCCACCTCCACTTCCTATTGCAATCCCTGTTCAACCATTGCCACACCACTATACCCGTCGGCCTGCTTTTGCTCATGGTCATCGCTCATCATCTAGCACGCATGAGGTATGCCCTGAGAATATAATTTCTAATGATGGGTCTAATGGTTTGCCTGAGCATGATTCTTTACCGGGGACAAATGTGGAGGCAACTAATTTGGACCTGCCTATTGCGCTTCAGAAGCAGAAGCGTAGCTGTGCATCATATCCTATAGCATCCATGGTTTCTTTCGATTGAATTCCTGGTGAATTCAGGAATTTTGCTGTTGCACTATCTGCCGTGGCTATTCCATGGAATTATCAAGAGGCTTTGAAGGACAGTCGATGGCGTTTGGCTATGGAAGAAGAGACGCTGCTCTTCAGTGGAGCCTTGTCCCACCTCCTATCGGTGTGTCTACAGTTAGCTGTAAGTGGGTGTTTACAATTAAGCAGAATGCATATGGTAGCATCGACAGATACAAGGCACGCTT
The DNA here is from genome assembly GCA_037367405.1 of Ottelia alismoides. Lineage (NCBI taxonomy): Eukaryota > Viridiplantae > Streptophyta > Magnoliopsida > Alismatales > Hydrocharitaceae > Ottelia > Ottelia alismoides. The sequence continues at coordinate 791,784 of JAZKJV010007980.1, forward strand.
GGTTGCACGAGGGTTTACACAGACATACGGGGTAGATTATCTTGATACATTCTCACCAGTTGCTCGTCATTCCACCTTACGGATCCTTCTCTCTGTGGCAGTAATTCGCGATTGGCTGTTCTTTCAGTTAGACATCAAGAATGCATTTCTATATGGTGATCTTCAGGAGGAAGTCTACATGCAACAACCACCTGGTTTGTTGTCGATGGGGAGTGTTCACAGGTGTGCAAACTTCATATGGCGATCTATGGCCTTAAGCAGAGCCCTAGAGCTTGGTTCCAGAAGCTTTCAGACTTGTTTGAAAAACATGGGTACACACGTTCAAGTGCAGACCATTCCCTCTTTATACAGAGAACATCCAGAGGTATGATTGCAATTATGGTGTATGTTGATGATATCCTTATTGCAGGAGATGACTTACAAGGAATCAAGAGGGCGAAATAACTTCTGGGTCGTGAATTTGTCACCAAGGACCTTGGAGTCCTTAGATACTTTCTGGGACTAGAGTTTGCCAGAAATCAACAAGGGCTTGTAATGATCCAGAGGAAATATGTCATTGATTTACTAAGTGACACAAGAATGCTTGGATGTCGACTTGCCACCACACCAATGGATCCAAGCATGAAACTATTTGATGATGATACTGATGAGGTTGATAGGAGGAGATACAGAGAGCTGGTAGGAAAACTCCTTTATGTTACCATTACCAAACCCGATATATCTTTTGTTGTTAGTCGGATGAGCCAATTCATGGAGCAACCACGTCAGGTCCATATGGATGCTATACAGATGATACTCAAGTATCTTAAATCATCTCCAGGTGCAAGTCCATTATTTAGGAAAGGCAAGGAGGTCACTATCTCAGCATGTATGCAGGGTGTCCAAAATGATAGGAAGTCCACCACTGGATTTGCTGTATATATTGGAGATTCTCTTGTCTCATGGAGGAGCAAGAAGTAAACTGTTGTAGCCAGATCTAGTGCTGAGTCCGAATATAGGGCTATGGCCCAGGTCGGTACAGAAATGATGCGGGTTAAAGCTGTTCTTACAGATATATACATAGAGGTTCTCCTTCCTATGGTACTGGAATGTGACAATCAAGCTGCTATATTTATTGCAAATAATCCAACATTTCAAGAACGAACCAAGCACATCGAGGTTGATTGCCACTATATACGAGATATGATTCAAAAGGGTTTTATTTCCACATCTCAGGGGACCAGACTGCAGATATCTTCACCAAGGCCTTACTCAGAGGACCGTTCCAGAAGTGCTCGTTCAAGCTGAGCATGATCGATATCTATGCTCCATCTTGAGGGGGAGTGTAGAGATAGATTTATGTTACGTTATTTGTAGTGTTTCCTAATTTCCTTCTTCTTATGATTGTTGGGAGAAAAGGATTCGTTGTTATTCCAAAGAACCCTAGGCTCTCTTATATAGAGAAGGCCTATGAGTAAATTACATAAGGTTGAAACAAGAAAATAAAAATAATCGAAAAGGTACATAGACTATAGAAATATCTCTACACTCCCCCTCAAGATGGAGCATATATATCAATCATGCTCAGCTTGGAAGAACACTTCTGGAATGGTCCTCTGAGCAGTGGCTTGGTGAAGATGTCGGCAGTCTGCTCTCCTGAACTGACATGAGAAGTAGAAATCAAGCCCTTCTGGATCATATCTCTAGTGTAGTGGCAATCCACCTCAATATGCTTTGTTCTTTCATGAAAAGAAGGATTATTAGCAATGAATAGTACGGCTTGATTATCACATTATAATTGTATGGGCATAGGTATATCCATATGCAAATCTTCTAACACAGCTCGAACCCACATCATCTCAGTACTTGCTTGTGCCATCGCCCTATATTTAGATTCAACAATAGATCTAGCTACCACTGTTTGTTTCTTGCTTTTCCAAGAAACCAAAAAACTACCCACAAACACTGCAAAACCTGAAGTAGACTTCCGACCCTTAGGGCATCCTGCGTAGTCAGCATCAGCATATGCAGAAACAGAAATGTTTGTTTCTTTTCTGAATAGTAATCCTGATGCAGCGTGACCCCAAATTATGGGGCCACATTTATTCAATTAAATAATTATCATTTTTATTTACGTTTTTAGCGGTCGTAGTGGTCTAATTTAATAATTGAGATCGCCTGTGATCTCAACGTTGATTTCGTAGAATTTAATTATAATTGTTGGTCAATTAAATAATTAGAGTCCAATTAAGTTAGTTAGAGGTCAATTAGGGTTAAATTAGTTGTAATTTGATTATTTACTATTTTTGTAAACCCTCTCTCCTATATAAAGAGAGGGTAGTCCATCAGTTTTAGTCAGTCAATGATAATGAAAAGTTGAGATTTTATCTCGTATCTCCCTCTTATCTCTCTTCTCCCTCCACGCGATCTCCGCGGTTCTCTTCTCCAATCCCTCGTATTCCGACGAGTTTTCTCTTCTCAACCATTCTCTTCTTCCACCAAGAAAATCCACCAAAAAATTGTTATTTTCGACGTCGCGCGATTTCAATCTGCATCAATTGGTATCAGAGCATGGCATTTAGATCGTCCTCACGATCTAACGATCCGCCCCGGCGTCCGCACCGACACCATCATTCATCCGAACGAAGACGGCAAGCCAATGAAGCCTACGACAAGGAAACGAAGCGCATGTTATGTGATTTGCAGAACAACTTCCTAGCCATGTCTTCAACGTTTCGAGACTTCACGGCCAACCTTGAGGCCTACCGCGACGCCCAAACGAAGCCGTCAACCACCCAAACCGCGACTGTTGACGAAGAAAACGACGCGGAAAAAGACCAAACGGTTGCTGTCCAGATCGTTGTGGATGGGAAAAACGTCAACCACGATGATGTGCTCGCTGTCAACGAAGAAACCGCCGCTGTCCAGACCATGTTAGACGGAAAAAACGACAAAACGGTGGCTGGCCAGCACGTCCCAGCACCAAATCCGTCGCCAGAGGCGACCCCGCTGCCTCCTCCAACCATCCCGGCGCCGCCCCAGCCACCCCGGGAGCAAAATCCGCCACCCCTCGCGGCACCCGCGGCTCCAACGCCCGCCAACTCCCTCGTGACGGCGCATTCCCCTCCCGGCTGCAATCCCACCCCAGCCCCGTGCGCCCTCCAACCCCCAGACCTTGCCGCCATCGCCCCTACCCCACAGCCCCAGCCCCATCAACTCCCGTGCACCGGCTCCCCGCGCCCGCACCCGCCTCCCCAGCGCCCCCCTCTCCACACTCAGCCCACCAGGCCTCACCCCCAGCACCCCAACCCCCCCTCCTCCTCCAACATTCGCGCGCAGCCCCGCCTTTCCCCTTCCCGGTTGCGCCCCACCGCCACCGCCCTCCTGAGATGACTCCTCTCGACCCCTTCCCGCAATACCGCCGCCCAGCGGAACCTTTCCTTCTCCACCACAAACCCCGCCTCGCGCCACCGCTGTCCCACGATGCCCGGCTGCCCCTCGCCAAAACCGCGCGCCGCCCAGTGCGCCCGCCAGCCGCCAACGCGCCGATAGCGCCTCCACGCCCGCAACCTCCTCCCGCGGATGTGTTGAAGAAGAGAACCCTAACCGGGTTTGCGAGACTTACGGGATGGCAATCCCACAAATTGTGGGATGGGAGAATAATTTGGAAAATTTACAAAGAGGCCCTCCATGACTTGAGTTTTTATTTAAAGGGAAAGAATGAAAGCCACTCTCTCAATATGGGTTCAATTGAAGGGGTACGAAAACTGCACCCACACCCCTGGTGGCGAAAATATTTAAGGAGAAGGGCTGCAAATCAGAATTATGGGGATTCTCCTTATTCAAATAGGACTAGGACCTTGGGTTTTTCCTATATAAGGACCCCATGGCTCTACTTTTTGGACACATCTCCCCTTCTCCTCTCTTTGTGCCATTGCTTCATCATGGATTATTCAAGGGCCATAGTCTCCATGCCGCATCAATTCTTTGAGCACCATGGGAAGAAGACGACGATCGAGACGACGCCACCGTACGCCCCGCATATGTTTTTCAACCACGGTGGCCACGCCTCTCTCGCCCGCACATGGACTCCACCGTTCGCGCCCCACATGTTCTTCCAGAAGACCCTTGACGCCGCCGAATCATCCTCCAAACTTGCAGTTCACGCAATTCGTCAGGAGCCGAATTTTTAAAGCGGTGGAGAATTGATGCAGCGTGACCCCAAATTATGGGGCCACATTTATTCAATTAAATAATTATCATTTTTATTTACGTTTTTAGCGGTCGTAGTGGTCTAATTTAATAATTGAGATCGCCTGTGATCTCAACGTTGATTTCGTAGAATTTAATTATAATTGTTGGTCAATTAAATAATTAGAGTCCAATTAAGTTAGTTAGAGGTCAATTAGGGTTAAATTAGTTGTAATTTGATTATTTACTATTTTTGTAAACCCTCTCTCCTATATAAAGAGAGGGTAGTCCATCAGTTTTAGTCAGTCAATGATAATGAAAAGTTGAGATTTTATCTCGTATCACCCTCTTATCTCTCTTCTCCCTCCACGCGATCTCCGCGGTTCTCTTCTCCAATCCCTCGTATTCCGACGAGTTTTCTCTTCTCAACCGTTCTCTTCTTCCACCAAGAAAATCCACCAAAAAATTGTTATTTTCGACGTCGCGCGATTTCAATCTGCATCAAATCCTGTGCCTGGAGACGACTTTAGATATCTCAGTATCATGTATATGGCATCCATATGTACTTGTCTAGGTTGTTCCATGAACTGATTGATCCGACTTATTGCAAAAGCAATATCAGGTCTTGTGATAATAATATAGAGAAGCTTACCTACCATTTCTCTATATCTTCTCCTGTCAACCTCATCTTTATTATCATCGTATAACTTCATGCTAGGATCCATAGGAGTAGTTGATGGCAAGGTTTGAAAAAAACGAAAGGCGGAACGAGGCGTTTTCCCTGGAGGCGAGGCGAGGCGTAACCTCGAGACGGTCGAGGCATAAGCCTTAGTTTGAGAGAAAAATACTTACAAAAAGTATAATAAATATATTTATGATGAAATTATCCTAATTGATATACATATAATATATAACATTGTAATATATGATGAAATTATGAAGATAAGAACGTGAAAGAAAGGATATGTAAATTCCATAAACCTATCTACTAAATTTCTACCCAATCAAAAATAGAATCATTAGCTATAATTGCCATAAAAATATCAAAGACAACATATTTTTCGCAAAAATATTGTGGTGCATAAAAAATTATGATTAGATGTATTTGTTATATGACTAATATATAAAAATATGACAACAATGACATGCCTTGAATCTAATCTTGTTTTTTCTAGTTAGTATATTACGTTTCTCATTATGTCACCTCACTTAATACTAGCTTTTCTTTAAACTCTATGGATTGTGTATTTAAAAGTGTAATATTAAGAATTTCTTGGAAAAAATAGACAAGTTTAATGCTCAATATGAATATGAACAAACTTAAAATTCCAAGCATTCATCTTGTAAATATACATCCTAGACAACTATACATTTATAAGCATCTAAAACTACCAATAAGACAATTTAAATCCTTAAAAAATGCTTTAAATTCCAGAAAACGCCTCACTGACCGCCTCGCCCCGCCTCACCGCCTCGGACTGCCTCGACCTTCTGAGGCGTACGCCTCATCAATTCCATCTGAGGCGTACGCCTCGAGGCTAAAAATCACCGCCTCGTTCCGCCTCGGCCGCCTCAACCGCCTCGAGGCCAGCCTTTTAATACAATGGTTGAGGGTCGACACCCAATCATGCCCATCTCAACAAGCATATCTATAATAGACTTCCTTTAGGTCATCACAAGACCATGCGCATTCCTGGTAAATTCCAACCTCGGAAAATATCGTAGAGTGCCAAGATCCTTAATAACAAACTGATGGCGCAGAAATGCTTTTGCCATCTTTATCCCCTTTGTATCATCTCCTGTAACGAGTATATCATCAACATACACCATGATAACAACTGTACCTCTGGAAGTCTTCTGGACAAACAAAGAATGATCTGCATTTGATCTTTTGAACCCTTGCTTTTCAATTAGATCAGACAACTTCTGAAACCACGCCCGTTGGCTTTGTTTAAGACCATATATCGCCTTGTGAAGTTTTCACACCATGACTCTCCCCCTCAGCAGCAAACCTCGGAGGTTGCTGCATGTAGACTTCTTCCTGCAGATCTCCATACAAGAAGGCATTCTTAACTTCAAGCTGAAATAAGGGCCAATCACGTATCACAACAACTGACAGGAGGACACGTAGAGTCGAATGACGCGCAACTGGAGAGAATGTGTCCATATAATCCACGCCGTATGTCTGAGTGAACCCTCGCGCCACTAGCCTTGCATTGTAACGGTCAAGGCTACCATCTACATGATATTTGACAGTGAACACCAATTTACAGCTGACAACAGATGCTCCTGGGGGAGCATGAACCAAGCTCCATGTACCCCTCGACTGTAGAGCAGCCATTTCCTCTTCCATGGCAGAACACCAACAACCAATCTTCAAGGCATCCTGATGATTCCGTGGTATCTCCACGGCTGATAGAGCCACAACAAACCTCTGAAAGTCCCCTGTGAGACGATGGAAGGAAACCTGTGAAGCAAGGGGATATGATGCACATGTACGTTTCTGCTTCCATATGGCAATAGGTACATCCAGATCATTAGAAACAATGCTCGCTGGTATGCTATTCTCCTGCAAAGATGATCCATGCACTTGCACATTATCAAACCCTTCGTTAGTGATAATATCTGGACAAACTTGAGGCGTGCTGAATGATTGACGGACACCATGAGCAGGAACAAACCGACGGGTATAGAATTTAGGTAAGGGTGAAACATGTGGTTGTGGAGGTGGTGGTGATGGTGGTGGTGGGACAACGGGAACTGAGCGGGAAAGGACGGACACAGAGGAGGAGGTGGTACATAGATCTCATCATCAGATGTGGATGATGCCAACTTGTTACCTGGAGGGGAGAAATACATTACAGACTCAAAGAATGTGACATCAACACTGACAAAATATTTCCTGTTTGTAGGGTCATAGCATCGGTAACCCTTCTGAGTCCGAGAGTAACCAATAAAAACACACTTGACAGCCCTAGGTGAGAGCTTGTCAAGTCCCGGAGACAACTGACGAACAAAGGCAACATCGCCAAAGACACGCGGAGTAAGTGAGAATAATTCCTTATCAGAAAAGACAACAAAAAGAGGAATTTTGTCACCTAAGACAGAGGATGACATACGATTCACAAGATAACATGCCGTAAGGATTGCATCACCCCAAAAAGAAATGGGGGCACAACTCTGGATAAGGAGAGTTTGAGTGATATAAAGAAGATGACGATGCTTTCTTTCAGCAACTCCATTCTGTTGAGACGCATAAGCACATGTGGTTTGATGGATAATGCCTCAAGATGAGAAGAAATGTTAAAGAGCATGAGTGCAAAATTCCAAAGCATTATCCGTACGCACATATTTCACAATAGAGGAAAAAACATTCCGCACTTCATTTATAAGATTTTTGATCACATCCCCTACTTCAGATTTATTCTTCAACAAAAACACCCACGGTAGCAGAGAAAAATCATCATAACAACAAGATAAAACATGTACCCCTGGTGATCAGGAACACGACTCGGACCCCAAATATCAACACGAAATAACTCAAAAGGGGAGCTACTGCTCCGAGACCGACGACTAGGAAAGGTAGATCTATGATGCTTTCCCAATTGACATACTTCACAATGAAAGGAAGAACTCGGTGAAATCTGAGGCAAGATATGACGCATCTTCTGAAGAGGGAGGTGGCCAAAGCGTAGATGCCATGTAAATGGAGAGACTGGTCCATTTGATTGAGAGGAGATGCCGACATAGGGGGTTCGGACCAGACGATAAAGACCATCCTGCTCACAGGCACAACCAATCACCCTGCCCATAAGAATGTCATGAAAAACAAGAGATAATGGGTCAAATATAACGCGACAGTGCAAATCGTAATCTGACTGATAGAAAGTAAATTCATCGAAAAATTAGGAACATGTAACACATTCTGTAGTCGCATGGAAGACGATAAATTGATCTCCCCCTTTCCAATAATAGGGGAATGTGTCCCATCGGCTATCACGACAGATCGCCCCGGTTGAATCTCCCTGTAGGATGTAAGTTTATCTTTGTCTCGGCAAAGATGATGTGTCATACTGGAGTCGATAATCCATTCTAAAACATCAGATCTATGACATGAGGTAAAAGCATAAGCACTACTTGAGGTGCTAGCAGTGGCCGAGGTACTGGTAGAGGCTGAAGCAGCAATATCTGGGGTGCCTCCTGGAGATTCCTTGAGGTGCTAGCAGTGGCCGAGGTACATGCGGAGGTTGAAGCAACAATATTCGAGGTGCCTCCTGGAGATTCTGTAGAGACAGGGGGCAAAATATCACGCAATCTGGCCACAAGCTCCTCAAACCTCTGGTCTGAAGCAGATGCTGATGGAGATGCAACATGCTCAGCTATACGCGCCGATGCCGGAAAACCATGCTTAGAACATCATGTATCCTCCACGTGACCTGGGCGATGACAAAAGGTACAAGGCTGACGAAAACATCCGCCTCTACCACGAGGTCCACGACCACGGAATGAAGAAGAGGCTCCTTTGCCTCTGGAGGCCGCCATCACCGAAGGAGGCTGAGTAGGAGCATTGGACGAGATTGTAATGTGGCCAAGCCTGCAGTTTACTTCCTCCATTGGAGGAATGGTAGCATCTGCAAGAATCTGCGAGCGAGCAACATCATATTCGGGGTCAAGTGCCGCAAGTAAGACCCCCACCATGGTAGCATTCCGAAAGGTCTTCTGCTGCTTGGGAGTCGCCGTAAGAGGAATGATACTGTAGAGCTTCCAAACATCCCTCGCAAGGATGTATATAAGGAGTGAAGAGGTCGTCCGTTCTGCTTGACTGTAAATATGTCATTACTGAAGTTGAAGGATCTTGTCGCACCTGCAAGTACGTTGCTACAAGTATGTCCCACATCGCCTTAGCAGTGGGCTGATGGAGAACATCATTAGCAATCTCCATCGTCAGTGTACGTGAAAGCCAGACTTTGGCGTACGAATCATCAGCTTCCCAGGAGGCATAAACCCCTGTCTTCTCTGCCGCCTACCGGCTCATCTTCGGTAAGAATGTGCTTCTTACCATTCGACTTTATGAGACTCATGAACTGCATTGCCTAGAGCTCATAGTTCGTCCCATCCATCTTGACAATGGGCGTTGGACCTTTGAAAGCGCCTATGGAGGGCATATCGACCTTGTTTTATGACATTTTGCCGGAGACATGGAACTAGGGTTTGTAGGCCAAAGAACAAATGTCTACATCAACATCAGAGGATTTGAGTGCATATGTAGACCTATGCACTCAAACCCATAGGAGGCGACGATGGCGGCGTGGAGGGGATAGAGCCGACGGCGTGGAGGGGATAGAGCCGACAACGGGAGGGGGTTGACGGCGGGGAGGGCCTGACGGTGGAGAGAAGGTGGAGGGGGGGGGGCAGCGGTGGGAGTAGGGCTGACGGCGGGAGGAGGGAGAGAGCGGAGGGGGGTGGGCAGCGGTAAGAGGTGGTGGGCTAGGGTTTTGGCTTTGATACCATGTTGGGAGAAAAAGATTCGTTGTTATTCCAAAGAACCCTAGGCTCTCTTATATAGAGAAGGCCTATGGATAAATTACATAACGTGGAAACAAGAAAATAAAAATAACCGAAAAGGTACATAGACTATAGAAATATCTCTACAATGATTGTCTTGTGTAATTTACCCACAAGCTACTATCCTATATAAGAGAGCCTATGGTTCATGGAATAAACAACTCAATGTCTTTTTCTAACAGGATCAAACAGCAAAGGATTTCTTAGGTCAACAGTTTGTGACCAAGGAACTAGGCAGTCTACGCAGTTCCTTGGACTGGAGTTTGCCAGAAACCAACGAGGTCTTCTGATGACCCAAAGGAAGTATGTTACAGATCTATTGTCTGAGACATGTATGACAGGATGCAAGCCAGCAACTACTCCCATGGATCCGAGTATGAAGTTCTATGATGATGACACTGATGAGGTGGACAAAAGAAGATATGTGGAGTTAGTAGGAAAACTGCTATATGTAACCATCACCAGACCGGACATATCATTTGCAGTGAGCAAAGTGAGCTAGTTCATGGAGCAGCCTAGACAGACACATGGATTCAGTCCATATGATTTTGAGGTACTTGAAGACCTCACATGGTACTGACCTTTTGTCCAGTAGAGAGACATCTCTTGCCATTACACAGCTTGTGCAGATGCCGATTATGCAGGATGCCCCAAAGACATAAAGTCAACTTCAGGGTTTGCATTCTTTGTGGGGAATTCACTTGTATCATGGAAAAGCAAGAAATAGACAGTAGTCCGGTCGATTGCTGAATAAGAATACAGAGCTATGGCACAAGGTAGCACATAAATGATGTGGGTTAGATCAGTTCTGACCGATCTAGCGATTGAGGTACCACTTCCCATGCATCTCCAAGGTGACAATTAAGCTGCACTATTTATTGCCAACAATCCAGCCTTCCATGAAGCGAGGTAGATTGTCACTACACTAGAGACATGATCCAGAAGGGTCTCATTTCTACATCCCCAGTCAGTTCCAGTGAGCAGACAACATATGTGCTCACCAAGGCTCTAGCCAGAGGACCTTTTCAGAAATGCTGTTCCAAGCCGAACTTGATTGATATCTACGCTCCAGCTTGAGGGGGAGTATTGAAGAGTTTTATGTATTTTGCTTTCCTTCTGTCCAGAGTGTGTAATTTACCCATTAGGGTTTCTCACCCACTAGAGTTTCTCTCTTCTATGTAAGAGAATCCTTGGGGCTCTATGAATAACAAGTTCTCATTTTACCACAACATAGATATGCTACATAGCTGTAAGAATCAGCAGTCACAAGTATGAAGTAATATGCAAAAGTATAGATTAACATGTATAAATTTCTGCACACCTCGTTAATAAATATGCATGCACCTTATCATAGTAATATAGTTGAAACACTGAATGTATCTAGTTGCCATCTTCAGGCTTCTAAAACAAGGAATAATAATAACCATGGGAAGCTACCCTGCGTTATAATTCAATCATTACCAAACTTAGCAAGGTGGGACGGAACATGGAGGTGTCATGTCGTTTTTAGCTATATCAATTACCCGAAACATGGCCACCACAATTGCTTATACCCATGAGTCATAACGATCAAGTTTAAATATTAAAAAGTTGGTTATAGATTAAGATTATGCCTGCCAAGCTCAAGGATAATACAACTTCAGTAGCACCAGAGGGGCACCTGATTGTGTACTTTAGAACTGCTTTTATAGCCTCTTTCTCTAAGAGCCAAAGTCGTCAATACTAGAGCCCCACAAAGGTTAGAGTAGTGTTGCAGGAAAGCACCAACCGCATCTCTGAGATGCTACCTTGGGAATGGAATATTTAATCACCAGCATTTGAGGGATTTTTTATCTGCATTATGTTTGTCTATGCATTTTTTCCAACTTTTGAAGTGTCAAAACCCGTCTAATGTATATTATACAACCCATATGTGGCTAGTGTCTCCCTGAAAGTAATGAGCAATGGCGATTTTGCCATTGTATTGGGCACATGTCTATATGGTCGGGGCCATTTTTTCCTTCAAAAAAATGATTTTGTTGTTTCCCTTGGTGGTGAGAAGTGGAATATATTCCTGCATCTCTTGATTGATTATGCATGTATGCCAAATCTTGAAAGCTAAAGTATGCTGGTGATGTTTTCAGATACTTCAAGGGCCCTGAACTCCTTGTGGACCTGCAGGACTATGATTATTCTTTGGACATGTGGAGCCTTGGCTGCATGTTCGCTGGAATGGTGATTATTCTGTGACCAGAAAGCCTAAGCACTTCAATATATTTACTGGAAATATTTCTCATGCTGCCGTTGTTATAGGAAAATGTATCTTACATTGATTATCTTCTTTCTTTTGTCTTTAAGATTTTTCGCAAGGAGCCTTTCTTCTATGGTCATGACAACCAAGATCAGCTTGTTAAAATTGCAAGGGTAATACTTTACATGTGTTTTTATTTTCTACACTCACTATTTGTGTTTTTTATTTTGAACTTGCAATTTGAACTGAATGTATAAGTTTGATTGATCATACTAGACACTTCAACCACATGATTTCTTTAAAGCACATTCTTCTGAATGTGTTTCTAAGAGAATAATTATTGCTTCCTAGTTCCTCCATTGTAATAAGTTAGCATAGTAACTTTTGTATTTTTAGAATCAATGTGATGAACTTCCTTTAAAGATCCATCCAATATATAAATATATATATATATATATATATTAAAAGGTGCATAAAAACACAACTTTACAAGCGTCAAATTTCAAATATAGCTATGCCATGCTCAATAACATTCTAAAAAAAATCTCCCACCCTTGAAAACAACACAATTTCTAGGTAGCTAGATGGCCCAAATGAGGGCACAAATCTTCCTTCTTCCGTCGACCCTGTCCAATCTTTGCAAAAAAAATTCCAAAAGGAATCCATATCAATCCACTGAATACCTGAGAAATCAACAGTCCTCCATGCCTCTTTCGAACCAGGGCACCGAAAAAACATGTGATCAATATCTTCGGCTACTTCACCACACCTACTGCAGGTCTCCTCGAAAAAGGGCGAAGCCTTCTCCCACTTTTAAGTAGGGTCGACTACATGGACTTTTGCTCAAATCCATGTTGAAAGATCCGACTATTTTTACGCTGGTTGTCGGCTACCTAACGCAACCCCCACAAGGGGGGATTTGAACCCTGGTCTTTTGGATGGTAGACCACTGCATGTCCCTCCACCCATGAAAAAATCTCTCTCCTAATGCCAGTCTTGGTTTTCCCTCTCCTCAACAGCCATAGGAAAATCCATATCTGAGCACGGATCTCCCACTTCCAGATCTTGGCACAGTCCCGAGCAATCTCCTCTGCACCCATCAAAGGACCAGAAATCACGCTGTAAGCCTTCTTGACCGAGAAAACTCCATCTCTCTGCACCACGAATCCCTCCCACTAAACAGCTCCTCCAACCTCACAAGCCCGCCCGAAAGGCTAAGAAACTCCTCCACTCTTTGGTCTGCAAATTCTGCTGCAAATACATGTGTCCAAGAACCCCCACCCAAACATTCGCCACGCTAGCATCTCTATCCTAGGCCAACACAAACAACCTAGGTTACATGTCATAGAATGCTCCATCTTCCGACCAATCATCCTTCCAAAAGCGAAAGTCTGTATCATCTCCTAGAATTGACCACATTAGTCACTTTATCTGGAAGATCGAGCAAACACCTCGTCAGAAAGTGGTTGGCGAGGACACATAATTACCTCGGACGCACAAGCTGGAATAAACCCCATAAATTGGTCTAATAAGCCTGGTCACCAGATCGTTTCCATCTCCCCATATCCGCATCACCCACTTCGTAAGCAGAGCCACATTCATATCTCTCAAATGCCGTATACCCAAGCCACCTTTTGTGGTAGGTGTTGGCACCAAGTCCCAATCAACCGACGCAATTCCTCTGCATTCAAGGGATAACGACCAGAAGAGTCGATACATCAAAGCCTCCATCCACTTGCGGACACCAACCGGAAGAACCCTCACAGAACTTAATATTGGTAAAATCTATATTCCAATATTTTTTTGATGCTATCTATATTCCAATATTCCAAATGGCGATCTTGTTTTTCTTGTGTCTTAATGATTATGAAAGAAATTGAAAGATCATGGTTCACCTATTAATTTCATAGGATTTTTACACGTGTCTTTGTGAACTTGGCTAATAATACTCGTGTCACTACCTATTTTGTAATTACATTCTGATACCTATAAAACCTTTGTATTAGCACTTGTTTTCCTGCTGTTAACCTCTGCGTGAAAATGATTTTGGATAACAGTTAAAGGAATAAAAATGGTGAAGCCTTCTCCCACTTGGCTACATGGATTCTTGCTCAAATCCATGTTGAAAGATTAAGATATTTTTTATGCTGGTTGTCGACTACCTAACGCAACCCCCACAAGGGGGGATTTGAACCATGGTCTTTTGGGTGGTAGGCACACTACACTACCACCATACCATTTAAGTGGGTCAAAGGACTAAAGTGCAATATTTTATATGAAACAAACTTTGAACTAAAATTTAATTTATCATTGTTCTTTTCATCCCCCTCTTCATCTTCCTTCTTGCCAACCTTCTTTACCTTTTTGCCTCTTTCCTCCTTGTTTCTCTCCCCTCTCTTCTTCTCCACCATCTACAACAACATGCTATTCCGATACATCTAGATCTTTTGCCTACGCCCTCACCTAGAACTTTTGCCGACCTTTTAATTGCTTCCTCTTCTTCAACCCCTTCCTCACCTTTGGCCTCCACAATACCCTCTTCTATTCACATCCCCGCTAGAGTACAAGCACTACCTTCTTGCCCACATCATATGCACTCTCTGCATTGACCTCCCAATTTGGAACCACACATTCATGGCCGACTACTCTACTTCACATATATTGCCATCGAGGTTGAATATGATTGCAACCTCCTAGAGCTCCATGAAAAATCCTTCCAAATCCCCTCTTCTCTTCCCGCTTCCAACAGCCTCTTTGTCCCCTGCAATGACCTCACCTTACCGACTTGTATGAAACCATAACCCCTCCCCATAACAAGGGACTCCCCTCCATGGTCTTAAATATCAATTTTGCCAACATATTGATGACCTGACGAAACGATATATCTGTGATGTCAGCAAAATATCACCGACATATCGTCGAAATCTGCCTCGAAATTGTGCAACAAGTTGCGAAAATACAAAGGATGTCGAGAGAAAAATGCCATTTTGCTGACATTTCAACCCATGCTCCCCTTCACCCCGTGCGTTTTATGATGTCATCAAGACATTATAGATCATTTCTTTCTTTCGGATCTTGAAGTGGATCAGGGGATGAGATGTTCAGCATCATATTCTACCCGTTCTTAAAAAAATCTACCCGTCCTTCTACCGGAAGAGGTTTGGATGAGTTAAGGCACATTGAGGGTTGGGCACATTCCTGTGGTAGTGGTTGATTGGCACGGTGGTAGATTTGTTGTTTGGGAATGTGATATGGAAGTTGGAGATAAAGTTTGTGTCGAGGTAGAGTATGGGACGACATAAGTGAGGATGGCAATGGAGGGGATGGAGGATGATATATACTATAGGAAGAGGATGAGAACAAGTGAGCACTTCCGATGGAACAGAGAGGATGAAAAGCACAACGAGGACATCTTCAACTCGGTGCTACGCTGCTTCATTGGGGGGGGGAGGTGATGTAGGCACGTGGGCGAGTCTCGTCGGAGGTATGTATGGGGGGGGTGAAGAAGATGAGAATGACAAATTTTTTGTCTAAAGATTGGTTCATAAAATATTTTATTGGATTTTCATCTTTTGATTGTTATACCAACCAAGGTTTGAAAAAACGAAAGGCAGAACGAGGCGTTTACCCTGGAAGCGAGGCGAGGCGTAGCCTCGAGGCGGTCGAGGCGTAAGCCTCAGTTTTGTATAGAAAAATAATTATAAAATATATTTATTGGTGAAATAATATAATCTGACAAACATATATTATATAACAATGTAATATATGATGATATTATGAAGATAAGAACCTGAAAAAAAGGATATGTCAATGACTCAATGCCATAAACCTTTCTAAATTTCTACCCAATCAAAAAGAAATATATGGTTATAACTATCACTAAAAATTTATCTAAAATGGACTGGCTATAGTTGTCATTATAAATATACAAATTGTTGATATGAATCATATGATTTGAATCCTAACTATATGTTCTACTATACCCAGATGAAGAACGGTTTGATGCCCTCCCCGTGCCACCATACCTTACCAGTACGGGGGTCTCGCTGTCACAATTTTTTTTCTTATATGAGTATTCGAATTCGTATACGCATTTTTATATGTTTAAGGATGTAATACTAAGAGTTCACTAAAATAATTTGGCATGTTAATGGTAAATATGAATATGAAAGAGGTCAAATTTAAGCATATGAATATGAAAGAGGTCAAATTTAAGCATTCATCTTGCATAAATTAATAGTTAGACATAATTAATAGTAAATATGAAGCAGTTTGCTGAAATAGTTACACATAATTAATAGTAAATATGGAGTTATGGGTACGAAAGAAACATCAGATTTAGGCATTTAACTTGTATAATCATTATCCTAAACAAGTATATATTTATAAGCTTCTCAAACCACCATGTAAACTATTAAAATCATAAAAAAATCTTCAAAAAAATAAAAACGCCTCGGAAAACGCCTCGACCGCCTTGAGGCGGAATGCCTCGAGGCTACGCCTCAGCCACTCGAGGCGCACGCCTCACTGGACAAGGCCGCACGCCTCGAGGCTAAAAAGGTCCGCCTCGCCTCGAGGCGTACGCCTCGACTGCCTCGAGGCACGCCTTTTAATACCATGATACCAACCAGGGGTTACATCACACATGGTGGCTTCACATTTAGGACCCACCTGACTTGGATCCTATAAAGCATAACGGCATCCACTCAGGCACCAACATAATAATCCAGTCCACACAATGATTTGGCACGTGGAGGTTAAAGGCAACACCACTCATGTTAATTTTAGAGCTTTTCTAGATGGTTCACATTGTAATTACAAAATAGGTAGGGGCACATGTATTATTCATATATTATTGAAATATGCACGTTTAAAAATCCCTCAATTTAGTTACTTGTATAGATCTAAGAAACAAGTTATTTAGCAATACCATGTTATGGATTACTTTCTAATTTTTATTTGTAAAACCATTCATTCAAGGGATGCTAGTTCAACATTCAACGACTATGCTCTCGATGTGCCTTCTCTTCTTTCTTGGCATATTTTTCTCAAATTTTAATCTTATATCAATAGCCCAACACCTCCTTGCTTCTCATTTCTTCGACTTGTCCTTCCTTGCCCTTGGCCTTGTAAGATTGAAGGGGTCCGTCAACATCACCTTACCTCGTGACAACTATTTTTAGAGCGAAACTCTTTTTCATGCTTGCTAGTGTTAGAGACAACTGCAAAGCTATTACTACAGTGGATATCATCTTAGTTTAGATTTTAGAGGGTGCTTTGGGTTTTGTATGAGTCAAGAATCTGATTTGAATCTGATTTGATTGTTCGATGGTATTTTTTTAAAAGGGAAAGGGTGGTGTCCAAATTGGGACCCGCCTTAAATGGTGGTCGATTGTTGAGATCACATTGTTGAACCTTGTCGCGAGGGAGGGGGGGTGAAAATCTAAAGTAATTGTAGAGGGGGTGGGAGATGAAGCAATTCTTCAAGTTGTGAAGGGTGATGGTGCATGGAAATCGGAAAAGTGGGAGAAGGCCTAAGGTAAGAGGGGGGCTGTACTCAAGGGTATGACGTCTTTGATAAGGACAGATTGTGGAGAAAGGCCACGATATGTAGGTTGGAGGAGATAATCACAATTCACAGTAATTTACATTGTCGGAAGAAGTATGAGAGGTGAGGTGTTGACAAGTGATTATTTTTGTTGTATCGTATCACACATTTAATTTATTTTGTAAAATGTAGTTGTATTGTAGTCACTTGGTGGGAATTTGTTGGTGGTTACGGGCCCGTTTTTTCTTAAAAAAGTTAGGGGTAGCTGCCGAGATGTTTAGTTTTTTGACAATAATTTCATGTCAACCGCTAGTTGTTCAATCGGATGACCTGGTTTCGATTCCCAAAATGTCGCCGAATTGAAAGGGCATTTATGTGCTAAGAATGAATTTCATGTTTCGTTGTGCACACATACGTGAATCATGGAATTTTAGATAAATTTATTACGAGAAGCTAAATAAAATAGAATGAGAAATATGGAAAGTAGAGAATTGATCCACTAGGACTCGGGGTTATTGCACGAATTTTTATTTCATTTTGATGGCATTTCTGTCCTTATTGATTCAACGGGGACTCCTATTTTTCTATTTTTGTCAATGTTGCAGAAGTCGGTATTCGGTAACTAGTCGGATGGAGCATTGAATAAAGAATATTCAGTATTCATGGGAATATTTGAAATTATCCATTTATGTATTTTTAAATATTTTAAATATAAAGTATATATCTAATATATATATATTCTTATGTATTTAAACATATATGGTCATCAATCAATAAGAGTCCAATATAAAAGATCAATTAACAAGTTATATATGTGGAGCTTTAACCTTTGTGGTGATATAGGGATAAATGGAAACCTTTAAAAAATAAAAAACAAATAAACAAATCGGTCTGTTGCAATAGTCGCCCGGATATCCGGATTCGGTCGAGTATTGATCGATTATCAATATTCTACTCGCCCCCAATAAGAATATTGACTGAATATTCGGTCCGTGCTGTTGAATATTGCAACCGTGATTTATGTTCATGACCTTGAAACTCCAATGAAACTTACATCACTAGACTCTAAACATATTAGGACTACATGATTTTTTTTGGATTTTCACCACTTTTTATTGTTCTTCTGAAGTACCATGAACCATATGTATTTTTTGGAACTTTAGGGGGTCTAGATGAAATCAAAGAATAAAGTTGAGGAAATAATTGTAAGTATAAAATCCTCGTGGGTTTAAGAAGCACGTTTTCCAATTTTATATGCAGCGAGGCACTGCTACCCACCACTTCCATCAACTGCTAGGGTTTGGGCACCATCGTTTTGATCTGAAGAGGTGAAATCCCTACCTTGATGTTTCCATCATCGAACATAGAAGAGTGATAGAGAAGAAATCAACCATTGGATTTATGTGGGGTTAGATTAACCTTGATAAGTGGTTGGGTTAGTGACAAAAATAATGGCAGGAGCCTACGTGTAAACGGAAGTTACTACCTATGGTTCTGCATGTGATTCAGAATTATGCGGAGGTTCAACGCATAATAACGAAAGTATATATGATTATCTGTGTAAAATACCTTTTTTAAATGAATTTTTAAGGACGAAGATCATATAAATCAACATACCGTGATACAAATCTCAACTCAATCTAATTCATGCAACACTTACATCAACGATGTTCTGTTTTCGATGGTATGAATGGTCAGTTTGAGCCCTCTTGATGGGCGAGTTAGAGGTATAGTTGAAATTGGAAACACATGCTCCTCGTATTAGATAATGTATTTTATAAGACTAATTTTCTTGGGGATATATTCTAAGGCATTGGTAGTTGTCTACTACTAAGGGTAGCCTCATTTAACCTATATATGTGTGTCGAGAAAAAGGAGTAGGCTCCCTGTGAGCATATAACTTAAATGGTCTAGTTGAAAGCTCCTTAGAGTGTAGAAAAGAGCTCATGTATATGCACATAAAATGAATTTTGGATGTGAAGTTGTGATGACAAGTGAGATTACAAGGCGCCAGGACAATATATTTAAAGGACGTTTGGGGTTTTACACGTCCAATGGTTCTTGTTGATATATTATTGATCTTTTGTTTTTTTATGTATTTTCTAGTCTTTCCGTCCTCTTTATGTAATTTCCCAACGGGTCTCTCTATATAAGAGAATCCTAGAGCCTCATGAATAAGCAAGTTGTTTTCAACCAATATGGTATCAGAGCGACGGTCCTAGACCAAAGTTCTTGTACCCCACCCGTTCCCTAGCCCTTACCTGTTGTCCTCCCTCATGCCGGGCTCTGCCTCTCACGCTCGCCATTGTCGATCCTCTCCTTCCTCGCGGCGACCCCACGCGTGCCGCCACCTCTCACGTAGTAGCCCTGTGTGTGTCGCCACTACCCATACGGTTGCTTCTCGCACTACGCACCTCCGCAGTTACTCGGTGTTGTAGCCGGTAGCCGCTGCTGTGCACCGCTGCCGCCGTCACCTTCGTGGCACCGCAACACCGCAACTGGCGTGCTCCAGCGCCATCGATAACCCCGTCCAACGTCTTCCAACGCTGCTGACGGCCCCTGTGGATGTCTTACCTCGTCTCGGTCGTTAAACTGTGAAACCGCCTAATTTTGCTCGGGAAACGTGATTTCAGATTTCAAAATCACATTTTCCGGCCCTAGCATGGATCGATGATTGATGAGGATGGTTGTATGAGTCTACACATGCAACCAATCCTCTAAATGATCGTGTAGACTCGCTCAGAGCAGTCTTTCTCCCAAGTCGAGTTCTGTTTAACATTCTGTCTCATCATGTCAGAGACAAGGGTGACGTTTTCTTTGTGTCCGGTGCCTTTAAGGGTCCGACTCTCATCGCGAAGATGGATGCGACCAACTGAGTTGTGGTCCATGCAATTTATGACCCTCATGCAGTGCAATAACAAGGAACACATTCTGACAAATCCCGAGTCGTCTGATAAGACTGGTGACAATGCTTCGTAGAAGCAAGATGACGCACACATGCGTGTTTGGCTCCCTAGGTTACTCACCACAGAGATCACCGATGATATTGTGAACCGACCAACCGTCTAGGACTCTAGGCGATGTTGGATATTCAGGCAACCACGTATGCCCATGCGAAGAACGATGCCAAGATTCTTCAGTTTCAGTTCGATATATGCACGACCAGGCAGAATTAACGTCCTCTTCATACCTTCTACTCCGCTTCGAGGCATGTTTGACAAGCTTCACATCTTCAAGCCTGTTACTACTTCCACGGAGCAACAAATGACTTAGAGGAACTTCGCGATGGTTAGAGTTTTCTTGGCAACCTTGGATTCGGAATATGAGGCGCACGTGCACAACTCCTCATAATCATGACCGTACCTCCCATGGAAGAGGTCTGCAGTCACCTCATCATGCTTCTTATCCCACCCGTTGCCACCATACATACCTCCTCAACGATGGCTGCATCTTGTGACATGGGTGGTTCTATGTAGTTCAGAGGGCATGGTCCCCATGGCAGAGGAGGTACCGTCAGTGTGGCTCCTGCACTTACTATCGTCGTCTAGGACACTTCGAGGGTACATGCTATCAGAAGCATGGATACCCCGCATCTGCTCGAGTTGCGGTGCAGATTGACCCTCCAAACACTTCGGCTCCTTAGACAGTTCCATGCTTTGATGATATTGTCTCACATATACAGGAGATCATGACTCATGTTGCCGACACCACTACAAGTTCCTTAGATTTTGCAATTGTTGCTAGAGCCTCTTCAAGCTCCTCAGGTATAATATATGCTTTTACCAATTATAGCAAGGCAGATATGACAGAGTGGACCATGGACTATGGTGCAAGGCCCTAAATGTCGGTTTCGGTCACCATTTCGGTAACCACCGAAAAGGAATTTCGGTGGAATTTCGACCGAAATTTCGGTCATTTCTTGTACTAGGGCCCCTATATTTCGGTCATTTCGGCCATTTCGGTCGAATTTCGATTTCGACTGGATATCGATATTCGACAGAAATTCGACCGAATTTCGCTGAAATTTGAGGCCATGCTATGGTGCTCCCCACCATATGTATGGGGACGGAGCCCGGTTCAGTTCTTACAGGTCTATACCCCTTGGTAGATGGGTCATCATTGCGAATGAGGTTTACTTACCCATCACAGGACATGGGGAGGTGCATTTGACACCATTCATGCGCCTGCAGAATGTTTTATATAGTCACGATTTTCAGATGAACTTGCTTTCTTTTAGTCAGATCACGAAGGATCTGCATTGTCATGCCATTTTAACCCCCTCTTCTCTTGTGTTTCAGAACGTACTCACGTGTATGGTGATTGGATGTATCCGTAAGCAGTGGGGGCTCTACGGACTGGTCCAACCTCCTCATGTTGGCGCCTCTACTATTCGTACTGGACCAGTCTCACTGTACTTGTGGCATCTTTGTTTTGTCTACCTTCCTCTACAGACACTGTGTCATGTCCTCCCACAGATTTCACACGATCTTCCTTCCAGTTTGAGGCTTGCCACTTGGGAAGCATCACACCTCTTCTTTTTCCTGGTCATCGTATTTGTATCACTTAATTATTTGAGCTTATTAACTTAGATATTTGGGGCCCGAATCGTGTTCCTAATCACCACGAACACCGTTTTTATCTTGTTGTGGATGACTATTGCAGTCTTTCTTGGGTTTTTTCGTTAAAAAATAAGTCTGAAGCTGTATCTGTCATTAAAACCTTTATTAATGAAATAAAGAATATTTTCTCTACTACTGTCAAGTATTTGCGATTTGACAATGCCTTAGAGTTCTGCACTTTACAGTTATCCGAGTTCCTTAGATCTCTTGGCACCGTACACCACACCTCGCGTGCCTACACATCCCAACAGAACGATGTTGTCGAACGCAAACAATGTCATTTACTCGATGTGACCTGGAACCGTTTGATTCATACTCGTGTTTCTCACTCTTAGTGGGGTGATGCAGTCCTCATAGCGTGTTACTTGGTGAACCTTATGCCATCTTCTATTTTAGGAGAAAATATTCTTTTCTCGATTGCATTTCTCGAGAAGGACATGTTCTCCCTACACCTAGTTGGTTTGGCTGTGTGGTCTTTGTTCACAATCTGATGCTTGGTCGTGACATGGTATCCTCTAGAGCTGTCAAGTATACCTTTGTTGACTACTCTCGAACCCAGAAGGGATATCGTTGTTTTGATCCGCTTTGGCAGAAATATTTTGTCAATGCTGACGTCACCTTCCTTGAGTCTGTTATGTATTTCTCTCTTACAGGTGACATGATGACTTCATTTGACTCTGGTGAGGAGGTATACACGTCTCATCCCACGGTTGCACCACCTCCAGTACCTACACATGTTTTTGTGGCTGTCCCTGGACCACCACCCAGTACCTTGACTCAGTTTTTGTCACGTGTGTTTACTCGCATGTCTCACACTGTCCCCCTGCTCATGGGTCTTCCCCATCATTCTGCACGTCCCATGTATGTAATAAACACATTATTTCTACTTATGACACTACTGAGTTGTCTATGCAATATGATTCTTTACATGATGAGCATGTGCCATCTTAGGAGGGTAGTTTACATGTTCATGAGATGGCAGATGATCTAGATGTGCCTATTGCTCTGCGAAAGCATAGACATATTTGTGCTACATATCCTCTTGCAGTTCATGTCTCCTTGAGCAGACTCTCAGAGGACTTCACGAGATTTCTAGTGACACTATATACAGTGGAGATACCACGGACATATCAGGATGCCATACAGGACAGTCAGTGGCATCTTGCTATGGAGGAGGAGATGGTCGCGCTACAGTCGCATAACACTTGGAGCATTGTTACAACTCCTACATGAGCATTTGTTTTTGGATGCAAGTGGGTGTCTGCGGTAAAGTACTGAGCAAATGACAGCGTAGATCGCTACAAGACGAGGCTTGTGGCACGTGGGTTCATCCAGACATATGAGGTGGACTATCAGGATACATTCTCTCCATTAGCTAGTTATTCTATATTGTGTATTCTTCTTTCTGTTGCAGTGACACAAGCTTGGTCCCTATATCAGCTAGATGTGAAGAATGCATTTCTCTATGGTGACCTACAAGAGGTTGTCTACATGCAACAACCACCTGGGTTCGCTGTTGAGAGGGAGTGTAAGGTTTACGTGCTTCATAAGTAGGTGCCTTAAATGTCGGATTTCAGTTTCATTTCGGTCGACGGAAAGAGAAATTCGGTCGAATTTCGATGGAAATTTGGTGATATGAAAAGAAATTAGGGAAATTATTTGAAAACTCATTTTTTTTCTAAAATTAAGATTTCAAATATTCTTTAATCTTTAAATGATATAAAAATACACAGTTTTTTTTCTAATAGTAAGATATTAACATGATATGTTACATTAAATTTCCATGCAGTCGCTCCAACATTCAAAGAAGTAGTATACTGCTGCAAATCATAACCAGATTTGGAACCGAATTAGATGCCATTTATTTTACCTATTAAATACGAATAGAATAGTGACATGTGCAATAATAACAGAGAAAAACATATGCCAACAAAGAGTACTAACAAAATGACATCTTATGTGGGAATTTAAAGATCGAAATGATAGCTTAGAACTTGTATCTAACCAAAATACTTTCAACTTAGAAAAATATTTTATTTTAGAAATAAAATAAACACACACATGCATACACAAACACAAATCTTTCTAAAATGTATGTCTAATCGATTCATTGTATAGCTTGTGATCGTAAAATATATGCTATAAAAGACAAACAAATAAACTGATACCGAGACATTGTGTATCATTCACTAACACAATCTATATCCAACTTGATAGTAGACAAATACCTACAGTCATAATATTTGGAAAGTTTCTAACAACCTAGCACTCGTACAACCACACATACTTCTTATAGTAGACAAAAGCCGTAAGAAAGCAACACTTTAAATTTTGGATTTTGATTTGGTTTGGCCATGTTCGGAAGAGAAATTTCACAGAATTTTGGTGAAGTCGTCGGAAATCTTGGAAATGACTCTAAACTTGACTTTATCCAAAAAAATTAAAGTTTTTAATATTTCTAAGTCAATAAATACAATAAAAATGCACACTTATTTGTAAAAATAGAATTATAAATATAAGTTTTGAAGTAATATTATCATCATAATCATCACACATCAAAGAGCAATGTGTTGTCTAGAATCAGAACTGTATGTAGAAGCAAGAGCTATGATAATCACCTCGTCAATAAGAATGAGGTGATACATATAATAACCACTAATCAAAATATAGATATATCAAAATAAAGAAAAAATAAAACTCTTTAGTTTAAACTTGAATTTAGTTCTCAAATCGCGTGTCTAACTAATTTGGTAGGGATTTAGATCTAAAGTTTTAAAACTAACTAAAGAAACTTCTTCAAACAATGTAGATCTCTCTAACAACTCAACACATCGATAAATAAATAAGTGAAAATTCATTATTATGCAAAATTTCGATGAAAGTGTAGGCTAGATTCACCTATTTTTGTCGTTTCGTTCGAAATGACATGTAATTTCGATGAGATTTCGTTGATACTTCGTTGAAATGCTGTTAAAAGAAATAAGGTATCGTTTTGATTTCGATGACCTAAAGAAATGGATATTTCGAAGAAATTCGGTGGAATTTCGCTGAAATTTGAGGCCATGTTCATAAGGCACTTTATGTCCTTAATTAGAGTCCAAGAACGTGGTTCCAAAAGCTCTCGGACTTAATAGAGCAACATGGGTTCGTGAGATCGATTGCCTATCATTCACTGTTTATTCAAAGGGCTCAGAGAGATACTGTTGCCATACTTGTTTATGTTGATGATATCATCGTTACATGGGATGATGAGCATGACATCCATGTTGTTAAGGATTTTCTAGGTTAGCAGTTTATAATCAAGGACGTTGGCAGTCTACGCTATTTCCTTGGACTGGAGTTTGCCCGGAACTAACGAGGTTTGGTGATGATCTAGAAGAAGTACGTTATAGATCTTCTCTCTGAGACAATTATGTCAGATTGCAGACCTGCTACTACTCCCATGGACCTAATCATGAAGCTGTATGATAATGACACTGAGGAGGTAGACAAGAGGAGGTACATGGAACTCATTGGGAAGCTCCTATATGTGACCATCACCGGGCCAAATATATCCTTTACAGTAAGCAAATTGAGTCAGTTCATGGAGCAGCCTAGACAAACACATATGGATGCAGTCCATATGATTCTGAGGTATCTGAATGCCTCACCTAGCGCTGGTCTTCTATTCAGCAGAGGTACATCCCTTGGCGTTACAACTTGTGCAAATGCAGATTATGCAGGGTGTCCCAAGGACATGAAGTCTATCTGTGGCTTTGTAATGTTCATAGGGAGTTCCTTGGTGTCATGGAAGAGCAAGAAGCAACAATGGTAGCTAGATCCAATGCAGAATCATAGTACATGGTCATGGCACATGCTAGTACAAAGGTGATGTAGGTTAGATCTGTTCTTACTGACCTAACAATTGAGGTGTCACTTCCTGTGCACCTCCAATGCGACAACCATGCCCCTCTCTTCATTTCCAACAACCTAGCCTTCCATGAGAGGACCATGCATATCGAGGTAGACTGTTACTACACTCGAGACATGATCCAGAAGGGCTTCAACTCCACCACTCATGTTAGTTTAGGAGATCAAACAACATGAATGCTCACCAAAGCCCTACTCAGAGGGCCTTTCCAGATATGCTATTCCTCGGCCTTTCCAGATATGCTATTCCAAGCTAAGCATGATTGATATCTACGCTCCAGCTTGAGGGAGATTGTTGAGATATTATTTATCTTTTATTTCTTTTATGTATTCTCTATTCTTTCCATCCTCTATGTAATTTGCCCAACATGCCTCTCTTCTATATAAGAGAAGCCTAGGGCCAGTGTCGCAGAATCGATTTTCAGTCGGAGGGGTTACTGAATAGAGAATAATCGGTATTTGGGTGACTATTCGGAATTATTCGGTTTTGTATTTTTTAATA
Source organism: Ottelia alismoides (assembly GCA_037367405.1). Lineage (NCBI taxonomy): Eukaryota > Viridiplantae > Streptophyta > Magnoliopsida > Alismatales > Hydrocharitaceae > Ottelia > Ottelia alismoides. The sequence goes on from JAZKJV010007980.1 coordinate 818,327, forward strand.
TAAAAAATATTCATAATACATATATTTTTATATTTTTATACATATATGGTCATTAGTTAACATGGATCCAAGATAAAAGTACCATCAATATAATAGATATATAGAATTTGACATTTGTGACAATACTGTGGTAAAATATAACCCATAAAAAGTGAAAATTGAAAATAACAAAATAAAAATAGCAAAAGTCAAACTCTAGTCGGCCGACTATTGACCGATTGGATGTCTGTTCAGTCGGGGACCTCCGCACCGTATAGTCGGACCGACTATTCGGGATAGTCGACCGACTATTGCAACACTTCCTAGGTCCTCATGAATAAGCAAGTTATTGTTTTCTCCCAACATTTTTATAGTTGAAATATGGGTGATCTAAAGCCATCGTTCATATTTTTATTGACAACTAACATAATTTGAAAATTGTCGGATGATAGTCGACATGGTTTAGATTTTTCTATTGTTTGGGATATAAGTTATCTTCCTTATTGTTTTTCTTTTTATGTACTTATTTTATCTTCTTCTTGTAATTTGCCCAACAAGTTCCTCTCCTATATAAGATAACCCTATGGCCTCTCATCAATTCTTTTCCTTCTACATGGTATTAGAGCAACGGTCCTAGGACCTAGACCGGAGTTCGCGTATCCTATCAAACCCTAACCCTACCCGCTCCCCCTTGCTGCCGTCGCTCGTCGCCCCCCTTGCAGGCTGTCGCCCCCAGGCCACCCCACTTCGACAGCAGCCCGGTCGTCGCCCAGGCCATCCTTGATCGCTGCCCCGGTCGCCCAGGCACCTCCGGCAATCGCCCAAACCACCCACCACCTCCGGCGGTCGCCCGAATGCCGCCTAGGCCATACTAGGCCGTCTCCCGACCTCCCAGACCTCTCCAACCGCCACCCCGACCTTCCCAAGCCGCCGCCTCGGTCGTCCAGGCCTCCCTAGCCGTCGCTTCGATCGCCCAGGCCATTGTCGACCCTCCTATGCACCTCCGTGCACCTCTGCAAGTCGTTCTGCGGTCTGAACCGATTTGACTTTGATCAGAAAACATGATTTCAGACCTATAAATCACATCTTCGGGCCCTAGCAAGCAGCGGAGATTGACGAGGATGGTTGTATGAGTCTACACGTACAACCAGCCCTTCGTATGATCATGTAGACTCGTTTATATTGGTATATTCCCAGTTGAGTTCCGTTGTTCGATCGTTTTATCATGTCACAGAATAAGGTGACATTTTTTCGTTCGGAACCTTCAAGGACCCGATCCTCATCGCTAAAATGGATGTGATCAACTATGAGTTGTGGTTCATGCAGTTTCTCACCCTCATGCAGTGCAACAACACGGAGCACACCTGACAGATCCAGAACCAACGGATAAGACTGGGGCAAATGCTTCTTGGAAGCATGGTTATTAAGGCGACAAGGCGTTAAACGTAGGCGCCTGTACGCCTAGATGCGCTTAGGCGCGCCTAGGCATTTTCGAAAGTGTGTCCTACGTGTCGCATTTGAGACATGTGGCGTATAGTTATTTAAAGCAAATAGATGTCGCATGTCTCAAATGCGACATCATTTTTTATTTTTTAAGCGCATGTCGTATTTTGGAGATACGACATCAATTTTTTAATTTTTTTACAGCAGGTATTGGATTTATTTATCTGTTTAGAACTTTTGATTTTATAAATACATAGTAACTAAAGTGTTAGAGTAATAAATGTCATTTAACCAAACATTAATGATTAATCACAAGAATGAAGAATCACAACACAAAAAAACCAAAACATAGATAATTAAACAAGCTATCCAGTTACAACAAAAAAGGGGAAATGTAGGCATAACACAACATTTCAAAGACTGAAAGACAATAATCTAATGCTTCAATCATCATCATCACACAGGTTAGTTTCTTCTTCTGTCCTTCATCTTTCTCTTGGCCATCATCATTTAGATCCATCCAATCATCTTCCTCCTCTTCTTCCTCCTCATCGTTCGGGACATGAGGAGGTATATATTGTCGCCTAATCACATGTGCACGACGAGTACCACTACGACCACGGCCACGGAGACCACCACGTGCTGAAGTTCTTGGTTGTGCTTGTGGCTGACTCCTTCTAGGACGAGGACCTCCATATGCTTGAGAAGCACATAATGCTTCGTCAATGACCCTCAGTGTAACCCCCGGTACAACCTCTGGTTCTACATAAAGACCTGTCATCCATTCACTCGACCAATCTAACTCTAAAAGAGCAATTGGATCAAAATCCTTTGCTAAATTCCCTAGCCTTCTATTTCAGAATCTCTCTTCAAGTTCCTTGTTGTATTGGATGTAAACAAGCTTGGAAAGTCTATCAACCTCCAACTTATTCCTCCTCTTTGTGTGGATCTGCACATTCATTCAAGTATTACATAAATTTACAAGTTTAAAGTTGGCATTTATATTTGTAAATTTATAAGTATTTTTGATACATACAAAGTCAAAAGCACTCCAATTGCATTCACAAGAGGAAAATGTGCAGCATAGTCCCAAAATACTCTTTGCCACCCGCTTCAGAGCAGTAGTGAGACTTCCATAAGTATCCCACCATTCCACTACACAATAAGTCTATAATGTAAACACATCTTACCATTATAACTTACATGGAGGCCCCCCCCTTTGTCTAATAGCAATTGTCATGCCAAACATACCACGAGCTCCTTTGTAGACCTCCATTTCAGAGCATATCACATCTTGTTGATTGAGATCATCAACCATCCTCTCAAAGCAAAATATGAAATCACCTTCATACCTTCCCATCAATGCCTCATTGTTGTCATTCACTTTATAATAAAATGCAGGATTCAAGAAGCATCCTGCTCCATACAGAGGGCGAGCCATCTGATTATCCCAGCGAGAATCAATAATTTGTATACTATGCATGTAATCTGTTTCCCTCCTGCCAAAGTTTTCAATAATCATTTTCTTTGCAGTGTCAAATGCCTTAGCAATGTAGCCCATGGGTGGCTTCTCATCATCATCCACTAAATGCAACACAATAACCAATGTTGCAGTAGACGGTATTCGCTATTCAGTCGGAGGGGTCACTGAATAGAGAATAATCGATATTCGAGTGACTATTCGGTCAATTTTGTATTTTTTAATATAAAAATTATTTATAATACACATATTCCTATATTTTTATACATATGTGGTCATTAGTTAACATGAATCCAAGATAAAAATACCAATCAATTTAATAGATATATAGAATTTGACATTTGTGGCCATACTGTGGTAAAATGTAACTCATAAAAATTGAAAATTGAAAATAAAAAAAATAAAAATATCAAAAGTCAAACTCCAGTCGATCGAATAGTCGGGCCAGTCGGTCGAATAGTCAGCCAACTATTCGGTCGGGCCGACTATTGACCGACTAGAGGTCTGTTCAGTCGGGACCCCCCGCACCGCATAGTTAGACCGACTATCGGGATAGTCGGCCGACTATTGCAACACTGACAGTAACGATGGGTTGCACAACTCTAAGGTAATCTTCAATTTTTTCCCAAAAAGCATTCGCCATCATAGTTTCATAGAAATATTTCCCATCATGTGTCTTTGACCAAGAATTAGTGTTCTACGCCTCAGAAATAAAAAAAGAATTGGACCATATGACCCTTGTTGTGTGGATACTTCCGTACAGGTGTCCTATTTACAGAACATGAATCGGAACCAGAATTAGCTTTTTTACCTGTTGTAATCGTAGGTTATGAGTCATCCAATATGACTACATGTTCACCACGTTCACCATCATCTGCATCTGGAATGTTCGAATCAGCTCTACTATATCTATAATCAACGACTATCTTCCTCTTCTTGTTACGATTTTTGAAGTCAACCATCTCTTTCTTAATCTCCACAGTGGCTTTCGGACACATAGATACATCCCGGTAACCACCAATCAAGTGTTCCTTTTGCCTTTTGATGCCACCATTAGTAATGTGACCACACAATGGACATAACACCTTATTCTTGTCATAGTGTATTCGACCAAAAAGAGTACTTCCAACAGAGATCCTTCAACGCTGCTTTCAAGCATGGATCATTCATCTTGTTGGTGAAGCGGTGATCCATTTCCTCAGGCCTTTGCAAGTAGATGGGATTGGTGTAGTAGGATTAGGAATGGCATCCCATCCAAGGATTTCATTGAAGTCATTCTACAAGGGGAGAGCAAGAGAATGTAGGGAGGTTGTTGGAGGAGGAGGGAGGCCGCCGGAGGAAGAGGGAGGCCACTGGAGGAGGTAGCGGAGGAGAGTTTCTCTGAAGGGATGACGCAAGGGTTTCACGGGCTACAGGGACGAATGAGGGTCGAATGCAGCGGGGTAATTTAGGTTTGGATGCTAGATTATTAAGATATGTACATCACATTTCAAAAATGTGACATGTATATAGCATTTTCAAAATGCGCTATGTATATCGCATCACATTTTGTAAATGCGCTATGTATATTGCATTTTCAAAATGCGATATGTGTGTAGTACCCATAAAAAAAGTCGCCTAGACGCCTAGGTGACCCAAGGCGTACACTATTTTCTATAAAAGCAAGACGCTCTTTATAGACGCACGACCTGGAGTGCCTGGGCGCCTAGACGCGCCTAGGCGTGCGCCTTGACATCTATGCTTGGAAGCAAGATGACGCGGATGCACGTGTTTGGCTATGCAGGATCCTCACCACATAGATAGCCAAAGATATTCTGAACCAGCTCACCACCAAGGCGATGTGGGATACGTTGGCTTCCACCTATGCTAAAGCGAAGAATGAGACCAAGACTCTTTCATCTACAGTTTGGCATCTACAAGGCCAAGCAGAATGGTCATCCTCTGCACGTGTATTACAGTTCACTTCGTGGCATGTTCGAGAAGCTTCACAACTATATGCCTATTATGACATCTCTTGAGCAGCAGAAGGTATATAGGAACTCCACGATGGTTGGAGTTTTCATGGCTGGCCTTTATACACAGTATGATGTAGCGCGTACTCAGCTTCTCACTGGAGCTACCATACCTCCCATGTAGGAGGCCTATAACCGTCTCAGCTGGATTATCATGCCTCATATGGCCACTCCTCAACCCTCATCTACTATGGTTGTTTCTCATGGCCAAGGAGGGACGACCCAATCTAGAGGACGCACCCCTCGTGGCAGAGGCGATGGACGTCCGTGTGACTCTTGTACCTTTTGTCGTCGACTGGGACATGCAGAGGATACATGCTACCAGAAGCATGAATATCCCGTTTCTGGTCGCACAACAGAACAAGTTGAGCCTTCAAATACACTTGCTTCCCAGATCGATCCTCGCCTGGATAATATCGTCTCTCGTATTCAAGAGATCATGACTTCTGTTGCAGGAACCACCACTACAGATACCGCAACCACAGCACGAGCCTCTTCGAACTCCTCATGTATCGCTTATGCTTTCACGGGTAGTAATGGTGCATATATGACAGAGTGGATTATTGACTTTGGTGCTTCCCATCATCTGTGTGGAGACAGAGCATAGCTGAGGTCCTACAAGACCATACCACCTGGTAGATGGGTTGTCATTACCAATAGCGACCACTTACCCATTACAGGATGGGGGGCGGTGCATTTGACGCCGACCATGCGCCTTCAGAATGTTTTATATGCTCCTGTCTTTCAGATGAATTTACTTTCCATTAGTCATATTACTAAGGATATGCATTGTCGTGCCAACTTTGACCCATCGTCTCTTGTGTTTCAGGACATACTTACGGGTAGGGTGATTGGATGTGGCCGTGAGCAGCAGGGGCTCTACAGACTGGTCCAACCTTCTCACGTTGGCGTTTCTACTATATCTACTAGACCAATCTCACCATATCTGGGGCACCTTTGTTTTGACCACCTTCCTTTGCAGAAGCTATGTTATGTTCTCTGTCAGATTTCCATGAGGTCCTTCTTCTAGTATGAGGCATGCCAGCTTGGGAAGCATCACCATTCGTCCCTTCCATCCCATCAGAGTTGGAGCAGTTCTCAGTTATTTATGCTCCTTCATATAGATATCCGGAGTCAGAGTCATGTTCCTGATCACCAAACACCGTTTTTATCTTGTTGCCGTCGATGATTTTTCTAGATCTTGTTGCCGTCAGATTACCAAGGATATGCATTGTCGTGCCATCTTTGACCCATCGTCTCTTGTGTTTCAGGACATACTGACAGACAGGGTGATTGGATGTGGTCGTGAGCAGCGGGGGCTCCTACAGACCGGTCCAACCTTCTCATCCTGGCGTTTCTACTATAATCACTGGACCAATCTCACCATATCTGTGGCACCTTCCTTTTGACCACCTTCCTCTGCAGAAGCTATGTTATGTTCTCTGTCAGATTTCCACGAGATCCTCCTTCCAGTGTGAGGCATGCCAACTTGGGAAGCATCACCGTTCCTCCTTTCCATCCCATCAGAGCCGGAGTAGCTCTCAGTTATTTGAGCTCCTTCATTTAGATATCCGGGGTCGGAGTTGTGTTCCTGATCACCGAAGACATCGTTTTTATCTTGTTGTTGTATATGATTTTTCTAGACTTTCCTGGGTCTTTTTATTGAAGAATAAGTCTAAGGTTGGATCTGTGACCAAATCTTTTATTAATGAGATAAAGAATATTTTTTCTACCAATGCCAAATATATTGGTTCTGATAATGCTTTAGAGTTCTGCACCTTACAACTTTCTGACTTTCTTAGATCTCTTGGCATTGTTCATCAGACCTCATGTGCTTATACATCCCAGCAAACGGTGTTGCTGAGCGCAAACACCATCACTTGCTTGATGTGACCCGAACCTTGTTGGTACAGAGTCATGCTTCTCACGCCTATTGGGGCGATGATGTCCTCATGACTTGCTATCTGGTGAACTGCATGCGTTTGTCTGTGTTGGGAGAAAAGATTCCTTTCTCGATTGCATTTCTCGAGAAGGATATTTTCTCCCTTACACCTCACGTGTTCGGTTCAGTTGCTTTTGTTCATGATGTCTCTCCAGGTCATGGCAAACTCTCTCCCAGAGTTGTCAAGTGCGTTTTTGTTGGCTACTCTCGCACCCAGAAGGGGTACCACTGCTTTGATCCGCTCAGGCGGAAATATTTTGTCAGTGCTGATGTTACTTTCTTTGAGTCTGTCATGTATTTTTCTCCTACAGGTAACAAACTAGCCCTATCTGACTCTGACGATGAGATCTACATGCCTCCACCTCCTATTGTCGCAACACCACCTCCATATACTCCTGCTCTACCACCATCTCCTCAACCACCACCACTACTACCGCCGCCACCACCTACACCTACTCCTGCCTCTACACCTGCTCTTGTGGCTGCACCTCGTATTGTGACTCAGTTTTTGCCACGTGTTTTTACTCACAGGTCTCGTTCGGTTCCCCTTGCTCACAAGCCTTGCCCATCATCCTGTATGCCACAGGTATATAATGAGCACATTGTTTCTACTGATGGCACTACTGAGTTGTCTATGCAGTAGGATTCCATACATGAGGAGCAGATGCCCTTGGCAGATGATCTTGATGTGCCGATTGCTCTGCGTAAGCAGAAATGTAGGTGTGCTACTTAACCTCTTGCAGCCCAGGTTTCCTTGAGCAGACTGTCGGGGGATTTCAAGAGGTTTATTCTGACACTGTCAGCCGTGAAGATACCATAAACATATCAGGAGGTTCTTCTGGACGATCAGTGGAGATTAGACATGGAGGAGGAGATGGCTGCGTTACAGTCACGTGGTACGTGGAGTCTTGTTTCTGCTCCAGTTGGCGCATTCGTTGTGGGATGCAAATGGGTGTTCACTGTGAAACACCGTGTAGATGGCAGCGTGGATCGTTATAAGACGAGACTTGTGGTATGTGGGTTCTCCCAAACATATGTGGTGGACTATTAGGGTACTTTCTCTCCAGTTGCCAGACATTCTACTATGCATATTCTACTTTCTGTTGCTGTGACACGAGATTAGCCCCTTTACCGGCTTGATGTGAAGAATGCCTTCCTCCATGGTGATCTATAGGAGGAGGTCTACATGCAGCAACCACTTGGGTTTGCTACTGAGGGGGAGTGTCAGAAGGTTCGCAGGCTTCTCAAGGCTATCTATGGCCTTAAGCAAAGTTCAAGAGCATGGTTCCAGAAGCTCTTGGACTTGATAGAACAACATGTGTTTGTGCGATCGACTGGCGATCACTCTTTGTTTGTGCACATGACCCAGAGAGGTACTATTGTCATTCTTGTTTACGTTGATGATATTATTATTACAGGGGATGACGAGTAGGGTATTCAGAGCGCCAAGGACATCCTAGGTCAGCAGTTTGTGACCAAGGACCTTTGTAATTTATGTTACTTTCTTGGACTAGAGATTACCAGGAGCCAGCGAGGTCTTGTGATGACCCAGAGGAAGTCGTTACAAACCTTCTTTCAAAGAAAGACATGGCAGATTGCACACCTGCCACTACTCCTATTGGCCTGAGCATGAAGTTATATGATGATGACACTGAGGAGGTCGACATGAGGTACATGGAGCTTGTTGGTAAGCTACAATATGCGACTATTACCAGGCCCAGCATATCCTTTGCCGTGAGCAAAGTGAGTCAGTTTATGGAGCATCCCAGACAAACACATATAGATGCAGTCCATATGATTTTGAGGTATCTGAAGACTTCACCAGGTACGTGATTTCTTTTCAGCAGAGATACATCTCTTTCAGTTACAACATGTGCAAATGCAGATTATGTTGGATGTCCAAAGGATAAGAAGTCTACTTCTGGCTTCGTTGTGTTCATAGGGACATCCCTGATTTTTTGGAAGAGGAAGAAGCAGACCATGGTTATCAGATCGAGTGCTGAGTCAGAATACATGGCCATGGCGCAGGCTAGCACGTAGATGATGTGGGTCAGATCTGTTCTTACTGACATGACTATAGGGGCATCTCTTCCCATGCACCTCCAATGTGACAATCAGGCTGCTCTTTTCATTGCCAACAACCCAGCTTTTCATGAGAGGACCAAACACATAGAGGTGGATTGTCACCACATTCGTGACATGATACAGAAGGGTTTTATTGCCACTACTCATGTCAGTTCTGGAGATCAGACAACGAGTGTTTTTACTAAGGCCCTGGCTAAAGGGCCTTATCAGAGATGTTGCTCCAAGCCGAGCCTGATCGATATTTACGCTCCAGCTTGAGGGGGAGTGTTGAGATATGAGTTATCTTTCTTATTGTTTTTGATATTATCTATTTATTTTATCTTCTTTATCTACTGCTTCTTATGTCATTGCACAGAATATTATATATATCAAATTTCTTTAGAAAACATCATACATCAAATCCTTGTTATCCTGCATGTATATCACCCCCAGCTGTTAAGCATATCTGGTTTGATCAAATAAAACCAAAGTGAGTTAAAATCCTCTTATTTTTTTTTAAAATAATTCTAGTTCAGTTTCTTCTTGGCCCCAAATAAGAGCGAGTTGTCTTTCCGTAAGCCTTTGTAAGCAAGTTTGGCATGTGGAATGATAGATTCTGTCTTGATGGTTTCTCTCATGCAAGACAACATCTATTTATTGTCTTTCATTAATATATTGAGTCACTATATTGTAATATCTTTGTTATATGCCACATAAGTTTAGGAGGCATCTGTATATTTGAATGTTTGTTGTTTCTTTTTAGTTGCAAATTATTCAGTCATCAAATTTAATGCTAATTTAATTCAGATACAACCTTCCAATTCAGTGATAGATGTGGAAATATCATTTAATGCCCGAAACAGAACTCCGAATGCGCTACTATTCAGTTTCAACTAAAGAAATGTGAATTGGCAAGTATCACAAGAAAGTCTTTAGAAAAAAAAACTCCAGTATAAAGGGGGTCTATCTGTAACAACGAACTGAGAGATAGAAGGATGTAAAAGCAATAATATACACTGGGGAAATTAGTTCAAGCACGGGGAACTAGTTTTTGGGCTTGAACTTCGCAGCAGTGGCAGTTGTGCATAGGTCTGTTGAGGTGGAGTGGAGAACAGTTGATTTCAAACATGTGCGCAACGGGAAGATGAAGGTTATGGATTTTAATATATATATATATATTTATGTATGTATCACTGATCTTATGTGTGTAGACATATATCTAAGTAATACAAGTTTATGCAATATTTTGCATTTTTAAGTCATTTTCAATGAAGGAAGAAAAATATATATCTTTGTGCTATTTAATTATATTTTATACAAGTCATTTCATTTGGCACATTATTTCATTTTCTCTTTTGTTCCGTTATAGTTGTGCTTCATGCAGTTCAGGTAAACATTCTTTCTGTTTATACGTGTTAGGGGCATTTATTATAAATAGAAAAATCTGTATTCTTTTGTCAAATATTTGTATCTAAAATATTTGTATCTGAATCGTGACTATCGATTTCTATATCCATATTTAAGGATATGGTTAGTGATTTTCAAAATTCACAAGATAAAATCTTTTTATCTAACTATATCTGGATTTTAAAATGTATAAGAATATGGTAACACCTATATATTCATAATCATCCGTTTGCATCCCACATCTAACTGGTTTGTTGACTAACAACATGTGCACATTGTGATCTAGTACATGCAAAGTGGTTATCTGCCTCTTCCAGGGTATGATGCTGTTGCATGTGCTGTGAGTCAGTTTGAAAGCAGAGAAGATAGGAGAACGGATGGGGACGGCAACTTTTTCACACTAGAAATGATTTTGGGAGACGTTCGAATCCGTGGTGTTCAGATATTGATTGGTCTTGGTTTGACATGGTTTACGCATTATTGGTTCTCGGACCTCCTACGAAACAGAGCGTGATTCGCCACACTTGGTCCCACTTGCTCCTCACCTCTCACTTCTCTGGCGGGTGAAAGTCAGGCGAGGGAAGTCCCATTTCTCCTCTCCTTATGAACTTGTAGCATCTACATCAATAATTCAAGTATTGTATACACCATTAATCCGGTCCTTTGAAGGAACTACCCGTAATAAAAAAACTTTATCATAAAGAGATTCGTTATTCCTGTCACTGCTTCTGGAAATGTGTGAGCAAAGTAGAGCGGATAAGCGTGCGAGACCTGACCTAGTGAAGTTTTTTTATATAGTTTTGATTTGAGGTTCAGAAGCATAGACCCAGGGAGTCTCGGCCAAGTCTTGAAGAGAACCAGGGCATGTGGTATTCTTTATTCTTTGAACTGTAGGTATGATCATGGTTTTAAAAAACGCGCCTTGAGACGTCGAGGCGTAAGCCTCGAGGCGGTTTTCCAAGAAAACCGCCTCGAGGCTATAGCCTCAGTCTGGATATCTGAGGCGTAAGCCTCAGAGACTCAAGGCGGTCGAGGCGGTCCCAAGGCGCCGCCTCGGTCTGTTGTGCATTTTCTTAGGTAAATAAATAAAAAATTATATAAAGTTGTACTTTTATAATAATATTAAGGTTATAAAGCATATTTAGTTACAAACATACAAGTCACAATCGCAATATTGTGTTATAGTATCATCATATGTTATTCCCAAAACATAACATTTCATAAATATACAATTATACATTTATATTACAATCACTATTGCATCAAAGAAATCATGCAAGTGTACAATGATTGTTTCTAATTAGTATGAACACATTTTATGTCAACAATTGATATTCGATTGCTTATATCGCTACAATGAGTATAATATATGTTTAAGAAACTGTATATTTTTGTGAGAATATTAGAAATTCACATATTTACAATATTAATATTACTTAATAACAAATTAAAACTAGCATATATGGTTAATATGGTATTCTTTGTACATCTATTAAATTTAAAATATTCAAATTTAGGATTTATGATAATATATTTTGTCAATATTTGAAGTTTACGGTTTTATGATAATATAATTATGCTTAATAATAATTTTGGTATGTATTTTCTCTATAAATCGAGGCTTACGCCTCGCCTCAATAACGGAAAACCGCCTCGATCCGCCTCACATTTTTTAAAACCTTGGGTATGATTACAGCTTACCCGAGTATCTGCCTTAAACTAGGACTCGTTCTTCTTTTTCTTCGATTCAAACTATATAGCTCATGGGAAGAGAGGGCATAATTGATACCAATAGATATACGACACGTATAAAAATCAAGAAAGAATGCTAGGACTGGCGAAGATGCTTGAGAGTTCATAGGCAAAGTCTCCTCAGAAAGTCAATGCACAAACATCACACATGTAATCACGCTGATTCACAGCCTCCTTGCATCAGAAAACATCCACCAATTGAGCAGGAATAGGCAAGAGAAAGCCTTTCTATCTAGTTACCGTTGGCTAAATCAACTATTAATGTAGAATTGAACTGAAACTATATAAATCTATATAATTAGGGTTTGGGGAGGAGAAGGTAGAAATTGATGACGCAGGAGAGGCTTTAACTATATAAAATAATGGTGCGAGCATTGTTTACGGAGTTGAAGTCTACTATATAATTGTTCAATGGGATATCGCTATACAATAATAGGCTTGAGTGCTCAAGCACAGAAAATCTCCATGCTGTGTTTTGATGTTTTTTAATGGGATTTTTACCCGGCAGACCCTGTAAACTTTGCCAATCACCTCCACGACCTTTGAAACAACCTAATTCCCCCCTCGACCCCGTAAACTTGCCAACTCTTACCCCATGAACACTCCGGGTAATATGTTTTAAGTCCATGGGGGTTCTTGGGGTAATTTACAGGGTCGATGGGGTAATTACGTTGTGCAAAAGGTCGTAGAGGCATTTTAAAACGTTTATAGGGTCTGCTGGGTAAAAATCCCTTTTTTAATATTACAGGAGTTTTTGTTTTTGGTTTTGGATTGGTCTTTACTAGGTTTATGTTGAAGCTGATATTTTGTATATTTGATATGTTAGGTTCTTGGAACAGATGAGTTGAATGCTTATTTGAACAAGTATCGATTGGATCTTGATCCTCAGCTTGAGGCGCTTGTTGGAAGGTAAACTTGCAATATTTGTGCTGTAGCTTCTGACACTAATTAAGACGATTCATGATAATGCTATTCCAAAAATATGGTTGTTTCTATGCTTCGACATGATAAATATGACAAGTTTACTCGTCCAGTATTGAGGATTTATAGCCATTTCAGTATCTTGTTGAATGCGCTGTTTTTTCTCCTTCAGGCACAGCAGGAAACCATGGTCGAAGTTCATCAATGCAGATAATCAGCATCTCGTTTCTCCAGAGGTTGAATTTAGTTTTTTTTCAATGTCTTAATGTTTTAGGAGAAAAAATTCATATCTATTCAAGTTGGTTATCTCTTCCTTATAGAGTAAGGAAGGTTAGGATTACCAAAAAATAGAGAACAACCTTTGCAATATAAAACCGATTTTAATACCCGCCCTCTAGCTAGAGCATATGTGTCCATCATGCTCAGTTTGGAATGCATCTAATGAAGAGGGAACATCTTAGGGGTTTTGTGAACACAAACTGTTTTTTCTTTTGAGAAGACAAATTCAATCATGATTTGTCCTAATGTGTAATGACAATCTACTTCCGCGTATTTGGTACGTTCATGGAAAGTATGGTTATTTGCAGTGAACATATCATCGGAGTTGTAACAACACATGATCGTGGGGATATGGTCTGGTAGGTGTAGATCCTTAAGCACAAACTTAATACACATTAGTTCAGTGGTAGTTTGGGCTATTTTCCTATATTCAGATTCTGCAATGGAATGAGCGACTGTAGCTTTCTTCTCCATATTACTAAATTACCACCAATTTAGGTACAAAAATCCATTGTAGATTTTTTGTCATTGGGCATCTTGCATAGTCTGTCAAAATTAGGCACGACATCAAGATATTTGCGGCATGTACAAAGGAGTCATTTCCTGAAACAGACCAAGTGTCTCATGATCATCATTGAAGTATCCCAGTGCACTTAATATGTTTAGCCTGAATTAACTCCCCTAATTAACATCAAAGGAGATGTCAGTGCGAGTAATAGTGACATAATAACTTCTTCACTAGGCACTTGTATTGCTTTGCATCAATGTATAGAGGTGAATCTTCATATGCGTTGGGATCTATAAGGATTGATGCTATCTTCACCCCCTCACATCCTAGTTTCATATATAGGACTTGTAATAGACTTTCTTTGTGAAAGATTAAACCCCTAGATGGATAGGCGCAAGAGGAAGAGGCTTCGGTGGAGGGTGAGGAGGCTTGGAGGAGGGCTACCAAACTTGGAGAGGAGAGGGCTTGAAGGGCCACCATGCGTGAAGTTGAGAAGGCGGAAGGTGGTTGGATGCTTGTTTCTCATCGCAAGCGAGGCTAATGTTACAAGTGTGGGGATGTCGATTATTGGGATTCGTCGTGCTCAACGAAACCACACTATTTTGGTTGTGGGCTGGGCGATCATTGTCATGCCACCTGCCCAAGCAAGCGGATTATTCTTCGTGAGATCTCTCGCAGTCCGATGCTGTCTCGAAGGTTGTCCACGTTCTTGTTGGTTGCTCCCCGACTCACTTGTTTGTAGATGTTGTCGGTGGTGGGTCTTCATCGAAAATGCGGAGGAGCAATCTGTTAATTGGAGAATGCCTGGGGAGGTTGGGACCGAAGGAAGATATCCCCGAATCTATAGGAGAAGGTTGGAGGGCCACGAAGCATGAAGTTAAGAAGACAAAAGGTGGTTGGACGCTTGTTTCTCATCGCAGGCGAGGCCAATGCTACATGTGTGAGGTTTTCGTTTATTGGGATTCGTCGTGCTTGACGCCACCACGCTGTTTTGGTTGTGGGTTGGGCGACCATTATCAGTCCACCTGTCCAAGCAAGCGGGTTGTTGTTCATGAGATATCACAGTTCGATGCTGTCTCGAAGGCTGTCCACGTTCTTGTTGATTGCTCGTCGACTCGCTCGTTTGCAGATGTAGTCGGTGGTGGGTCTTCCTTGGAAGTGTGGAGGAGCAGTCTGTTAATCGGAGAATGCCCGAGGGAGGTTGGGACCCCAGGAAGATATCCTCGAATCTACAGGAGAAGGTGGGAGCATCCTTCTCGGGAGATGTGTTCTTTCTGAGGGGCAATTAGTACTGCGCTCGAGCGCTGTCATCCAAGGAGGTAGAGGTACTGCTGACCTCTTTCCGAGAGAGCTTGGATTGGTATCAGAGATCCCCTCCGATGGTGTGCAGCCAAGGTATACGGTAAGCCCGATAACGGATATATCGGGGATATATCAGGATATATCGATGAAAGCGGTGTAAATCTTAGAAATGTCACAAAAGGCAATTTTTTCGCAAATTAAGGTCATAATAATTCTTAAAACAATAAATAACATATAGATACACCGTTCTATGCAAGAATGGTGCATATTTGACAGATCAATACACATTATGCTGGATATACCGTTGTTGTCAATGCTATTGTTGATTGCTAAGATATAAACTAAATAAAGAGCTATATCAGATATCATATGAACGTGCAATTGAGCATAATAACATATATGTATGCATACGTTCTTTGATCATCTCTAGAGTTGTTTCATCTCTATCGCAAAAGGGAGAGAATATAATAAATAAACACCCCCAATTCGACAAAATATAAATCATAATGTATCTTAGTGCCAAGAATAGATACACAAGCAATATCCCAAACAAATAAACCAAAAAATGAATATGGGTGATATTGAGCAACATCAGTATCATATTGATGGTATCAGTTGATATCTAGGAAAATTTGTATCAAAATTTCAACTTTTTGTTGATATGAGACGAATCATTGATATTTCGTCGATATCTCATGAGATATCAAACGATATCCTAGAATTTGGTATACACGTGAATTACGAACCCCTATCTTAGCGATACCTGATATCTTGCCGATATATCGTGGTATCTTGAACCGTGCTACAAATCATAAATTTGATTATTTGTTTATATCGTATTTGTTTCCATATGTGTAAACGTAGGCAATAGCTAGAAAATTTCAACAAATCAACTTCTACAGCTTAAAGAATAAGAAATTACCTTCCAAGCTTCTTTCCTTATAGATAAGCGGTGAAGTCAACTAACATAGTTGATATCAATGATAGAGCATTGTTATTGACACAATACCAATGATATAATTCAAAATGATGGAAAGTTTGCACTAAATACTTAAAATTTCATCGATAGCGATGATACCATATGACATGTCGTTGATATATCGCTTGGTATCGGTCGATATCGATATCCAATATAATATTGGTATCTCTGACTTATCGATATGGATATATCGCTGATATATCAAGGATATATCGTGATATTTCGATCCATGTGTGCAACAGGATACTGAGGTCTCAATTTCAATAATCGAGGGAGAAGTTTGCTCCCTCAGAGTCGGTCTGCTCTTTGGTGGTGGGGCACACTACTTTCCTGTTGGTTGTGCATCTTGTGCCACCACCACCACCATCCTACATGGAAAGAGAAGAGAAGGGCGAGGCCTAGATGTTGGTTTGCTATTCGGAGAAGAAGATTGCGTCATAGGAGAACGGTCTGCCGGTACACGGAGACTCTTGCACCATCTTCGGAGGTTGCTGCATCATCATCGAAAGAGGAATTTCCAAGAGCTTCGGTTTCAGATCTTGCGGAGTGTGACTTTTGTGGTCAGCCGTTTGTGGAAGGTCATAACGGTGTGTTGCTGAAGATCTTGCGGGAGAGTTGTCATCCTCTGCTGGTGGGGGCATTGGTGGGCTCTTGGACTATTTTCGAGGCACTGAAGTGGGAGTTGGTCTTGGGTGGTCGGTTTTTTGGGGATCCGATTGCATTCGTAGGAACCCGATTGAACTTGGGTCCATCTTTCATACTTCTTATTCCCACTCAAACTTGGTTAACCTCGGTGCCCTTACTCAGTTCCGGATTTGAGTTTTGCACCTGACTTATTTTGGAATCTTCCATTTTGATGTTGAAGCTACTAGGGGTGGTAGCCCTGGTGACCTGATCGGTAGGACCTCTCAACCATTGAAGTTGCTCTAGGGCCCCCCTAGGGTGTTCTGATGGATCCTCTGCTTTTGATGCCCCCAGATGGTGGTCCGATGAATCTTGAAGTCCCTCCATGGCTCTTCGGCTTGGATTGGGTAGTGGGAGTCTTCCTGCCATGGTCTCCCAGTTGCTGTAGAGGGAGCTTCCTCGGTTTCTCCACCTGATCCTTCTAGGTCGAAGAGGGGGACTAGAGGAAGAATAAGCGGTATCATAACATCAAGATCGACAGTCTTGACCAGCTCTGGTTGGCTCAGATTGTGAGAGTCATGCCGATGGCGGGTTTTAACTAGATGCCTCAATGGTGGTTTTCACTTGGAATGTCATGGGTCTGGGTTACCCGGGGAAGTGTAGGTCAATTGGTGTGCTTCTGCAATGTGATGTGTTTTGCTACGTGAAACTAAGTTGGTGTCTTGTACCAACATCCTGTGGAATTCTTTGGGAGGTGCCATACTATCGGATTTTAGAATCTTAGAGGTCATAGGGAGTTCTCTCCCGAAGACCCAAGTCGGAACCAACTAATAACTAAGCGCACCAAATATATATTAAATCAAGCTCCGCTACTTTGCTTTGACGACAGCCCCACCCTCAAGGGGGACTGCATTAGGGTGGAAGAGCTCACTCTTTTCCTTGGTGGCGGAGCACAATGGTCGACGTGTGCAGACTGTTCTTTAGAATGTTTGCAATGATTCACACATGGTGGTGTCTTGTGTTGATGGGCCTACCCTTCCTACCGCAGGGTTGAGCTCTGCACTGAGCTTTGCGACGCTAAAAGTTTGTTCCCCGGGGAAGCTTGGTTAATGGGAGGCAATTTTAATGTGACACTTCGGTCCTCGGATCGGACCTTGCGTCCGTGGGAGTCAGCATCCGGGTGCTCTAGAGTTTGCGGAGTTGATTAATGATCTGCAGTTGAAGGTGGTGGATGCATCAGATACGAAGTGTACTTGGAGGAGTTCGGGCTCTTGCTCGAAGATTGACCGTTTCCTTGCCTCTCTGGTGCTTTTGGAGTTGTTCCCTTTGTCTTCGGACCACGTTCCTGATCTGATTACATTCCATTGATCTGGGACTCTGGAGATGGCTTTTCACCTCGAACTTTCTTCAGGTTCGAGAGATCTTGGCTTTTAAAGGAGAGTTTCAGAGAATTGGTGTCTGACCACTGGACCTCTACTATGTGTTTTGAGTCTGCTGTGACTTGTCTGCCCCAGAAGTTGGCTTCACTGCGTTCTCGTCTATGCATCTTCTGGAAAGAGATTAGGGAGAAGCAAAGAGTTCGTTGAACGGCAGCGGAGACAGAGGTGTATAGACTTGACGGGCTAGAGGAAGACATAGATCTCGTTGTGAATGAGCTACAAGAAAGGGTAGATTATCAGAAGATTATCGAGCTGGACGATAAGAAGCATGCGATCTAATGGAGACAGCGATCAATATGAATGTGGATCAAATGGAACTAAAGAAACTTATTTAATTCACACGAAATCGACTCGGTGGGGATTTCTTTTCCCTCAAATGCCCATCGACATCTTTCCTTCCAAATAAACTACCAGACCATGGCGATTTTAGCCAAGCGAATTGTCTGCAAATCTGATTGTTTGTCCACTTTGGCTGAAAACATCATTTTGAAGGGTCGTATGTTTAAAGTAATTCTAAGTTTACTAAACTGGTGTTTCGAGAAACTACAGTTGCACAAGATGTGATTTATACTTTTCTCCTTCATCTTGTTAAGGTGGCATCTGTTTATCCAAAAATACCCCTCTTTTGTGCTTTTGTCTTGGGTTTCATGTTTATCATGACAAATAAGCCAAAAAATTTACGTTCTCGTCAGGAAAGTTTTTTTTCAAAGATTATTATTAAAGGGTGAAGCTTGTCCACCGTGGATGAAAAGACAATAAATTTGTTTGTTAGAGTTTTTTCCCAACTCATTTTTTGTCAGTAAGAAAATATCGTCTTCCTCGTCAATCAATTGAATTTGCAGTACAAGATCTTTAAGTTAGTTGATTTGGTTCCATAATCTTAGGGCCACCCTTGTATTGAGACTAGATAGCTAGTTGTTTGGTGCACCAAGTTTCTTTAGAGCCGAGGCCCATGTATCTTTTTTTCCGTACGTAAGGCCATATTTCTGGAAATCTGGCTTTGAAAGATTTTTGCCAAAGCATTAAAGCAAGCAGAATAAGCCAAACAGACTTTAATACTTTGGGTTCTTTAAGTTTGCTATCTCCAACTTAACTTTTAACATTGTTATGCTTTCCTAATAAATATAAACTCTTCATAAATGTATGCAGGCAATAGATTTCCTTGACAAGCTACTTCGATATGATCATCAGGGCAGACTTACCGCACGAGAGGCAATGGTATCTTGTTCCCTTGCTTCTTATAATTTTGTAGTTTGCTTTTGTTTTTTCTCGTATTTTCCATTGATTTGCTGGTTAACTTGAAATCCAATCTCTTGGAAATAATTTTATTTGTTACCTTTTGCTGTAATGATGGGTCACCGGGTGCCATTAAGTTTTGAGATGATGTTTATGTACCGGGTGGATTTTAGTTGTTTTTTGCCTTTTTTTGCAGTTTCAAATTTAACCATTCTTTTTCTTGAAAAAAGACTTGAATTTCCACGAGGGCTTTAATGGTCTGAGCGGTTCTCGGTCTTCATCAACATAATAAATATGTTTGTGAGGTTGTTTACAGTTAATCCCAATGACGTTGAAAAGTTATGGTCTCTATTTCACCTTGATGATTGACCTGCTTTTGGCGAAGTATCTTGTTTTTGAATTCCTTCTAAATAGCTGTTCCCGAATATCCAGTCTATTATGCGAACTTATTTGTACAGTTATTTATGCTTGTTTTTTCTGATTTTTTCCAGTAAACTATATTTATGATGCTCAATGTTTGATTGGAATTCAACTACATCTTTTGTTTCATTATGATAGTAATACAAATGTCCAAATTCCTTGGGTTTTTGTCAATGGTTTCATTTGCTACTTGAACTCAATTAAAAAATAAATATATGTTTGTCTTTGCTATCTAAATTGAAACGGCCTTTTCTTCTGGCGCAGGCGCACCCATATTTCTTTCAGGTGAGAGCTGCAGAGAATAGCAGGATGCGCAACTGATGGTAATTCGTGAATACGTGGGGCCTGGCCCATCGAGTAACCTTGCGGTCAGTCCGGCATTATTCGAGTGGTAGCTGATATTGTTGCCTTGTGACCACAATCGCAATATTGAAATGGTGATGACCATCTTCGAAAGTGGCTGCTGCATATCTTTCTCCTTCAACTTAATGAATTTGCCAGTTTTCGTCTCTCATTCTACACAGTATTGTATGTAGATGATAATGCATGTGAACTGAATGGTTCAAAACACATTAGTAAAGTAAAACTTCAACTCCATTCTAAATGAAATGATATGGTCACCTTGACGCGGATAACATGTAATTCGACTATACTAGTTGAACTTCAGAACAAGTGGAATGAGTTCACAGCCAATTTCTTATATGAAAAAGACAGTTTTCAGGTATCTAACTAGTCAAGAACTTGTGGACACATCTAATATTTTGATAAGCCATTTGGTGGGTACATCCATCGAAGGGGAGTGACTTTGAAACATCCAGGTATAAATAGCTAATAGTTTTTTTACATTGAGGACATGAGAATTGCATTTCCAAATTGCACGTGACCAGGATGCGAAGCTGTGATTGAGAGAACCAGAGAGGCGATTATCGAACCTATCGAACCGATTGATGAAGTGATTTGGACTGAACTTTGGGAGCCTTTTCAATTCTATCCATGAGTCATTGTTTCTTTCCCATTGCACCTGCTGTTCCTCTCTCCTGCACATGATTTTGTTTCAATCATGTTGCTCCCTCTGTAACTCTTGCTCGAGTTGGTTCGGATCCTGTTGAAATGCGACGGTGCTGCCTATACTTAATCAGGGATAGGGTCAGTCAAATTATTGTAGAAAAGGCATTCACATGAAAATTGATATTAGAGCCATTTCTCGTGGATATAATCAACTATCCCCATATTTCGAAAACAAACCAAAAGTGCGGAGGCAAAATGTTAAAACAATTAGGGGCCGTTTCGGTTGAGCAATAAGGAGAGATAAAGGAATCTTACCCCCGTATCGGTTAAGTTAGGTGGATAAGATATGGAGGAATATGAAGGGATAATTGTATTTTATTTGGAATTTTTGTTCAGTTTGCAAAGGAGGGAACAAAGTTTTAAAAATTGGACCCGATATTGAACCGATCAGTCTTCAGTTTGGTCCAACCTGTCGGACCGTCGATCCAAACTGGTCGGATCGGTGATGTTGTCAGTATGACATCATCATTCCTATCGACTTGGAAAAATCAGATCGAGCTTAATTTACTGGTCTGATCAATTGAATCGACTTTTTGAAACGATAAAATGGGATACATATATGTAAATATATATTTATATATCAATGAAATAATTGGTTAAAATGTCAAATATTTCAATAGAATAATATGATTGTCTATTTCAAGCAAAACTCTACAAAAGATAGTCACATTGTGAGCATTATATATGAATATAATATTGTAATAATTTATTTATAGTTGCTTCTAGAAAATTATTCCAAGAAAGTAGTGATACAAGTTATATTCCAAAAAAGAGAGGGATATAACTGAAATTGCAGAAGTTACGAAGGGCACACGTGATAAAAATCTTATTATTTCATTATTTAAATCCTTTTTTTTGAAAATATACTAAACCATCAAAACTAGGTTAATTCTGGTCAACCCGGACCAACACCCGGGTCAATCCGGTCCGACCACCTGTTGGACCCGATTTTTATTTTCTTTTTTTTAATTAATTACATAAAACTGATCGAACTGACCGGGTCGAGGCTGGTTCCTGGTCCAACCAGTCCGATCGACCGGTTCGGTCCGGTTTTTTAAACCCTGGGAGGGATATTGGATTAAGTTAGCTACGTTAAAGGGATAATGGGGATAATAGTAATTTGTATTTTTTATGGAAAAGGTCAATTATGGAGGGAAAAGGGGTTAGACCTTATCCCCCATGTTGACTCCATCTTAGTATCTGGTCGATAACGTGATACGTGATATAAAACGAGGGATTAAGCTGTCGTATCCCTCATTTCTGCTCGTTTGTAGGGATAGGATTTGTACAATAAGGAGAGATAAACGATAGTTATTTGCTATTCTTCATCCAGCTGTATAAGAAGGGATACCTAATAGAAGGTAATTATGTTAGATTGTAAGATAAGCGGTAGTTATTTGTATTTTTATGGCAGGAAAGATTGATGATGGAGGGATGTAGTTTCAAACACTATTCCTCATTGATGAATCCACGATTTCTCTACTTTATCTAAGGATCTTGGCAAAAGCTCCTTAATAAATCATCAAATAAACCCTCTAAATTGGCTTAATTAACTCTGGTAATAAGATGTGAAATTAGAGCTAATTTCTGTGTATAAATAAATCCTAATATCTAGCTAACTTGTGCTTATTATTTTATGTACAACAACTTACTATTTTTACGTAATTATTTCTTTTATATTCTTTAATTTATTCACTAACTTGGTATTAAGAAATAAAATCCATAAAAATCATAAAATCAAAGAAAAAAATAAAAAGATCCGATCTTGTATAAAATTACATATCTTATCCTTGTAGATTTTATTTCACCAAACTTATAAAAATTCATAAAAAAATAGACTAATGTTGTATACATTGAATATATATATTAATATTTAATTGAAACCTAATTTAAAATACACAACATAAAATATAGGGCATTAATTAGTAATTAATCCTTATAAAAAATATATTTTGTACAGATGACTTCTTTTGATCTTTGGTCCTTCATGAAAGTCGTAGATCTCAGTGAAATTAACAACTTTCATTTTGATCACTTTTTCATTTGACCTTTATTTCTAATTTTCTTTCTTTTTATTTCTCTAATCAACGGTCAATCAGAACCTAACCATCTGATTGGACCACGTCATGTACCCCCTCATTCCCTCTCCAATGTCTCTCCTCCAATCGCATTTCTTCCGCAAGTTGACCCCAATCAACTACCCCCTCCTTCAGTCGTTACAGCTAAACCCATGACACCTACCTCTTTCTCCCTTGGATACTCCTCGTCCTTCATCTTACTTGATGCCATAATCCTTTGTATATAATGCCCGCACATCAACCGCCTTCACCCAACCATCAAATCACCTCCCATTGGCTGCTAAAACCTCTGATCAAGTCACTATAAATCGACCACCACTCCCTTCTTTCCTCCTCATCCACCATTTGTAGAACTCCCCATCTCTCCTCACAGGTGACAACAGCTGTGGAGC
Source organism: Ottelia alismoides (assembly GCA_037367405.1). NCBI lineage: Eukaryota > Viridiplantae > Streptophyta > Magnoliopsida > Alismatales > Hydrocharitaceae > Ottelia > Ottelia alismoides. The sequence continues at coordinate 841,652 of JAZKJV010007980.1, forward strand.
CCATTCGCTAGGCGAAGACAAGGTGGTGGTCCTGGTGAGAAGTGTGGTCATCCCAGACCATGTAGCAGCTCCTTATTGGCTGCCTCGCTCGTGCTCTTCGCTGGAGCATTCACAACGAAGACCAAGACACTAAACTCCTCCTCCCCAGGTGATTTCCTATGCCTGTTTTCACTTCCATCAGATCCACCACCGTCACCTTCCAACCATCTCTGTTCAGCTCCAAGTAACCCTCCATCTCCCAGATCTTTCTTCTTCTTCTGGTCTTTTCTCTCTCTTTCTTCTTCTTCTTCTTCGATTCTACTTAGCAAAACCCCAAACGCTCTACTAAAAAACGCTTCACCCTTCTTCCCCCTCGCATCTCTTCTTTCTCCTTTAGGTCTTGTTCACCTCCGAAGTCGCACAGGATGGAGTTTTAGCTCCTTCTCCTTCGCCATCAACTAGCGTCCCACTCCCCTCTACCTGTTCGATTTTTGCTAAACCCCGTAGGTAATAGCGACACAACCCAATCAAGAGCATTTCATCTTCACATGCATGAAGCATGTGTCACCTTTATCTCCTTCTCCTTGCTTCACCGGAGTTTTGAGGGTTGAGAAGTAGCTCTGATCCGGTTCCCCAGCTCCCTCATCCTTCGTCACCTAAACTTGACTGACCATTGGATCATCAAGGCTCCATTGTTCCCCTCCGATCATAGCTCCACTACTCTTGTCTCGCTCACTTCTCGAAGAAGATCTTCTAGCCGAAGCACATGTACCGTCTGATAACACCTCTTTGGACTCAATCTGACGACCTCTGTTACACCTCCTTGGATCGTTGATCTACTCTCCATCTAACGGTGAATGAGGCACCCACATGGAGATACCAACTCTCCTTGTCGCGGGTGGGTTCGGACCACACTACAGCGTCATGTGGAGGCTTGGAAATCGAAGCACCAACCAAGCCTCGCCCCGCCCTTTTGGGAAATTACACTGAAGCCCAAGAATGCGCTGCGCGCTCGTAGGTTGGAGAATTTGCACCGATATCTATCTGCCTTCCATAATTCACGCATAAGCCCCCGTCTGGGGTTAGTTTCAAAGGAGGCTCCTTCGGCTTTGAATTATTGCAGATAAGACCCTCTCCTGGACTATTTTGAGATAGAAACTTTCTTTTAGTTACCATTTAGTCCATGGAACTTCTACGTTGAATAACTTCCTCATTTTTGTCGGAAAATTACATATTTTAGGTCATTTTAAAACTCTTTTCTTGCTCTATCATTTGATATACCTTGAGGATATATCAGAGACACATTGAATTAACCTTTTTTTGAGGATCTAAGTTTCTCATGCATGCTTAATAATGATGATTATGATAATGAATCAGGGATATGCGATTGATTTTATGCAGGAACTAAAAGTAAGAATATGGAGAGCTTAATTCCTCTATTCATGGTAAAATCAAATCTATTATTTGAGGAATAAATTGCAGGGGACGTGGAGCCACAATTGGGGGATTTATTTGAATAATTGTGGAGCAACCTTAGCAAGTGTTTGATTGATTTAGCTTGAACCTTAGCTCACAATATTGAAATCACATCTAATCACAGACCACTTCTCTATTTTACCTGATTATCTGTCATTGCATGTAGTTCATCTTAGCTTTATTTTTTGACATAGAAATCAATATTGTACCTGATTGAATACATAGATTATTTTAAACCACATAACAAAAGTACCGCTGTTCCCTGATTTTGATTTATACTTACCAAATTAAAAATTGACCACATATTCAAGGTTGTGTTTTTTGTTGAATTATTTTCCATCTCGTATGCTACAATTCGATATTATTAACAGAGATTGAAAGTGATTCATCACTCATGTTGACTCCAGAACTCAAATATTGACCATTTTCAGAGGGATAAAAATTTTGTGATATAAAGAGGAATACATGCATTCCTCAAACGAACAAGGCCTTAGAGTGTACCATCAAAAGTACTAAATATATATAAAAAACTAAGTATTTAGAGTAACCACCTCTAGTTGGTGGTTAGGTTTAGTAGTCAGCAACCGTCTCCTCCGGGGCAATTCTTTTCTCTAAGATGAATCACACGCAAAACATGAGCTAAAGGCATCCCTGTCAGGGATATATACGATGATAGACTTGAATTATTTAAACCACTGATTAGTATTTTTGAGGTGCAGTTAAATAATCTATTCAAAATCTTTTAATTAACAACTAAGTGGATATTTCGATCAGTTTCATTTGCTTAGTCTTGCATCTTGCATTAATACACAATTGTATTTCACACCCTACATATGTAACCGTGGAAGCTAACGTCTATATATTTCGCCATATCGACTCGCTTTACCACCTCCATCTACCACTTCACTCGTTGTAATGGTACATCATCCAAGACCATTTTCATATTTCGTGTTCATTGGTGATGTTTTTCATCGACATATACTATGATCCACCACATACAATATCGTGACGTGTTCTTGTAAAGGACGTAAGAGGTAAACCTACATGTTTGTTCATTTATTCACTTTACTAAGTTGACCGTAATCTTAAGTCCGTCATTATTGTTTTCCTTAACACAAAATTTGATTACCTTACTAGGAAAGCAACATAAAAATGAATAATACAAATGCGAGGGCTTTTCCACCTCCTTCAACCTCGACACCCCTTCTTTTGCTATTTTCTCCTCGGATGCTAGGATGCCGGTCAGGACGGGTCCTCATGATGTTCTGACGGGGAAGAGAAGGCCAATTCCACCTTCCCAGATGGTCAGGAAGATCCCGGAGTGGAAAGAGATGTGATTGAGCTCCAACCCAAAAAAAGAATTCATCCCTACAAGGGGGAGAAAATATCTGTACAATAGTTTAACTACGAAACTATGTGTACAACTCCCACTCCTTGTCGCTCATCACTGTATCCTTTAGTGGGTCTCCATACTCTCATCCTGTCCCACTCAAATTTCCCCTTCTTTCCTTTGCCGCTCCATCACGGGTATCATCATCTTGCTTTCTTATATTGTCGATCAAATCTATCCCATTCTCCTCGCCTTGGTGACAGCAAGCAACGGAGAAGATTTGCAATGAGGAGAACGGGTGGAGGTGGAGATCCGATCATCACTGGAGGAGCTCTGATGGCAGTTTAGCTTCGTTGATCCTTGGTCGATTTGAGGCCATTTTCTTCCGCTTATTAAGTAATAACTTAGCTATTATTTCAATTCCTACATTTAATTTTGCTCTTTATCATTCAATTAACCCTAGTTTGGAAACCCTCAATTCCCTGGAGCTCCAGAGCTAAATCATAGTGATCTGACCATTGACTAGACCCACTAATCATTCTATTATCTTCCCCATCACCTTCTACATCGAGTGCACCATCTGTTCCCCACTGATCATAATGGATCAGGGAGTCGAGGTTCCCTCTGATGCCCTTCATCAGAGACCCACGTACATCTCACCCCGCGCATCTTTTTGCTTAACCCGTGGCCGAGGAAGTAGCCCTCGAGCCAAGGAGTTGTTTGGTGTAGGTCAGCGACCCCCAGGAGGCTTCTGGAGCTTCATTGAATACCTAGAGCATCTCCAGGTGCTCGGACCTCGTTTGAGTACTCGGAGCTCTCCCGCCATCCTCTGAGAGTCCCACTGCACACGGAGGAGCTCCAGCAAGTAGTTGGAGCCGTCAGAGCAGAGATCAGCCGCCGGAGCGAGAAGATACTCCAAATCAAAGTTCGTCAACCGGCTGTTCTTTAGAGTTCTTCATCCAACCTCGTGAGCCATCCTATCATAGCCACGCTTTTGAGCGAAGCGGTGCCCATCCCCATACTTGTGATCACGTGGCATATAAATAGCAGCCAGATCCTAGGGTTTTAAGTGGTATAATTGCATAGACCCCCTCTGCTCTTTTTGTACTTTATAAATAGTCATGTAGTTATTTAAGTACGCACAAAACTTTTGGGATATTTTGCATGTATGCCCTTGTTGCTTTTTAATATTGGACCCCTACGTGAGGTGAGATTTTACAGGCATACCAGTCCCCCTCTTTTGTGTAATTTGTATCAAATTTTGAAAAATCACGTTGACGTTCAAACTTTTGGCTTATTTTGCACATGTGCTTCTGCCTTTTATTTTAATTGCAAATATACCCCTACCAGCATGAATTAATTTTATTTTTGCATTTTTTATTTAAAATAGCTCATGTGCTCTAAAAATTCTCAAAAAAGGTGTTTGTGCATGATTGGCTATTGATTCACGCTACCATTTTTATTTGCCATTTTTATGCATTTAATATATATTAAAAATTATTTTGAGCCATTTTATTCCCTATTTAACTTAAAAAATACAAAAAAATTCAAAACTTTTCTAAAAATTCCAAAAAAATAGTATTTATTAGCATATTTCATAACTCCAACAGAATCTCTTAAAATTAGCAAACTATTGCAAACTCTAAAAATAAGTATAAAATATTCTCCAAAATCCCCAAAATATTACTTTTTCTTCCATATATATTAATATCTACATATTAAAATTGATTTTAAGAAGTTTTGAGACCATTTCCTGTTAAATCTCAAATCAATTTGGCCCTATTAAACAATCCCTGTTTTGCCATATTTTTTATTCTAAAAATATTAAAAAAATTGCAAAAATCCCCAAAAAAATCCATAAAAATATAAAATACTTGAAAATCCTAAAAAACATTGGATTATTTTTGCATCTTTTTATCAGTTTTTATATATGGTATATCCTATATAGTCAAGTTGTCCTTATATATTATTTTATATACTATATATTATTATTAATTAATATAAATACTTATAATTATTTTAAAACCTTTAAAAAATAAGAAACTATTCTTGGAGATATTATTTGATTTTTGATATAATTATTATATTATATATTATACAATATATCACTTACATTATATATATTCTCGTATATACCTTTATATATATATCTATCTATATTCATATACATAATAATATATATTATTAAATTTAAAAAATTTAAAACTAAAATAATAATAATTATACTTGAAAAATAATTATTTATTTGATTCAAGACCCATTAACACATTGATTGATTTTGTGCTCCCTTTTATATACACTTGCATTGTTTATTTATTTAAATAATACCGGTTACATCATGTCTGCCTGTGTTCGACACCCTACCTGCTTGTACACTATACGTACTTGTTTTGTAAGGTTATAATAAAGTTTGATTCGCACATGCTTTCATTGATTGATTCCTATATTGTGTTGGCTGATTGTTGATATGAGCTAGGGATCTTTGCGAAAGGTCACCTCAACGACTTCGATCACGCCATGTGAGATCGTACGACTCTCTCCTAGTTATCCTTGGCTCTTTTCAACCATCCTCGGATCATTTCTTTTGGGAGGGAGGGCACATGTAGGACTCCGGACCTAAAGGGAGTCCCCAAAGAACAATTCTCGTAAGGCAATAAGGAGGAAACATGATCTTAACTGAGCCTACATGAATAGTGGATAATTCCATAACTAGTTCACTTACTCTTGTGAATTATGATTTTGAAGATGAACAAATAATTATTTCTAAGAAAATATTAAAAGTTGTATGAATGTGTTTTAGAGGACACTTGGTATATATCTAGAATCTTATTTATGCTCAAGCTATGATAGTGAAACTGATCTGAGTACAAGTCTACAAGAACCATCACTCATGAAAAGGCTTGGCATGTGACACTACATTTTTCATCTAAAAACGTAACGTTCCTCATGAAAAATCAAGGCACTTCTAGCTAGCCGCAAAACCCACACATCCTCTATTGGTATCACATTGTTGTGAATTGAGCTAAAGGGTAAAGATAACACTACCCAAAGAGGCCAAAAACGTATCAAGCTAGTAACATCCACAAACTCAGATGGCATACTCCAAAACACCTTTGATGACTCGAACAAAACGAACAGGCGATCGATATCCTCTAGATCCGTTTGACGTAACCCGTATGCTCCAATGATCGAAAAGTTATCCCTCCGAACCAGTGATCTCTCTCCTTGGAAGACTTCATGCAAGAATCCATGAATGTGAACAATCCCAAGAAGTTTTGCTGAAAAACTGTTTGATATTTCATTATCTGAATGTAAAAAACCAGTGATCTTGCAAAACAATGTACTTAACCTCTGTTGTTCAGAAATAATTATAGGTTAACTTTTGCTCATCTTATTTAATATTTCCGTTTTTTGTCCCATATTTAATTTGTGAACTTCGCAAGCTTTTATTGGGCTTATCACCATTCAGGATTTGCTGGCTTCTTTAATATATTTACCTTGTTCATCCATCATTAATTTGAAACTAATTTGACTTGTATTTATTAAATTTTAATTTATATGGCGGTAATTGGCATAGAATTGTTTACACTTTATTCTCAACAATTTATTCTCAATGAAAGTTGCTCTTCTAAAAACTTAATCAATTTTATTAGATAAATACAGGTCTTCATATTGACAGCTCCAGACGGGTAGATGTAGACAGCTTATTGACAATCCTTGCTACATTTTAAAAAAAGGGATGCGATTTCAGACACAGAGCTCAAGTAACACCGAATAATTTCAAACATTGCATAAGATAAGCAGGAACCTTTAGTTTTCTTATCACTAAGTATACATATTGCTACTCAACCTGTTCGAGTAACTTCAACAAGTACGCTGCCCTTCAAAGTCCTCTTGTTAAACAGAAAGGACAGTTGTATAGCTCTGCATTTTAATTTTCACTTTTTATGAATCTAACATCCATCATCATAAGATACGAGTCCTTGGAGCTCCGGTCAGACGAGCTAGAGCACGAGTTTATGAGCCCTATGATTGGGGGCTACACCACCAAGAGCGTCTGGCTTAATGGCAACACCGATTGAACGACGTCGTTGGAGAGAGAGATTTGGATAAGACACCTGCTGATGTCTTGTCTGACTACCTTACTTGGTATTGGCAGATTACACGACGTTGGATTGCTATGGCCATACCACCACCCCGCCAAGCGTATGAGCCACACGGACCGAGGTGGAACCGACTGGTAATTTTCTACCTAATACAAATTATTTTAGACATAATTTATTCGTAATTTATGATGTAAACTATTCTGTTATAGGTGAACTCCTTGTTTCATGTGAGGGAACTGATGAAGGAACATCGGAGGAGCACTGAATTGTAACAATTGATTGGCTATGTTGACTACACCATCCAGAATATGTCACTAGTAGATCCGGGAATACATGATGTCCCCCCAATTTACACATCATACACCGAGCCCACGACGTTTGCTTCTCAACAGTGGGGTGATCGATACACTTCCGGGTCAGACAAAGTTGGTCCTTCATATCAGGCGACACAGTCATACACGCAACTCTATATTCCCCAGATGCAGCAAATGGGTTCCGCAATACCATCATTTGACTTACTTTCCACATATGAAGCTCAGTCCTCTCAAGCACAACAATACTTCTGGTACATGGGGGCAAAGTCAAATCCAGCTCTCTTTCGTTGGACTCCCAGGTTATGACGCTGGATCAATCACTTGGGGTATGCAACCATCAGCAATGGATCTTCTCAGGGTATCCACTGAATCCTTGCCGGTGACAATACTGGAGCCACCTCATGCTTCAAACGTATCAAGTCAGAGAGGGGGTGGTAGATCTACGATCGGAAGGGAACGCTCAACCACTGTTGAACCTGAGAGAAGAACCGTTGCAAGCCATGGTAGGGGTCGGGGCGATGCGAGTAGGGGGGCAACAGCGGGAAGGGGGGAGGTAGGCTCAGGGACAGGAGATCAAAGGAGGGGAGAGAAAGGGAAAGCGTCTTCATCAAAGGGACCACTATCACATATTGTACACCACACGAAAAAATAGTTTTATTGATTGTACCCTTATGTTATCCCCATTTAAGCAAAATAATATTATGTTTTGGTATAACTTTTCTTTAATGTTGTTATCCAAGTTGCTGCAGAAATATATTATTTTTATGATTATTGATGACATTAATGTTGATTTTTAAATTAATTTTTCAAATTAATTAACATCCGAACAGGACATGGCCAATACACGTATCATAGCTCGCAAGTCGGTGCGTATGCCCGACAACTGTTTCCTAGCAATAAGTGCTCCACCGAGTCGGGCCTCCAGCCGTGTACCATCCCACGCTCCACCGTTAGCGCATCCACCGCCAACCACGGCCCCAAGCAGGGCACCAACCGCATCACAACCAGAGCCAGTGGTGATGGTACCTCATCTTCAGACGACCGAGTCCGAGTCACAGTTCACCCCTTATTCCCCGCAAGGCAGTCCGATTCCGAGTTCATCCCATAGCGAGACGTCACCGCTTGCAGAACCTTGTGACGAGGAAGAAACTTTATACGCCGACTTAGCTGATCTGCATTACGCTATCGCATTGAAGTATGCACGTCTGAGTGCGCTGCGTGGAGAGCGAGTGATGTCAGGTCGTTAGTAGAGTTATTACATTATGTTGTCATTTTTGAAATCTAGTGATATTTATGTCTACTTTCAGGGTCTCTTGCGTCCGTAGTACCGCATGTATCTTTTTTCAAGTAAATGAAATATTTCAGCTTCTACTATTTCGAGAATTTATGAATGGATGCGTGTCCCGTTTACATGTTAAAAATGACCACTTAATTTTACCATAGATCGAAGAACGTTATTCCTTTATATTTCCTTACATCAACTCTAAAAAACCCAACATTCATCTACATATAAAGATGTTTACGATACTAGTATATATATCTAACATAGTAATTATAAATATCATAACATAGTAAATATAAATATCATAACATTTGTATATGAATCAATATATATTACTAAAACTATATGAATTATAAATTTAAATTAATTAAATATTAGTTAATAAAACATCACGTTTATATAAATTCAATTTTAAATGTTAGATAATATTTAATATTAATGTTTTAAATTCGTTGCTAAATAAATACTAAATACACTACCTAAACTCCATCCTTATGGCAGTTAGGCGGGAAAGGGATTGCGCGGAAAATGGTTTGCCGTAGGCGGCAAACCATTCGTCGCGGAATCCACGTGGGCACATCAAACGATTTGTCGTGCCACATAGGCGAGCGGCAAACCGTTCGCCGATAAGACCCCATTCTGGGAAATATTTCATTTCCGTACCCAGAATGGAAATTATTTCACCTTCTCTCTCCAAAATGGGAAATAACTCGACCGGAGTGGGAGGACTTTTCCCTTGTTTTTCTTGGAAGGGAGAGATGGAACTTGAGTTGAGTGGGATCTATTTGCATTCTTACCCTTCATCATCTTGAAAACCTCAGTTTCTTTTAAAGTGAACATGGGTGTTACCGGGATTTCGCCGCTTAACAGAAATGTTTATTAAATATTCAAATAAATATTTATGTTATAACGCTTAATTAATGGGAAATGATTGAAAGGAAGAAGTAAAGTGAATAACCCGAAAAGTTGGAATTAGGTAAATTACTTGAAGTATTATAGTTTCAACAACAACAAAGTATTTTTCTATATTAAGTAGGGTCGGTTACATGGATTCTTTGTATACATTCAGATCTATCTTGGGTCATTCTCGGGCTTATATTCAAAAAACTAAGATATCTTTGTATAGTCTCATTCCAACACTTCTTGGGCCTTCCTCACCATCTCTTAGACATCTCAACATCCTAAAACTCGCATCTCCTAACCAATGCATCAACTAACCTCCTCTGTAAATGACCAAACCATCTTAAGCGGTTTTCTCGCATCTTATCCTTGATCGGAGTTGCACCAACTTTCATTCTTATTGCATCATTCTGAATCCGATCTTAACGTGTGTGTGTGTCCACACATTCACCTTAGCATTTTCATTTATGTTATTATCATCTCTGTACATGTCAATGGTTCACAAGCCAACAATCAGATCCAAGAACATAGAAGGTCTCATGACTGCTTTGTAAAACTTTCCTTTGATTTTCAAAGGATTTATTTATCACAGAGAATAACAGAGGCTCCTCTCCACTTCCGCTTGCCTGCATTTATTCTATTAATAACATCTACATCAATTTCCCCATTATGTTGCAAAATAAAACTCAAGTATCTAAAAGAATCTCTCTTTTGAATGTTATCGTCAACAATCTTGATCTCAATTCCTTCATCATTACTTCCATAAAAAATGCACTCCATATATTCAGACTTAGCCCTACTTATACGAAATCTTTTAGTCTCCAATGCATGTCTCTCATTTACTCCATTTCTATTCGCATCAATCAATGCAATATCATCAACAAATAACATACACCAAAGGTATCTCATCTTGAATGTGACTTGTCAACTCGTCCATAATCAAAGTAAAAAAAGACTCAAAGTTGAACATTAATGCAAAATAATGTTGATGTCAAAATAGTCAGTCTTCCTAGACTGGATCCTTACGCAAGCTAAAACCATATTATAAATATACTTTATGAGGTTAATATCTCACGTAGGACAGAACATAAGCCTTCTCCAAATCAATAAAAATAACATGGAGGTTTTTCCTTTTAGCTTTATAAATCTCCATTATTATCCTCAACAAATGGATGTCTTCAAAAGTTGAGCGGCCTGGCATGAATCCGAATTGATTTTCTTTTACTTTAGAAACTTGCCTCAACCTTCTTTCGATCACACATTCCCAATTTTTCATAGTGTGACTCATCATCTTGATACCTATGTAATTTGAATAATTTTAAATATCCAATTTGTTCTTATAAAGAGGTACCACGATACTTCTCCTCCAATCTTAAGGCATTTTCTTGTTTCGTTAAATAACATTAAATAAATTTGTAAGTCAAGTCAAATCAAGCTCACCTAAAACTCTCCATACTTATATAGGAATGTCATCCGATCCTACACCTTTCCCAAGTATCATAACCTTCAAAGCCTCCTCTACTTCATTTTTTGTATCCGTCTATAGCTTGCACGATTCAAATAACTTTCACTATTAGCTAGATCACCCAAAATGACCTCTCTATTTCCATCTCCAATGAAAAGCTTATGGAAATACTACTTCCATCTAGTCTTTAGTATATTTAAATGTAAAAAATACAAACAGATATATAATAAAAAGTATACGATATTGAAGTAAATAACTTATTTTTTTAAAGAAATAAATGATTTATAAAATATATTTGCGAAATCACCTAATTTATCAATAGATAAATGTTAGTATATAGAATTTATTTCAATTAATACATGCGTACCGTAGTATGCAAAATAAAATTACATCCAACGAATGTCGTTGACATTTAAAAGAATAACTTTGAATATATAATGTATATCAATTTTTGTTTCATGTTTGTGCTCTACGTGTTTAAGACTATGTATACAGTTACATTGTTATAAAACCTAAAAAAATTAATATAATTAGACAATTATCCACCATGGTACGGATATTGACCAAATAATTGCATAAATTGAAAATAAAGAGAGAGATTTTTTTAAGATAATGTAGAGGATAATTAATCCGGCGAGTACATTATATCAGAAGTAGCGAAACATACAAACGGTTAAACGGTAAGTTGAGATATATTTTTTAGCCGAATAAAAAGAATAATGAAACAAAATAAATTGATTTCAAAAGTTAAACGCAAATAATTTGTCGTAACGGAAAAACTACAAACTTGTGTTGAAGATTTGTTAACTTAGTTATGCTAATTCTTATGATAAATTAATATATCTGCAACATAGGTAATGAATACTTGTTAAAGATTAATAATTTTCTAATGGAAAAAATGGTAGGATTGAAAGGCTAACAAACTATAACTCGACAATGTAGACAGTGAAATATATTATGGTAAGGAACAGATTTAATAAAGCAGAAGACTTTGAAGATAATCATATTTAATTTTAAAGTGTACCAGATTATAAAAGTGGAATTGAAATTATAATAAAAATAGACAATTTTATAAAAATTTAGGTAAACGGATATATAAATATAGAAATTATGTATATGCTCTAATATTATTTGTTGTTTAATAAATTACCATGTATTTTTAAAAGCAATGAAAACCAAATAGACTTATACTTTTTGGTAAATGTAAGTACTTTACAACAATCCTATAATTTATATCTATTAATCGAAGCAGTGACAATGCATAACCTTCTTCCATTATTTGTAACCGGCAAGATCTACATGAAATCACCTCTTAATACTGTTGTTTCAACAATATATGGTTTGTCATTTTAACTTCTAACATCTTAAACATATAATATCATTCAATGTTTTGTGTAATACTATAAAATAATTATAATGATTCATAGGAGTTTCATTCCAAATAATTAATTGGAATTTAAAGTACTCATTTTATAGTAAATATCAAGTATATGTAATATATGATAAATACCAACTTATCATATAAACACTGCTTTCATATTCCATCCATCATAGTCAGTCCAGCAATGAAAAATACTGTTATAATTATATACACAAATCTTGTTAAAAGAAATATAAACATGAACATATACCTTGTGTATATATAAGCAGATAATGACGATCATAAAGTATGAAAGTTTTAAACTTATATTCTGAAGTATAAAATGGAAATTAAACAATTTCATGCGACGTATAGCAAGCAAAACTATCAATACATGTGTTGGCTACATAACTATAACACAAAGAATGACCAGAGATATGTGAAATTGTTTACCCTATCTGATGTATGGCAATTTGTACAATGTTTATAATCACGAATACTACACGATTTTTTTTTATAAAAAACAGAAGTTAATATCTTACTGTAAAAAATGGGAGAAAAATTAATATTATTTAACAACATATGATAGAGAAATAACACCTGGAATAATTTCATCTTTGATTTCATTATTCTTCGTCTAATAACTTCATATCAGAAATTATACAACAAAAAAAGCTTCTCCAGAGATAGATGTCATTACAATGAGTGACATATTCTACAGTTTACAATTGTTCTTTACATATATAACAAGTAGTTGGATATTGTATGAGATATTCTGATTTTGTCCACATGAATACTGAAATATATAATAAAGATCATCATATATAATGTATATTACGACATACAACAATATATAATAAATAACATACACATAAAGATCCTTATTCATGGATTAAACTGCACATATTTATTTAGACGGATAACCGGCGATATTAAAGTAGAATAAGAAGTATGTAAAATATGTACATTAAGAAAGTACCTTGTTATTTATCAGGGAGAACATGTTTCTTAAGGAAATACATTTACCATTTAAAACTTATTTTTTCTTAAATTTTTAGATGTAAACTTAGAAATTAAAGTAGAATACAATGTCAAAGGAGGACCTTTGAAAGTAATATTGCAGATAAAATTACAAAAATCCTACATATAATTTATGTTGATTTTAATATATATATATATATTTCATGATGAAAATTTAGAAAGAAACATATAAACTCAATAGAAAAGCAAGTTTAAAAATGATGAAAAAATTAGGGCCCATATTTAATTGCTTCGAGTAAATTTTTATTAAATTTGATAAGGTGCAAAATGATTTCCATTAAGTAATGGAAATTACATTATCATCTCAATCTAAAGGTTGCTTTCTTATGATTCATAAATAAATATGAAAACGTCATTGCCCATTATTATTTAAAATTAAACTAAATTTTAAAATTAATTCTATAGTAACATATTTAAATGAAAAATGATGATCATGAAATGCCTTGTTAAGAAACATCGAGTTTACATACTTCTTCGAAAAAACATCATTGCCCAATATTATTTAAAATTTAACTAAAATTTAAAAAGTAATGTTACAATAATATATTTATTTGAAAATTTTGCAATCATAATATGTCTACTAAGAAAATGTTGATTTTACACATTTTTTCCAAAAAAAGACGTAAATAGGCTTGAAATACCTATATTACAACTAACATATATTCATACAATAAGGAGTACGAAAGTCTGTGTATAAAACATGTTTATTTAGACGATATAGCAAGATTTAATTTATAGATAAAATCAGGAATTTACAAACTGAAAAATATACAGATATAGGCACAGATTTTCTATGTAAATTAATTTAGGCATCAAAAGTCTAGTATCTGATTCCTAAGAAAGCTTCGTAAATAGCCTCAACATTTTGACTTCTAAATTTTATTCATTCTAAATGTATCTGCAATGGTGGTTTAAATCATTTCCTTAGATAAAACATATGTATATGTATATGGGATAATTAATAACCCGCAGAAACCACAAAATCTAAAATATCAAAATTTAAAAATAAAAAGCTCGGACATTATATCGATTAAATATCGTATTCAATATGCTCCTAGGTGTAGAGGCTTATCTCAGACAATATTAATACACAACACACTTTACATAAGACATCACACATTACATCACCGTCTACGAAGGAAATTGAAAATGAATATAATCAAATAAATGACCAGATATTATACAAATACTCCATTGTCTAACATAATATCCCACCAAAAAGTAATTTGATTTCGTCATATTTGAAAGTGTTGTCTGTTTAATTCTATACAACCAGCTAATAATCATATACACTAAATTAACAAAAAATTATCGACATATCGACACATGAAATCGTGAAATATTAAAAATAAAGATTTAACAAAACCATAAGAATAAAAATACCGCAAATCAATAATTAGTAAGAAAATTATGAAATTCTATATAACAATTTAATAATTTAAGGCCCAGACATGGAAAAATTAAGTAACAAAAAAATCAAAAAAAGATCATACATAGTGGAGAAACCGAGGTGAAGTTGAATAAATAATCTCCATCAAAACAAAGAGGGAAAGGAGCGTGTGTGTAGAGAGAGGGGGGCGATCACGTGAGATGGGATTTTTGTGAGATGGTGAGATGGGACTGTCTTCTCTCTCATGGTTTTTTCTCTCCTGTTTGAAACTAGTGGTTCAGAATTTTCCATCTCACAATCTCACAAAATCTCATCTCACAAGATCAGTCTTCTCTTTCTCTCTCTCTATATATATGGGTAAAATGGGGCTGCCCCCTTGGAGTAGCCTACTCCCACCCTTATTTTTCCCTCATTTTTTTATTTCTTTTGAAAATAAAAATTTGTATATTCATCACTATATCCCTCTAACATTCTATTAAAATTTCGTCAGAAACAGAGACTCCTAGGCCCTCCATTTAGACGCCATTTTTTAACGGTCGCATGATTTTTTAAATCGACCCTGTTTGGATGGAGGCCATAGGAGCCTCTGTTTATGATGAAATTTTTTCCTCATTTTTTTATTTCTTTGGAAAATAAAAATTTGTATCATCATTATATCCCTCTAACATTCTATTAAAATTTCATCAGAAACAGAGGCTCCTACGGCCTCCATCCAAACAGGGTCGATTTAAAAAATCCTGCGACCGTTAAAAAATGACGTCTGGATGGAGGGCCTAGGAGTCTCTGTTTCTGACGAAATTTTAATAGAATGTTAGAGGGATACAGTGATGAATATACAAATTTTTATTTTCCAAAGAAATAAAAAAATGAGGGAAAAATAGGGGTGGGAGTAGCCAAGTTGGCTACTCCAAGGGGGCAGCCCCATTTTACCCATATATATATATATATATATATATAGAGAGAGAGAGAGAGAGAGAGAGAGAGAGAGGAAAGGGAGCCTACTTTGTGAAGTAGGTAACTTACCTACTTAACATTTCATTTTTTGTAAAATTTTTTATTTTTTTTAAAAATGCTACCGTGGGTTTTCATAATTATATCCCTCTAATACGTCATTCAAATTTCGTCAGAAACAGAGTTTCTTATGGCCTCCATCCAGACAGTCATTTTCTAACGGTCACAGATTTGCTGTATTTTACATGTTCTGGATGAAGGCCGTAGGAGTCTCCGTTTCTGATGAAATTTGAATGACATATTAGAGGGATATAATTATGAACATCCACGGTGGCATTTTTCAAAAAAAATAAAAAAATTACAAAAATTGGATGTGAAGTAGGTAAGGTTACCTACTTCACAAAGTAGGCTCCCTTTCCTCATATATATATATATATATATATATATATATATATATATATATGGGACTTATGCAATGGGCTCTGTGCCCATTCGAGATGAGATGAATCCACTCATATTTTATCAATATTTTCTATCATTTTGACTGCAATGCTTATTTATTTACAGTTGTTATATCATATTCTTACTATTAGTAACTATTTTCATATAAAGAAAACCTTAAATTCACAGGAAATGGTCACCAGTAAGAATAAAAACAACATTAGTAATACAAATAATAATACAATCATTTTGTATGAATTTAAGGTTTTTTTCTGAAAGTAGTTACTATTAGTAAGAATATGATATAACACTTGTAAACAAATAACTATTAAGCTCAAAATGATAGAAAATAATGATAAAAAGTGAGTGGGCTCATCTCACCTTGATGAATACCCATTCATCACTCTTTATTCTTATATTTTAGCTACAAAAACCTATGCAAATGCATGTAGATATGTGTAAATAGGAAAAGTTAGCAAAAGCATGCATGTTTGTAAAAATAGATAATTAGCATGTTTTTGTGCAAAAATAAAAGAATAAAGAGGAAAAAGAAAAAGAGGGAAATATTTAGAATAAATATTGAGCAACCTAACCCAAGGGAGGGCTCAGCATTGGCCTGACCGCATAAAAGCCAAGTAGAGGGAGATAGGGGCTCATATGTAAATACTTATGTAAATAAATAAAATAATATTTTTCCTCAACCAAAAATATGTTGTAAATACTTGTATATATTTTGTACATATTTATAGCCTATTAAAAACAAAATAAAAAATTAAAAATCAAAATCAAAAATCCTACATTGTACATATACCTATGTATAGCTATAATATGTAAATACCTTATTTTAATTTCCAAAAATTAATTAAAAATCACAAAAAAATAGAAAAAATTAAAACAAACATTTTTCATGTTTTAAGTTTTTGAAAATTCGGCCATTTAAGGCCCCAAAAAAATCAAATAAAATTTCAATAATTGGCGGGCTCTGATTGGTCCACGGGGGATTGTTGACCCCCGGTCAACACCTCCCCCAGGACCACCAGAGCCGCGGATCTGCTTTTGGACCCGATTTCTTGATTTTATCCCCACCAGATCCGACCTCTGAATCCGCTAACCCCGGGCTCTAATCCGAGCCTGATCTTCCCTGATCCACGCCCGGGGTGGGTTCTTGGGATCCGCGCTCCGATCTTCGTGCCCGACTCCCATTTAGACGGACCCCTAGCACTATATATCCCGAGCTCAGCCGCCTCCTCATTCCATCTTTGGCTCCCCATTCTCTCTCCAGTGACCTCCATCGCAACCAGCAAGGTGACAGCTTGCATTTGCCGGTGTCGCAGAGAGGAGGAGGTGCTCGGACCATCGATCCGGCTGCCTCGCGCCGCCGTGCTCCGACGTTCAACCGGAGCTCGAGCCTCGGGCGTTGACGACCCTTGAGGCAAGGACCAGGAGCTAGCTAAGCTCCAGCATAGTCTCCAGCTTCACCCAGGTAACCCTCGTTCCTTCTTGTTTAGTTTAATTTTAAGTTACCCCCAAATCGACTCCTTGCTGTGTTCCTCTGATTCCGACCATCACGCACACTATCTCGATCATCGGAGCACACGACCATCTTCGCCGTTCCCCAACGCACGTTCTTCGCCCACTCGTTCAACCCAGCTCGCCCCGGAGCTGGGAGTCGAGCTCCACCACCTGTCGCTCGCCGGAGCTCATTCACCCCGCCGCACCGTTCACCCTCACGACGCTTCTTCGGGTCGAGGCACTTTGCCCTCGACCCGCGAAGCTTTTGGTTTGCTTTGCAGGTCCAACGGGAGGCATCTGAGCCTCTCTTACATTCCAGCCAGGAGCTTCGCGCCGCCAGCCTCGCCGGAGCCCCTCCAGGGCTCGGCCGGGCCATCGAAGGCCACCACCAGCTGCGGAGCTTCACCGCGGACCCGTTCCGATCATCAGGAGCAGCTGAGGAGGAGTACAGCTCACGCACGAGGCCGGCGAAGTTCGCCGGCGTCGTGTTCTTTCACCATCCTCCAGAACCGTCCGATGACGCCTCCGCTCCAATTTTGATCTCAGCCGTCCATCTTCCGAGGAGCAGCAACCGTCGATCACTCCGAGGAGTTCATCTGGACCGTTCGCAGCAGAGGAGAGAGGTCCCTGAGCCCAGAACCGCCCGATCTCCCACGTGTCCTCGCCTCCACCGTCGATCGAGCCCCCGAGCTGAAGAAGAGACGCGCCCCCCATCCAGAGCCGACCGATCTTCCACGTGGCGCGCATCTGGCCGTCGACGAATAAAGGGGTAATTTACTTAGGGCCCCCTCTTAGTTTGTCTTTTTCGTCTTAGTCCTGTAAATATTTTTAGAACTTTATTTTCGTAGGGTAAATTGCATTGTGGACCTCGTGTTTGTTTAGATTTGCATGTATGCCCCTGTTTGTATGAGACCACGTGCGTCGTCACGTGTAGTTTAGGGTTATTTGCATTTCTTTCCCTGTAGTTCTGGGCTGTTATGTAATGAATAGAAACTTTTTGGTAATTGCTTTTATACCCCTGTGAGCCTGTTATTCACGCATGTGCGGATTTTAGTGGGATATTTGCAACCATACCCTTGGACTTTCTGGTACCAGTTACCAAAAGGTACAAGAAGAAGGTTTTTATTACAAATAGGCCCCTGAGTGCCCCAGCCACGCGCCACGCGCGTGACTTGCTGGGTATTTTGCACCTGGGCCCCCAGATTCTCGGGTATTTGCACTTACGTCCCTGTGCACAGTGCCCCCTTGTTATTTTTGAATAAAATATCAAATCACCTCCAAATCCAATGAGATTTTGACACATGGCTCCTGCCATGATGTAGAAATTTTAGGGATTTTTGAGGACATTTCTGATTTCATTTAGTATTTTTAAAAATTCAAAAACCTATTTTTTAGTTACTGTCTAGGTATAAAAATACCAAAAAAATATAAAAACACCCCCAAAAATTATAAAAAAATTAGATACTGTTGTTTGCTTGTTGTTTGATTTTCTAGCCAACTTTGGCTATTTTTCATTAAGTAAAAACCCTAAAAATTGAAAAACCCCTAAACACTCATAAAAATTATAATAAATAATTTAAAAATCCAAAAACAATAATTAGGGTGCCTAAATTTTCCTTATTCTTTCTAGATTACAGGAAAATTACCTCCAGGGCTTTTTGAGATCCTTAAATATTTTATTTTTGGGTCTTAAGCCTTGCTGGACAGTACCTTTCATTTTTCGCACTGTTTGATTTTTAGAAAATAATTTACCCATTAGAAAAATCTCAAAAATTCACCAAAAACACTTAAAAACTTAAAAAACATAAAAACAATTTTTCCTTAATTTTTGCATTATTTTTGGTGTGTTTAATAAATTGTTGAAGTAGCCTAGATTTTACTTTCTTTTACTTTCTTTATAATTTGAAAATCCAAAAAAATATAAAAATTCATAAAAACCTCTAAAAAACATTTTCTTTTAGTTTCATTTCATTTTCACTACTTCGTAGGCCCTAGGCCAATCCGTGCTCCTTGTGTTCGACCCTGGGAGCTATACCAGGTTAATCCTATAGCTAGACCGCTCTTCTTTCGTGCTTGATTATTTTATCTGTTTGAGTGGTTGATTCTTCTTGATATACGTGGTCCGATTGCTTGGGTCACAACGACCTGATTTTTGTACCTCATACCCTAGTGATCGGACCCGTTTATCAGAATGGCGCCGTTGCCGGGGAGCACGACTTAGTAGTTGTTTTTGACTTTCTTTTCATTTTTGTTTTCGCGGTTTTTCGCGGCTCTTCGGAGCTCGCGGCTTTTCGCGGCTTTTGTTCATAGTTCTTTTTTGATTTATTTTGTTTTATTTTGATTTTCTTTTCTTTTTATTTCTGTTTTATTTTGTGTGAGTATTTTGTTTCCATTTTTGCACATATACCCTTGTTCTTATTTTCATTTATTATTTGACTATTTTATTGGTCTGACCACTCTTCCTGTTTTCTTGCGAGGGCCCGAGGACCGCGGAGGCGACTTTCGAGGAGCCGGTGCAGCCGCGGCATTCGGAGGCGGCTTTTCTTTCTCTACGAAGCCGCAGGAGAGAGCGAGAGGAGAGAGTTGAGTGGAGTGAGGCAGTAGGATAGAATTTTATTCATTTATTATTAATTGTAATAATATAGGACTCTGAGACTGTTTGGACTGATAGACTTAGACCGTAGCGGGTCTGTTTCGCCGAGCACCGGCGTGCTCGGGGGACCCATTAGGACCCCTCGGTTTTTCGCGGCTTTTTACGCGGTTTTCTTTTTATTTCTTACTGTCATTTTCCGGATTTTTCGCGGTTTTTGCTCGAGCCCCTAGACATAGGATTTTTGTTGGTTGTGACGTAAGATTTCTAAGGCCCAACACTTAATAGAATATCTGTTCCTATAGAACGTAATTGGACCTTACTAAAATTCACTAAAAAAAGTTAGTTTAATTGGATTTGAGACCACGTGCCGTTAGGAGTCACATACAGCGCTGGCAGGACCCGTTGTGGCGGGCACCGAGTGACTCCCAAGATCGGACTCCGGACTCGATTCGGTTAACTAACTATTGTTCTTCACGATCAATAGAAGTTGCTTGTCTTAGGACTCGGCTTTTTACCGTTGCATCATATAGCTTAGTTTACTTTTCTGTCTTTATTTTATGCGCGGATCACTTTGCATGTAGAGAGCTGGAGGCAGGTACGCATTTCTGACTCTGCATGCATCATTGATTTTTCGTGCATCGGCTTTTTCGTCTTCTCCCCCCGATTTTGGACTTAATAACCAGGAGAAACCGAAAAATTCGTTAGGCGTTTTTGTTTGCATTGAAAAATACCTAAAAAAGTGTAACCATAAAATTGGGACTGCTAAGACTATTGACCTTAAAACACGCTCACCCTAAAAATTCTGTCTTGGGGAGAGCAACCCCCTCATTGTTTGGTTTGCTTGAGCGAGAGAGTGACCCGCACACTAGGATAGAGCCACGCCTGAACTTCCATTAGACTACTAGTCTTAGAGTTAGTCGTTCTCCAGTGAGGATCTCTCTGGTACCCGGTAAAACGGGCCGTGACATCCTTAACAGAGCAGGTTGATCAGGTAGCCGGTAAACGGTCCGCAACTTGTACTGGCTGGGAAAGATCTAGCTTTAGGATTGGGCCAGTCTCTTGGGAGCATCGGGTTCCCAACAGGTCACGTAATCGCTCTGATATCTTGAGTGTTCACCAAAATAAAATCGACAAGATAATTTGACCGAACTTTCACGGTCTTCAGCTCGCGTTGCGTTGGTGAACCGGGGGTTTGTTTTTCGATCATAGTTTTTCCAGATCTCATCCGCCCTACTCGCCAGATCGAGATGATGGGTAGACGATCTCTTAGGCAGCCTTTGGCTGCACCGCTTTCGGGCGCGTCTACCTCATCATCTAGGTTGGCTCGCGAGAGCTCAGACCCGCTCTCCGAGCCCGAGTATGACTCCACCCTGTTCCCCCTCGATCCCCTTTCTGACCGACCCGAGAGACCTGAGCCCGAGGAGAGACTTATTCATTTGACAGCACCTGAGTTGGGCTCCTTCGATTTTGCAGACGTCGAGATGGCAGGCGCAGGCAGTTCTGACGATCACTCCCGTCCCGAGCACTTTGTACTGGACCAGGGAGCGATCAACTCCACCCTGATCGCACAGTTAGAGACAGTCCAGCAGCAGCTCCGCGATCAGGGAGCTTTTATGATAGAGATGAGGCGTGAGATGGAGAGGCTCAGAGCAGAGAGAGATGCACAGAGCGAGCCCGAGGACCCCGATGAGGCACAGGCACGAGCCGCAGCAGCAGCAGCAGCGGTCGCGGCCGCCGCCGCAGCGGCAGCAGCCGCAGGAGGAGCAGGACCACCTAGACCGATGCGGGAGTTGCACAACCCCGGATCTACCTTGATGCACCATTGGGTTGTGGTTCCAGCCATCGTGGGGGACTTCAAGTTCCCCCCGAACACCTTGCAGATGCTCCCGCGGTTCCATGGACTGGCTACAGAGGAGCCCCATCTCCACCTACAGGAGTTTCTCATGATTTGCAGTACTGTCCACGACAGACATGTGGACCAGGATACCATACGGATGATTGCCTTCCCCTTCTCACTGGCAGATAGAGCAGCCACCTGGCTGAAACATTTGGGGAGATTCGTGTACACATGGGAGCAGCTCCGCACCGAGTACTTGAACAAGTACTATCCACTCGGGCGGACGAACGCGGCAAGGGCCCTGATCAGCAACTTCTCCATGTTCCCCAACGAGCAGTTCCACGAGGCTTGGGAGAGGTTCAGAGAGCTTTTGGACAGATGCCCACACCACGATATCACGAAGCCGAACCTAGTTCAGAGCTTCTTCAGTGGGTTGTCACCAGAGCTACAGGGCCTGGTGAACGCTTCTTGTGGCGGGTCCTACTTCGCCAAGGACCATGACCAGGTCTGGGCTATTTTTGAGGAGATGGCGGAGAACTACATGGTTATGTCCCAGACCCGCCTCTACACGCAGAAGACCCAGCCACATCAGCCAGGACCCGTGCAGTACCAGAGGATAGCACGGGTCGATGCAGGTCCTTCCAGTTCGTCTGCAGCAGCAGCAGCACAGGCAGAGTCATCAGCTGCAGACATGGGCATCATCAGCGAGAATAAAGGTTTGGTCATGTATCTCGGAACTCTGCTATGAATAAAGGAAAAGGTTTATTTTCTTCTGGTCCCACTGTGGTGCGTGATGTATGTGTGGATCCGGTCCTTGAACCGCTTAGACCTTTTCCTAGTCCTTCAGCTGAGAAGGACCCAGTGATCCCTTTCCCTAGAGCCCTTCAGATGGGGAAGGGGAAGAAAAATGACCCAAAAAAGAGAGAGCTTGAGGAGTTCATCCAGAGCATGATCGATCGCTTCCACATCCAGCTGACCCTCCAGGAGGCTTTGCAGCACATCCCCCTTCTCCAGAGATCTTTGAGAGAGAGGACTACAGTCAGGAGGAGGAGGAGGAACCACACTTTAGAGATACATGTGCTGACCAAAGCCACGTGCTTCGCGATCCAGAACCGACTGCCAGCCAAGAGGCCAGATGCAGGGGCCCCGTATGTCAGATGCCAGATTAGTGAGCAGTGGTTCGACCGTACTCTTTTAGATAGCGGATCGTCGATCAACCTACTTCCGGCAGCCCTTCTCGACCGCTTCGAGTTGGGCACTCTTCGACAGAGCAGGACAGTCCTTCAGTTCGCTGATAGATCTGTCAAGAGGCCGAAGGGGTTATTACGATACGTTATCGTCACGATTCAGGGTCTGCAATTCCCCGTGGACTTCGTAGTGTTGGACATGGAGATCCCTGAGTCAGTGACCGATACCTCCATCATCCTTGGTCGTCCGTTCTTGGCCATAGCCAAGGTG
This sequence comes from Ottelia alismoides, assembly GCA_037367405.1. Taxonomy (NCBI): domain Eukaryota; kingdom Viridiplantae; phylum Streptophyta; class Magnoliopsida; order Alismatales; family Hydrocharitaceae; genus Ottelia; species Ottelia alismoides. The sequence continues at coordinate 865,087 of JAZKJV010007980.1, forward strand.
GTGACTGATCATGATAGCGGGAAGGTGTACTTTCGCGTCCAGGGCGAGAGTATACAAATAGAGACGGTCGAGGACTACAGAGCCAGATCTAGATCCCGCTCAGATGCCAGCACCGACTCAGAGCAGCTGACAGACGCAGAGCCAGACATCCACCAGGACTGTGATTTTGTGATCACAGATGACGAGGCAGCTTGGGCAGACCTTGAGTCACAGACTACCCTCTCACTTTCAGATACAGCTGATGCAGAGATGACAGCAGAGGAGAGTCTGGAGAGCACAGACCTGGGTTCGGATACAGTTGCGGCAGCAGAGCCGGTTCTCGATCGCAGCACGGTGATTAGTGATGGTGGTGCTGATGCCACCTTGTTTTCCGGTGGTACTGATGCCACCAATTCTGATACAGATCCCTCGGATTCAGAGTCTGATTGGGCCGATTGTTATGATCATATGCCAGACCTGAGTCCACCTGAGCCTACAGAGGAGGAGGTAGAGGCAGAGCAGAGCAGAGACAGTGCAGTTGAGCCGCCTTCTCCCGACCCAGTTTGCGAGAGTACACTTTCACTTTCCCAGGCAGATTTGGCAGACCTTGCAGCTTTCACATAGTTCCTTCCACAGCCAGATTTGTCGGCACCCAGCATTCCAGAACTGAAGCCGCTCCCTACTTCGCTGAAGTATCGATTCCTTGCGGGCGATCCAGAGATGTACCCAGTCATCATCTCCGCCGAGTTGACTGGAGAGCAGGAATCCCGTCTGATGGGGGTTCTTGAAAAGAACCGCAAGGCGATCGGATGGAGCGTAGCAGATCTCCATGGGATTGATCCATCAGTGTGCTCCCACCACATCTATCTCGAGGATGGGGCGAAGCCGTCGCGTGAGTTCCAGCGGCGTCTAAACCCCAACTTGAGAGAGGTTGTCATGAAGGAGATATCAAAGTGGTGGGGTGCAGGTTTTATTTATCCCATTTCCGACTCCAAGTGGGTCAGCCCCTTGCATGTGGTGCCCAAGAAGACGGGCATCACGACTGTGATCAGTGAGTCGGGGGAGGAGATTGCTACACGGGTACCCACCTCTTGGAGGGTTTGTGTTGACTACAGGAGACTCAACCAAGCCACCAAGAAGGACCATTTCCCCCTGCCTTTTATTGACCAGATCATTGAGAGACTGGCAGGGAAGAGCCATTATTGCTTCCTGGATGGGTACTCGGGCTACAACCAAGTGGCCATCGCTCCTGAGGATCAGGAGAAGACCACCTTTACCTGTCCCTTCGGCACATACGCTTTTCGATGCATGCCATTTGGGCTATGCAACGCCCCTGCGACTTTCCAGAGGTGCATGCTGTCGATCTTTTCGGACATGGTAGGGGAGTGCCTTGAGGTCTTCATGGATGATTTCTCGATCTACGGCGACGGATTTGATTCTTGTCTTGACTGCCTAGATCGAGTACTTCAGCGATGTATTGAGTATCACTTGGTGCTATCTTGGGAGAAGAGTCACTTCATGGTGACTCAAGGGACGGTGCTTGGCCACATCATCTCCAACAGGGGCATGGAGGTTGACCCGGCCAAGGTCGATGTCATTAGAAAACTCACACCGCCGTCCAATTTGAGGCAGCTACGGTCATTCCTGGGGCACGTTGGATTTTATAGGAGATTCATTCAGGATTTTAGCAGGATTGCCCGACCGTTGACTGACCTCCTGACGAAAGACACCGAGTTCCTTGTCGATGACAAGTGTCTTTCGTCGTTTGCTACTCTCCAGAGATGTGTGATTGAGGCTCCTGTCCTCCAGCCACCTGATTGGTCTCTCCCATTCGAGATCATGACGGACGCCTCCGATTTTGCCGTAGGGGCAGTGCTGGGACAGAGGAGGGATGGAGTACCATTTGCGATACACTATGCTAGCCGCACATTGGATTCCGCCCATCGGAATTATACGGTCACAGAGAAGGAGATGCTAGCAGTAGTGTTTGCCCTGGATAAGTTCAGATCGTATATCATTGGATCCCGAGTGACTTTGTACACAGATCACACCGCCATCAGGTACCTCATGGCAAAGAAGGATGCCAAGGCCAGACTGACTAGATGGATCCTTCTACTCCAGGAGTTCGACATTGAGATCAAGGATAAGCCTGGAGTCAAGAATGTGGTGGCGGATCACCTTTCCCGGTTAGAGCAGCCTGAGGAGTCAGAGCAGATTGATCCGATCAGAGATACCTTCCCAGATGAGGCGATCCTTGCCATCGCCTCACTTCCATGGTATGCCGATATTGTGAACTTTCTCGTTGCTGGGAAAGTCCCACAAGATTGGCCCAGGCAGAGGCTTGAGACCTTCCTCGCGAAGGCCAAGTCTTACCATTGGGAGGATCCCATCCTTTACCACGAGGGAGGGGATAGCGTCTGGCGTCGGTGTATTCCTCAGGAGGAACACCATAGCGTCCTCACTTACTGCCACAAGCTTGAGGCAGGAGGACATCGTTCTGGGAAGAGAACGGCACAGAAAGTGCTCCAATCCGGTTTGTGGTGGCCTACCCTCTTCAAGGACTCAGATGAGTTCGTGAAGAGGTGTACTGACTGTCAGAGGATGGGCACTTGTGGACAGCGTGATATGATGCCGATGCAGCCCATTCACTTCTATGAGGTTTTTGACGCATGGGGCATCGATTTCATGGGTCCATTCCCTAAGAGTCAGGGATTTGAGTACATTCTGTTGGCCGTAGATTATGTGAGTCGTTGGGTGGAGGCTATCCCCGCCCGATCCGCTGATGCGAGGACAGTTTGCAGATTTTTGAGGAAGCATATCATCACGCGGTTCGGGGTTCCACGAGTTCTTATTTCTGATGGGGGATCTCACTTCATCAACGACCAGGTGAAGGCACTTGCTAGCGAGTTCGGCATAGATCATCGTGTTGCTACACCATATCATCCACAGACGAATGGTCTAGCCGAAGTGTCGAATAGGGAGATCAAGACTATTCTGCAGAAAGTCGTCCGCCCTGACCGAAAGGATTGGTCACAGCTATTGGACTCGGTCTTGTGGGCATATAGGACGTCTTTCAAGACACCTTTGGGCACATCTCCCTTTCGCCTTGTATATGGCAAACCCTGTCACCTACCAGTTGAGCTGAGGCACAAGTCACTTTGGGCAGTTACAGACATACTTATGGATCCAGATGGTATAGGAGACCAGAGGAGGGCAGAGCTAGCTGCCCTGGAAGAGCTTAGAGATGCAGCTTTCACAAGCAGCCTACATTACAAGGAGAAAGTCAAGGAGTGGCATGATTCACATATCAGCCACAAACATTTTGAGATTGGACAGAGAGTATGGCTGTTTGATGCGAGGCTTAGATTATTTCCAGGGAAGCTACAGAGCAAATGGAAAGGACCTTATCTGGTTCGGAAGGTACACGACAACGGTAGCATCGACATATCTGAGTTGTCTTCTGAGAGTACCTTCCGAGTGAACGGCCAGCGGCTCAAGCCATTTCTAGATCATGAGCCGCGGGTCGTTGATCTTGCCCCTATTCATTTTGCGTGAGATGTGGTCTTTGACTCACATCTAATGCATCTCACGCCTGAGCTTTACTGATCCTCCGCTGTACATAGATCCAGATGTCCATATCATCACATTCCTTAGTCCCACATCCCTTTCTTCATCTTATGATTATGCTATACTTAGGGTGCACTTTACCCTAAGTATAGGGGGGATGTGAGACCTTTCGGGTTTTCCTTTTGTTTCTGTCTACCCTTATTTTTGCTGCCTATACTTAGGGGCATTTCACCCTAAGTATAGGGGGGTTAGACCCTGTACATTCTCCACTCGGTTTTCCCTTCGTGTACAGCCTGCTATACTTAGGATTATTTAATCCTAAGTATAGGGGGAAGACCCGAGAACCTTTTGACTTTTCATTCTCCTTTTGTATAGCCTTCCTTTTCACTTCCCTATACAAAGCACGAGTTATGTCTTCTTCATCGCTCTTGACTCCGAGGACATCGTTCGAGCTAAGTATAGGGGGGTGTGTATATATTTCATATATACTTTAGCCATAACTCGTACTTTGTGTGAGTGTGTTAATAAATAAAAATGGCTAAAAACCACAAAAATTAAAAATTTTCATGTACATAATCTTCTTTTATTTTGCACATACATAGCTAGTGTACAAATTATTTTTGTAAAAATGATTTCAAAAATCTTTTGTGTAAAGCTTGTGTAAATATTTTCTGTATCAAAATTATGTATATGGTACAAAATTTTTCCAAAATGTTTTGAAAATCAAAGTTTGCAAAAATCTTGTGTAAATGTGTGTAAATACCTTTTTGCAAAACTTGCACTTCATGCATCATCATTCATGATTTCAAAACATTTTTCAAAAATTTTGCATGATTGTAAAATATTGTGTAAATATGCATCTTTTTGTACATATGTATATAGTTTTCCTTGGATGATAGTTGACATTTAAACTAAGCCTGGAATCAAATTGAGAAATGGAGCTTGATTAAGATCTTAATCCACCTAACTTCTAAGAGGAACCTTATAGGACTTAGGTTTAAGGCTTTTTCAGGTCCATGGTGACTTAATTCTGTGAGTCCACTAGGCTATGATCACATGTCATCTCAATGAGCCTAAGTAGAGCACTTAACAACAACACATGACTCATATAGATTATGGCTTTACTTGGACAACCGCACTATGCACCGAGCTATCTACGGATGAGATGGTGAGGAGACAGTCTTCCTTGGCTTGGGGTAGCATATGAGGGTAGTACTTCTAGGCGGAACCTCTCTTCTTCATTTAGTGAAGGAAGTGCGTCTCAACTTGGTCTGGTTGCCATGAAGTCTAACGACGGGAGTTGTGGGTTGCAATAAAGCTTCAAAAGAGGGATAGTCTACTGGCTCAAGAGGAAAAACTCCTTGTATATATGCTGCACATGTACATGTTGTATAGATGCACTCGAAAAAAAAATGTGAAAAAGAAAAGAACTCCAAAAAAGTGGTGGGTCTGAGAGAAAATGATAATCCCACCGGAGTATGTATATAAGTGCAATAAGCAAAGCTTGGTTTCATGTTCCACCTGTTGTAGCTTGCAGCAGGGAGACTTGGCTACACTGGTCAAGCTCCCAAGGGTACTTGGCTACACTGGCCTTGACCCATTCTCTTCTTCCCCCTCTTCTTGAGCCGGTTGTACTTGAACTTAGAAGGGAATACCCCGCTCCTCGAGGAAAGAGTGGCCAGATTGAGGTCATAGAGTTACCTTGTTGGGGAGGGTTGTCAAGTTGCCATTTCTGAGGTGGAGAGCTTAGACCTCACTTTCACAGGACAAGAAAAGATTCATGGTCTTCAGGGTTTGTGATTGATGACTTGTTCTGATCTGGAGCATTGAGGAGTCTTGGTTATAGAATAGTGGAACTTGGAGGCTGTTAGGTTTTAAGCTTAAGTCTAAATAAGGTTCCGACACATCAATAATCCAAAGATCTGATTAAGCTCCATACCTCAATTTAATGAAGGCAAGTTTAATAATCAACCTTGATCCATGTACATTCTCTTTTTCTTTTTCTTTTTCTTTCTTTTGCACTTCTTTTTCAAATAAGTGTTTGCTAAGGGACTAGCAAAGTATAGTATAGGGGGGTGATGAATACCCATTCATCACTCTTTATTCTTATATTTTAGCTACAAAAACCTATGCAAATGCATGTAGATATGTGTAAATAGGAAAAGTTAGCAAAAGCATGCATGTTTGTAAAAATAGATAATTAGCATGTTTTTGTGCAAAAATAAAAGAATAAAGAGGAAAAAGAAAAAGAGGGAAATATTTAGAATAAATATTGAGCAACCTAACCCAAGGGAGGGCTCAGCATGGGCCTGACCGCATAAAAGCCAAGTAGAGGGAGATAGGGGCTCATATGTAAATACTTATGTAAATAAATAAAATAATATTTTTCCTCAACCAAAAATATGTTGTAAATACTTGTATATATTTTGTACATATTTATAGCCTATTAAAAACAAAATAAAAAATTAAAAATCAAAATCAAAAATCCTACATTGTACATATACCTATGTATAGCTATAATATGTAAATACCTTATTTTAATTTCCAAAAATTAATTAAAAATCACAAAAAAATAGAAAAAATTAAAACAAACATTTTTCATGTTTTAAGTTTTTGAAAATTCGGCCATTTAAGGCCCCAAAAAAATCAAATAAAATTTCAATAATTGGCGGGCTCTGATTGGTCCACGGGGGATTGTTGACCCCCGGTCAACACCTCCCCCAGGACCACCAGAGCCACGGATCTGCTTTTGGACCCGATTTCTTGATTTTATCCCCACCAGATCCGACCTCCGAATCCGCTAACCCCGGGCTCTAATCCGAGCCTGATCTTCCCTGATCCACGCCCGGGGTGGGTTCTTGGGATCCGCGCTCCGATCTTCGTGCCCGACTCCCATTTAGCCGGACCCCTAGCACTATATATCCCGAGCTCAGCCGCCTCCTCATTCCATCTTTGGCTCCCCATTCTCTCTCCAGTGACCTCCATCGCAACCAGCAAGGTGACAGCTTGCATTTGCCGGTGTCGCAGAGAGGAGGAGGTGCTCGGACCATCGATCCGGCTGCCTCGCGCCGCCGTGCTCCGACGTTCAACCGGAGCTCGAGCCTCGGGCGTTGACGACCCTTGAGGCAAGGACCAGGAGCTAGCTAAGCTCCAGCATAGTCTCCAGCTTCACCCAGGTAACCCTCGTTCCTTCTTGTTTAGTTTAATTTTAAGTTACCCCCAAATCGACTCCTTGCTGTGTTCCTCTAATTCCGACCATCACGCACACTATCTCGATCATCGGAGCACACGACCATCTTCGCCGTTCCCCCACGCATGTTCTTCGCCCACTCGTTCAACCCAGCTCGCCCCGGAGCTGGGAGTCGAGCTCCACCACCTGTCGCTCGCCGGAGCTCATTCACCCCGCCGCACCGTTCACCCTCACGACGCTTCTTCGGGTCGAGGCACTTTGCCCTCGACCCGCGAAGCTTTTGGTTTGCTTTGCAGGTCCAACGGGAGGCATCTGAGCCTCTCTTACATTCCAGCCAGGAGCTTCGCGCCGCCATGAATACCCATTCATCACTCTTTATTCTTCTATTTTAGCTACAAAAACCTTTGCAAATACATGTAGATATGTGTAAATACAAATAAATACCAAAAGCATGCATTTTGTAAAAACCTATAATTAGCATGTTTTTGTGCACAAAATAAAAGAATAAAGAGCAAAAAGAAAAAGAGGGAAATATTTAGAATAAATATTGAGCAACCTAACCCAAGGGAGGGCTCAGCATGGGCCTGACCGCATAAAAGCCAAGTAGAGGGAGATAGGGGCTCACATTTGTATATATTTGTAAATAAATAAAACTTTATATTTTCCTCATCCAAAAAGATGTTTGTCCATATTGTGTGTATGTTTAGAAAATATCAAAAACAAAATAAAAAGATAAAAATCAAAAAAATCAAAAATACCCTTCCTTCACCATGTGCATAGACCATCATCCTTGTATTTATTTAACTTTGTAAATAAATTCATTTATTTTCTAAACTTTTTGTAAGTATTCTATGGCATATTTTGTAAATAAAATAAATAACAAGAAACAAAACAAAAATCAAATAAAAATCACAAAATTGAAAATTCAAAAATACATTGTATAAATACCATGTATATAAATGTATATAACTATTTATTTCACCCTTGTATATAAGTGATAAAAATACAATAAAAATATTCTTTTATTCCATATTTCATTTTGTAAATAAATAAAATACAAAAAGAGCATAAAAATACATAAAAAGAACAAATAAAAAATCAAAAATAAAAATCCATATAGTGTACATATACCTATATATAGAGCTAACCTATTTTTATTCCCAAAAATTAATTAAAAATCACCAAAAAATAGAAAAAAATAAAAGAAAAATATTTCATGTTTTAAGTTTTCTCTAATTCGGCCTATTTCTACCCTAAAAAAATAAAACAAAAACCCAGCACACGTGGCCGCTCCTGGTTGGTCCACGGGGGAATGTTGACCCCGGTCAACTCCCCCGCGACCTCCTTCCTTTTCTGGAAGAGGCGTGCCGCGCCTTCTTCCCCGATTTTTCCCACGCGCTCCAGGCTGTCACCCACTCAACCCCCGCGCCCGGATTCTTCGCCATTCACCCCTCTCCCTCGCCGGATCCTTCGCCATCAAATCCACGCTTTCCTTCGCTGTCAGCCTCCAACCCTAATCGCCCCGGTCACTCTATATAACCATCACCTCCGCCGCCTCCGCGCCGCATCTTTGGCCCTTCTCTTCCTTCCCCGTGACCTCCATCGGCAAGGCGAGAGTGACAGCAAGCTTTTGCCCGTGTTGCAGTGAGGTGAGGGAGCGATACCATCGATCCGGCGACCTTCGCCGCCTTTGCTCCGCCGCCAGCGTCGAGCATCGAGCTTCAGGCCTTGACGCCCTTCGAAGCTACGACCCGGAGATAGCCCATCTCCAGCACAGTCTCCAGCATCCATCAGGTACCCTTAGTTCCTTTTAATTTCGTCTAATTTAGGATTTCGCCCAAATTTCATCTCCGACGCATCTCTCCGATTCCGTCCACTCCGATCACCCATCTTCCCATCCGACCCGATCAGCACCTTCGCCGTACCCTCACGCACCTTCTACGCACCTTCACTCAACCCAGATCGCACAGGATCTGGGAGTCGAGCTCCACCGCCGTCGCTTCGCCGGAGCTCTTCCGCTCCACCGCACCGTTCACCTTCACGCTACCTAACCGGGTCGAGGCACTTTGCCCTCGACCCGCGAAGCTGCTTGACCACTTTGCAGGTCCAAAGGAGGTGTCTGAGCCTCCAGTCCATTCAGCCAGGAGCTTCGAGCCGCCAGGTCTCGCCGGAGCCCCTCCAGGGCTCGGTTGGGCCCTTGGCCACCACCAGCAGCTGCGCAACCTCACGCCGGATCTTCTCCGACCTTCAGGCGCAGCAGAGGAGACCGGAGGCACCTTCACGAGGCCGGCGAAGTTCGCCGACCATCAGTTCTTCGAGGACCCTCCAGAGCCGTCCGATGAAGACCTCGCTCCAGTTCTCATCCTAGCCGTCGATCTGTAGAGGAGCAGCAGCCGTTGATCCATCTGAGGATCTCATCCGGACCGTTGCAGCCGAGGAGAGAGGCGCAGGAGCCCAGCACCGCTCGATCGTCCACGTGGCTACACCTCGACCATCCGATCGGAGCTTGGTTTCCTTCGAAGAGCCACGCTGCATCTCCACCGTCCGATCACCCACGTGGACGCTCACCAGCCGTCAGATCAGGCCAGCGCTCCCTTAGTTGAAGGCGCGTGTATTCTCCGCCGTCCGATCATCCACGCGTCATCATCTGGACCGTTGCTATTAATAAAGGGGTAAATATCGTAGGCACCCCCTCTGTTTGTCGTATTTCCTTTTAGTCCTGTAATTTTTAATTCACGTTGTTTATTTTCTGGGATATTTGCATAGAGACCCTTGCGCTTAATTTTAATTGCATTTATACCCCTGCCAGTAGAGACCCACGTGCTTGGGCACGTGTTTTGTTGGGTTATTTGCAATTTAGGCCCTGTTGTTCTGGATGTTATTTATTGAATGAAAAGTTTTGTTTATTTGCACATATACCCCTGTGAGCATTGATTTTGCACATGTGCGAATTATTTTGGGTAAATTGCATATAAGCCCCTGGACTTTTGATACTTGTTATCAATAGGTCCTCGGACTTATTTTTTCTTACATTTAGGTCCTTGAGTGCCCCAGACACGTGCTTGGCACGTGACTTCTTGGGTATTTTGCACCAGGACCCCAGAACTTTTGGGTATTTGCACTTAGGTCCCTGTGCACAGTGCCCCACCTTTATTTTTGAATAAAATATCAAACGACCTCCAAATCCAATGAAATTTTGACACATGGCTCCTGCCATGGTGTAGGAATTTCTATGATTTTTGGGGACATTTTTGATTCCATTTATTATTTTTAAAAATTCAAAAACCCATATTTTTGCTACTGTTTGACTTTAAAAATACCAAAAAAATCTAAAAACTCCACTAAAAATTCTAAAAAAATTAGGGACTGTTGTTTGCTTGTTGATTGATTTTCTAGCCAATTTTGGCTACTGTTCATCACATAAAAACCCTAAAAATCGAAAAACTCCTAAAAACCCATAAAAATTGTAGTAAAAAAAATTAAAAATCCAAAAACAATAATTAGGGTGCCTAAATTTTCCTTATTCTTCATAGTTTATAGGAAAATTACCTTTAGGGCTTTTTGAGATCCAAGAGTATTTTATTTTTGGGTCCTAAGCTCTGCTGGACAGTACCCTTTGTTCTTTGCATTGTTTGATTTTTAATAAATAATTTACCCATTAGAAAAATTCCAAAAATTCACCAAAAACAGTAAAAAACTTAAAAAACATAAAAACCAATTTTCTGGAATTTTTGCATCATTTTTGTGTGTTGTATAAATTGTTGAAGTCCAGTGTTTGTGTGCTTTCTGTCATTTTCTCATCATTAAAAAATTTCTAAAAAAATATAAAAACAAATAAAAACCATAAAAAAAACTTCTTTGGATTCTTGACTACATCGTAGGCCGCAAGGCCAATCTGTGCTCCTTGTGTTCGACCCTGGGAGCTATACCAGGTTAATCCTATAGCAAGACCGCTCCTTCTTGTGTTTTGATCGATTGATCTATTTGAGTGGTTTATTATTTTTCTTGATTTACACATTCTGAGTGATTGAGGACAACGACATTGTGATTTATTTTCTACCTCAGTCGTTCGGGTGAATTTTGTGTGCGATCAGAATGGCGCCGTTGCCGGGGAGCACGGCTTTGTAGTCAGTTTTCATTCTGCTATTTTGTCTCTCTCTACATTATAACTGTTTTCTGACACTCTCTCTTTCTATTTTTGTGCGAGGTACTGCGTGGAGAACTTGGAGTACATTTCTTGAGAACCCGCACGGGAAGAAGAGCAGGAAGAGAGAGAGAGGAGAAGAAATTTTCTACTTAGAGAGAGAGAGAACATTATTCTTGTTGTAATAATTTAGGACTTGGACTCTGAACTTTGGACACTTGTAACTTAGCGGGTCTGTTTCGCCGAGCACCGGTGTGCTCGGGGGACCCATTTAGATTTTCGCGGCTTTTATCGTGGTTTTTATAGATAGCTGCCTTTTCCGGTGTTTCTCGCGGTTTTAGCCCCTAGATTTAGGAATTCTTGTTGATTGTGACGTAGATTTTTAAGGCCCAACACCTAATAGAATATCTGTTCCTATAGAACGTAATTGGACCTTATTAAAATTCATTGAAAAAGTTAGTGAAATTGGATTTGAGACCACGTGCCGTGAGGAGTCACATACAGCGCTGGCAGGACCCGTTGTGGCGGGCACCGAGTGACTCCCAAGATCGGACTCCGGACTCAATTCGATTAGCTAACTATTGTTCTTCACGATCAATAGAAATTGCTTGTCTAAGGCCGGTTTTTTTCCCGCTGCACCATTTAGGTAGTTTTATTCTGTATTTAAATTCTGCGCGGATCACTTGCATGTAGAGTGCTGGAGACAAGGTACGCATTTCTTTCTCTGCATGCATCATTGATTTCTTCGCGCATCGGCTTTTTCGTCTTCTCCCTCTGTTTTTGACTTAATCATCAGGAGAATCGGAAAAATCGATAGGCCGCTTGTATTTATTTTTGAAAAATATTTAAAAAGAAAAACAAAAAAAAATTGGGACTGGATAACATTATTGACCCTAAAAGACACTCACATTAAAAATTTGTCTTGGGGAGAGCAACCCCCTCATTGTTTGGTTTGATTGTGCGAGAGAGTGACCCGAACACTAGGTAAAGCCCTCCGGTGCTCATCTCGACTGATTACCGACTCTTCTGTGCGGGACAGTCGGTTGAGAGAGTATCGGGTATCCCAGCAGGTCACGTAATCGCTCTGATATCTTGTGTGTTCACCAAATAAAATTGACAAGATAAATTGACCGAGCTTTCACGGTCTTCAGATTGTGTTGTGTTGGTGAACCGGGGGTTTGCATTGCTATCATATTTTCTCCAGATCCCATCCGCCCAACTCGCCAAGATCAAGATGATGGGTAGACGATCTCTTAGGCAGCCTCTGGCTGCACCGCTTTCAGGCGCGTCTTCTCCATCATCTAGGTTGGCCCGTGAGAGTCGAGACCAGCTCTCCGGGCCCGAGTTCGAATCCACCCTGTTCCCCCTCGATCCCCTTTCTTCTGCTACTGAGAGACATGAGCCCGAGGAGAGACGAATTCATTTGACAGAACCTGAGTTGGGCTCTTCTGATTTTGCAGACATCCCTATGGCTGGAGCCGGAAGTTCAGACGATCGCCAGCCCGAACACTTTGTCTTAGACCAGGGGGCGATTAACTCCACCCTGATCGCGTCCTTAGAAACAGTCCAGAACCAGTTACGCGATCAGGGGGCATTCATGATAGAGATGAGGAGGGAGTTGGAGAGACTCCGAAGAGAGCGAGACGAGCCGAGCGAGCCGGAGGACATCCCTGACGCTGATGCAGAGGCAGCAGCCGCAGCAGCAGCAGCCGCAGCAGCGGCAGCCGCCGCCGCAGCGAGACCGATGCGGGAGCTTCACAACCCCGGATCTACACTGATGCACCAATGGGTGGTGATTCCTGCTATCGTGGGGGATTTCAAGTTCCCTCCGAACACCCTGCAGATGCTTCCTCATTTTCACGGACTCGCCACTGAGGAACCCCACCTCCATCTCCAGGAGTTTTTGATGATCTGCAGCACTGTCCACGACCGTCGTGTGGACCAAGATACGATTCGAATGATGGCCTTCCCTTTTTCACTGGCAGATAGAGCAGCCGCCTGGCTGAAACATCTAGGGAAGTTTGTATACACCTGGGAGCAACTCCGCACCGAGTACTTGAACAAGTACTATCCACTCGGGCGGACGAATGCAGCAAGGTCCCTGATCAACAACTTCTCCATGCTCCCTAACGAGCAATTTCACGAGGCATGGGAGAGGTTCAGAGAGCTTCTGGACAGATGCCCACACCACGACATTTCGAAGCCGAACCTAGTTCAGAGCTTCTTTAGTGGGCTAACGCCAGAACTTCAGGGACTGGTGAATGCTTCTTGCGGCGGGTCCTACTTTGCCAAGGACCACAACCAAGTCTGGGCCATCTTTGAGGAGATGTCCGAGAATTACATGGTGATGTCCCAGACTCGGTTGTACACACAGAGAGTTCAGCCGCCAGGACCCGTGCAGTATCAGCGGATAGCACGGGTTGATGCAGGTCCTTCCAGTTCGTCCACAGTTGCAGCCGCACAGGCAGAGTCGGCCGCTGCGGACATGGGGATAATCAGTGAGAAGTTGGACCGCATGGAAATCATCGAGAAGAAGCAGTGCCAGGGCATAACTCAGATGGAGGAAATGGCACAAACTCTGAGCGACATGAAGACCCAGCTCTTGTGCCTTCAGGAGGCACAGACGGCTCCTCAGCCCCGTCTTCTGTCGCGAGGCGATTCCGGTGGCAGCCGCAGCTCGTCCCAGCGCTCCAGCTCCTTGCAGCAGCCTAGACAAGTTCACCTTGTACAGGCGGAGCCGTACCAGCAGCAGCAGCCCTCTTACCAGTCACCACCATCTCCAGACTTACAGATGGTGGTATATCAACCGGATCAGCCTCTGGATGTACTCCCACCAGCCCCTTACGATGCTGAGCCGTTGATGGATGTCAACGGGATTTGGTATGACCGTCCTCAACCTGGAATCCGACGAGACCATCCCGGATTCAGGTGGGGGAATGGGGGTAACCAACCCCAGCAGCAGCCAGCCGGTCAGGGAGGGCAGTACTCCCAGCAGAGGGATCACCAGCAGCCCCCAGCACACCAGCCATCATCCTTCGTATCTCGTCCCTATCAGCAGCAGGGACAGTATTGGAGACGTGAGCAGCAGGCTCACCAGCAGCAGCATCCATCCTCTTACCCCTCTCAGCCACAGCAGCACCAGGTCCAGCAGCCTCATTACCAGAGAGGCAACCCGTCGGGCTCCCATGAGAGCCCCGCCATGGATGATCTAGCCCGTCTCTTCACAGAGCAGCAGGCTACATTTAGACGGGAGATGGACGAGTTCCGCCAGGAGATGCGGGACCTGATGAGAGGGAAGGCCGCCATCCCTGCACAGATCGAACCTAATCCGAATAATTTGAAGAGGAAATCTGAGCAGGTAGTTCACACTGAGCCTACCCCTTCTAGTGACTCATTTGATGTTATCTCGTCGGATTTATTTGATGCTGATTTTGTCACACTTAGGAGCGGTAGAAGACCAGCAGGAGGCGCCTCATCTGAGCGACAACATGAGGATCCATCTAGAGCGCCAGATGAGGAAGAGGAGAGCGGTACTGAAGCCGCACATCATGATGAGGGTGGTACTGATGCCACCCGAGATGCTGATTCACCCGGCGGTACTGAGGCCGCCACTTCACCACATCGAGGAGGTGGTACTGACGCCACCAACAGAGCCGAGCCAGCCAGCGGTACTGAGGCCGCAAGACGTCTAGTTGTAGAGCCAACTAGAGGTGGTACTGATGCCACCAACATTTATTCTGATAGAAATGTAGTCTTTCCTCGAATGAATGTATCTCGGAACTCTGATTTGAATAAAGGAAAAGGTTTAGTTTACTCTGATCCCACTGTTGTGAATGATGTTTGTGAGGATCCGGTCATCGAATCATCTAGACCTATTCCTAGTCCTTCATCTGAGAAGGACCCTGTGATCCCCTTTCCTAGAGCCCTTGAGTTGGGGAAGGGGAAGAAAAAAGAAAAAGACCCAAAAAAGAGAGAGCAGGAGGAGTTCAGCCAAGGCATGATAGACCGATTTCACATCCAGCTGACCCTCAATGAGGCTTTGCAGCACATCCCTCTTCTTCAGCGATCCTTGAGAGATAGGACAACAGTCAGGAGGAAGAAGAGGAGCAAGACCGCAGAAATTCATGTGCTAACAAAAGCCACGTGTTACGCGATTCAGAACCATCTGCCTACTAAGAGGCCAGATTTAGGGGCCCCGTATGTCAGATGTCAGATTAGTGAGCAGAGGTTCGACCGTACTCTCTTAGATAGCGGATCGTCGATCAACCTTCTTCCGGCAGCCCTTCTCGACCACTTAGAGTTGGGCACTCTTAGACAGAGCAGGACATACCTTCAGTTTGCTGATCGGTCTGTCAAGAGGCCAAAGGGGTTGTTGCGAGACGTTGTCGTCACGATTCAGGGTTTGCAATTCCCCGTGGACTTCGTAGTGTTGGACATGGAGACCCCTGACTCGTTGACCGATTCCCCCATCATCCTCGGTCGCCCATTCTTGGCCACAGCCAAAGCGGTGACTGATCATGATAGCGGGAAGGTATACTTTCGCGTCCAGGGTGAGAGTATACAAATAGAGACGGTTAAGGACCACCGAGCCAGATCCAGATCCCGCTCACATAGCAGTACAGATTCAGAGCAGCTGACAGACGTAGAGCCAGACATCCACCAGGACTGTGATTTTGTGATCACAGATGATGAGGCAGCATGGGCAGATCCTGCAGCACAGACCATCCTCTCATATTCAGATACAGCTGATGCAGAGATGATAGCAGAGGATAGTCTGGAGAGCACAGCCCTGGTTCAGGATACTATTGATTCAGCAGAGTCGGACCTTGATCGCGACACGATTTCCAGTGATGGTGGTACTGAGGCCACCCTGCTCTATGGTGGTACTGATGCCACCTTGTCATCCGGTGGTACTGATGCCACCGAGTCTGATATAGATCCCTCGGATTCAGAATCTGATTGGGCAGATTGTGATGATCAGATGCCAGATCTGGATCCACCTGAGCCTATAGATGAGGAGGAGGTAGAGGCAGAGCAGATTAGAGACAATACAAAGGACCCGCCTTCTCCAGATCCAGTTTGTGAGAGTTCGTTATCATTCTCCCAGGCAAATTTGGCAGAATTGTCCGCATACACACATCTTCTTCAGAAGCCAGATTTGCCAGCACCCAGCTGTCCAGAGCTAAAGCCGCTCCCTACTTCGTTGAAGTATAGATTCCTTGCGGGAGAGTCTGAGATGTACCCAGTCATCATCTCTGCCGATCTGACTGAAGAGCAAGAATCCCGTCTGATGGAGGTTCTTGAAAAGAACCGCAAGGCAATTGGATGGAGCGTAGCAGATCTCCATGGGATTAGTCCCTCGTTGTGCTCCCACCATATCTATCTCGAGGAAGGGGCGAAGCCGTCGCGTGAGTTCCAGCGGCGACTGAACCCCAACCTAAGAGAGGTTGTTATGAAGGAAATATCAAAATGGTGGAGTGCAGATTTTATTTATCCCATTTCCGACTCCAAGTGGGTCAGCCCCTTGCATGTGGTGCCCAAGAAGACGGGCATCACGACTGTGATCAGTGAGTCGGGAGAGGAGATTGCTACACGAGTACCCACCTCTTGGCGGGTCTGTGTTGACTACAGGAGACTCAACCAGGCCACCAAGAAGGACCATTTCCCCCTGCCTTTTATTGACCAGATCATCGAGAGACTGGCAGGGAAGAGCCATTATTGCTTCCTGGATGGGTACTCGGGCTACAACCAAGTGGCCATCGCTCCTGAGGATCAGGAGAAGACCACCTTTACCTGTCCCTTCGGTACTTACGCCTTCCGACGCATGCCATTCGGGCTATGTAACGCCCCTGCGACTTTTCAGAGATGCATGCTGTCGATATTTTCGGACATGGTAGGGGAGTGCTTGGAGGTCTTCATGGACGACTTCTCGGTTTACGGCGACGGATTCGACTCCTGTCTTGACTGCCTAGACCGAGTACTCCAGCGATGTATTGATACCCGCTTGGTTCTGTCTTGGGAGAAGAGTCACTTCATGGTGACTCAAGGGACGGTGCTTGGCCATATCATCTCCAACAGAGGCATGGAGGTTGATCCCGCCAAGGTCGATGTCATTAGGAAACTCACACCGCCGTCCAATCTGAAGCAGTTACGGTCATTTCTGGGGCACGTTGGTTTTTATAGGAGATTCATTCATGATTTCAGCAAGATTGCCCGACCGTTGACTGACCTCTTGACGAAAGACACCGAGTTCCTTGTAGATGACAAGTGTCTTTCGTCCTTTGAGACTCTCTAGCAGTGCGTTATAGAGGCTCCTGTCCTTCAGCCACCCGATTGGTCTCTCCCATTCGAGATCATGACGGACGCCTCCGATTTTGCCGTAGGGGCAGTGCTAGGACAGAGGAGGGATGGAGTACCATTTGCGATACACTATGCTAGCCGCACATTGGATTCCGCCCAGCGGAATTATACAGTCACAGAGAAGGAGATGCTAGCAGTAGTGTTTGCCCTAGATAAATTCAGATCATATATCATTGGATCCCGAGTGACCTTGTACACAGACCACACCGCCATCAGGTACCTCATGTCAAAGAAGGATGCCAAGGCCAGACTTACTAGATGGATCCTTCTACTCCAGGAGTTCGACATTGAGATCAAGGATAAGCCTGGAGTCAAGAATGTGGTGGCGGACCATTTATCCCGATTAGAGCAGCCTGAGGATTCTGAGCAGATTGATCCCATTTGTGATACCTTCCCAGATGAGGCGATCCTTGCTATCGCCTCACTCCCATGGTACGCTGATATTGTGAACTTTCTCGTTGCTGGGAAAGTCCCACAAGATTGGCCCAAGCAGAAGATTGAGACCTTCTTTGCGAAGGCCAAGTCCTACCACTGGGAGGATCCCATCCTTTACCACGAAGGAGGGGATAGCATCTGGCGTCGGTGTATTCCTCAGGAGGAGCATCATAGTGTCCTCACCTACTGCCACAAGCTTGAGGCAGGAGGACATCATTCTGGGAGGAGAACGGCACAGAAAGTGCTCCAATCCGGCTTGTGGTGGCCTACACTCTTCAAGGACTCTGATGAGTTCGTGAAGAGGTGTACTGACTGTCAGAGGATGGGCACTTGTGGACAACGTGATATGATGCCGATGCAGCCCATTCACTTCTGTGAGGTTTTTGACGCATGGGGCATCGATTTCATGGGTCCATTCCCTAAGAGTCAGGGATTTGAGTACATTTTGTTGGCCGTAGATTATGTTAGTCGTTGGGTTGAGGCTATCCCCGCCCGAGCCGCAGATGCAAAGACAGTCTGCAGATTTTTGAGGAAGAACATCATCACGCGGTTCGGGGTTCCACGAGTTCTGATTTCTGATGGGGGATCTCATTTCATCAACGACCAGGTGAAGGCACTTGCTACCGAGTTCGGCATAGACCATCGTGTTGCTACACCATATCATCCACAGACAAATGGTCTAGCCGAAGTGTCGAATAGGGAGATTAAGAATATTTTGCAGAAAGTCGTCCGCCCTGACCGAAAGAATTGGTCACAGCTTTTGGACTCGGTCTTGTGGGCATATCGGACGTCTTTCAAGACACCATTGGGTACATCTCCCTTTCGCCTCGTTTATGGTAAACCCTGTCACCTACCAGTTGAGCTGAGGCACAAGTCACTCTGGGCAGTCACAGACATATTGATGGATCCAAATGGTATAGGAGACCAGAGGAGGGCAGAGTTAGCCGCCTTGGAAGAGCTTAGAGACGCAGCTTTCTCAAACAGCCTACATTATAAGGAGAAAGTCAAAGAGTGGCATGATTCTCATATCAGCCACAAGCATTTTGAGATTGGACAGAAAGTATGGCTGTTTGATGCAAGGCTTAGATTATTTCCAGGGAAGCTACAGAGCAAATGGAAAGGACCCTATTTGGTCAGAAAGGTACACGATAACGGTAGCATTGATATATCTGAGTTATCTTCTGAGAGTACCTTCCGAGTGAACGGCCAGCGGCTCAAACCATTTCTAGATCATGAGCCGCGGGACGTTATTATTGCTGCTATTCATTTTGCGTGAGATGTGGTCTTTTGACTCACATCTTTTACATCTCACGCCTGATTTTCACTGTTCTTCCGCCTGTATAGATCCAGTTGTCTATATCATTCTATTCTTTAGTCCCACATCCCATTTCTCATCTTATGATTATGCTATACTTAGGGTGTACTTTACCCTAAGTATAGGGGGGATGTCGGACCTGCGAGTATTCTTTTTATTCTTTCTGCTCTTGTTTTTGCTGCCTATACTTAGGGATATTTTACCCTAAGTATAGGGGGGGCAGATTCTGTATATTCTTCACTCGGCTTTCCCTTCATGTACAACTTTCTATACTTAGGATTAGTTAATCCTAAGTATAGGGGGAAACCACCGAGTTCCTCTCATTCTATTCATTTATTCGTTCCTGTACTTAGACATTCCTTTTCACTTCCCTTTTACTAAGCACGAGTTATGTCTTCTTCATCGCTCTTGATCACTCTGAGGACATCGTTCGAGCTAAGTATAGGGGGGGTGTGTATATATTTCATATATACTTTAGCCATAACTCGTACTTTGTGTGAGTGTGTTAATAAATAAAATGGCTAAAAATCACAAAAATTAAAAATTTTTCATGTACATAAACCTCTTTTATTCTTGCACATACATAGCTAGTGTATAAAGTATTTTTGTAAAAATGATTTCAAAAATCTTTTGTGTAAAGCTTGTGTAAATATTTTGTATCAAAATTATGTATATAGTACAAAATTTTTCCAAAATGTTTTGAAAATCAAAAGTTTGCAAAAATCTTGTGTAAATGTTTGTAAATATCTTTTTGCAAAACTTGCACTTCATGCATCATTCATTCATGATTTCAAAACATTTTTCAAAAACTTTTGCATGATTGTAAAATATTTGTAAATAGCATCTTGTGTACATATATGTATATAGTTTTTCCTGGATGAGAGTTGACATTTAAACTAAGCCTGGAATTAAATTGAGAAATGGAGCTTGAAAGGATCTTAATTCACTTAACTTCAAGAGGAACCTTGTAGGACTTAGGGTTAAGGCTTTTCAGGTCCATAAGGACTTAATTCTTTGGGTCCACTAGGCTATGAGCATATGTCATCTTGATGAGCCTAAGTAGAGCACTTAACAACACACGCATGACTCTCAGAGACAATGGCTTCACTTGCACCTGCACTTTACACATGGCTCTCCATGGATGAGGTGGTGAGGAGGCAGTTTCCTTTGGCTTGGGGTAGCATATGAGGGTAGTACTTCTAGGCGGAACCTCTCTTCTTCTTATAGTGAAGGAAGTGCACCTCAACTTGGTCTAGTGGTGTTGAAAGCTAAAGACAGAAGCTGTGGGTTGCAATAAAGCTTCAAAAGAGGGATAGTCTACTGGCTCAAGGGGAAATTTCTTATATATGCTGCACCATGTAGATATGTTGTACAGAAGTTGTTGAAAAAAAAAAAATTTGCAAAAATGCAAAAAGAACTCCAAAAAAGTGGTGGGTCGGATTGAAAATTTAATAACCCCACCGGAGTATGAAGCAAAAGCTTATGGTATCATGTTACATCTCATGAAGCTTGCAGCGGGAGACTTAGCTACACTGGCTAAGCTTCCAAAACTCTATACTTCTACCCCCTCTCCTTGAGCCGGTTGCACTTGAACTTAGAAGGGAATACCCCGCTTCTCGAGGAAAGAATTGCTAGACTGAGGCATTAGAGTTACCAGGTTGAGGGAGGTTGTTTCTTTGTTACTTCTGAGGTGGGGAGCCACATATCACTTACACCGCAAGGAAAGATTCATGGTCATTAGAGTTTGTGTATGTAGACTTGTTCTGATCTGGTTTATTGAGGAGTCTTGCCCATAGATTGGTGGAACTTGGAGGCTGTTGAGTTTTAGGCTTAAGTCCAAATAAGGTTCCGACACATTAATAATCCAAAGATCTGATCGAGCTCCATATTTCAATTTAATGAAGGAAACTTTAATAAGTCAACCTTGATCCATGTACATCCTCTTTTTCTTTTTCTTTTTCTTTCTTTTTCACTTCTTTTTCAAATAAGTGTTTGCTAAGGGACTAGCAAAGTTAAGCATAGGGGGGTGATGAATACCCATTCATCACTCTTTATTCTTCTATTTTAGCTACAAAAACCTTTGCAAATACATGTAGATATGTGTAAATACAAATAAATACCAAAAGCATGCATTGTGTAAAAACCTATAATTAGCATGTTTTTGTGCACAAAATAAAAGAATAAAGAGCAAAAAGAAAAAGAGGGAAATATTTAGAATAAATATTGAGCAACTTAACCCAAGGGAGGGCTCAGCATGGGCCTGACCGCATAAAAGCCAAGTAGAGGGAGATAGGGGCTCACATTTGTATATATTTGTAAATAAATAAAACTTTATATTTTCCTCATCCAAAAAGATGTTTGTCCATATTGTGTGTATGTTTAGAAAATATCAAAAACAAAATAAAAAGATAAAAATCAAAAAAATCAAAAATACCCTTCCTTCACCATGTGCATAGACCATCATCCTTGTATTTATTTAACTTTGTAAATAAATTCATTTATTTTCTAAACTTTTTGTAAGTATTCTATGGCATATTTTGTAAATAAAATAAATAACAAGAAACAAAACAAAAATCAAATAAAAATCACAAAATTGAAAATTCAAAAATACATTATATAAATACCATGTATATAAATGTATATAACTATTTATTTCACCCTTGTATATAAGTGATAAAAATACAATAAAAATATTCTTTTATTCCATATTTCATTTTGTAAATAAATAAAATACAAAAAGAGCATAAAAATACATAAAAAGAACAAATAAAAAATCAAAAATAAAAATCCATATAGTGTACATATACCTATATATAGAGCTAACCTATTTTTATTCCCAAAAATTAATTAAAAATCACCAAAAAATAGAAAAAAATAAAAGAAAAATATTTCATGTTTTAAGTTTTCTCTAATTCGGCCTATTTCTACCCTAAAAAAATAAAACAAAAACCCAGCACACGTGGCCGCTCCTGGTTGGTCCACGGGGGAATGTTGACCCCGGTCAACTCCCCCGCGACCTCCTTCCTTTTCTGGAAGAGGCGTGCCGCGCCTTCTTCCCCGATTTTTCCCACGCGCTCCAGGCTGTCACCCACTCAACCCCCGCGCCCGGATTCTTCGCCATTCACCCCTCTCCCTCGCCGGATCCTTCGCCATCAAATCCACGCTTTCCTTCGCTGTCAGCCTCCAACCCTAATCGCCCCGGTCACTCTATATAACCATCACCTCCGCCGCCTCCGCGCCGCATCTTTGGCCCTTCTCTTCCTTCCCCGTGACCTCCATCGGCAAGGCGAGAGTGACAGCAAGCTTTTGCCCGTGTTGCAGTGAGGTGAGGGAGCGATACCATCGATCCGGCGACCTTCGCCGCCTTTGCTCCGCCGCCAGCGTCGAGCATCGAGCTTCAGGCCTTGACGCCCTTCGAAGCTACGACCCGGAGATAGCCCATCTCCAGCACAGTCTCCAGCATCCATCAGGTACCCTTAGTTCCTTTTAATTTCGTCTAATTTAGGATTTCGCCCAAATTTCATCTCCGACGCATCTCTCCGATTTCGTCCACTCCGATCACCCATCTTCCCATCCGACCCGATCAGCACCTTCGCCGTACCCTCACGCACCTTCTACGCACCTTCACTCAACCCAGATCGCACAGGATCTGGGAGTCGAGCTCCACCGCCGTCGCTTCGCCGGAGCTCTTCCGCTCCACCGCACCGTTCACCTTCACGCTACCTA
The DNA here is from genome assembly GCA_037367405.1 of Ottelia alismoides. Taxonomy (NCBI): domain Eukaryota; kingdom Viridiplantae; phylum Streptophyta; class Magnoliopsida; order Alismatales; family Hydrocharitaceae; genus Ottelia; species Ottelia alismoides. The sequence goes on from JAZKJV010007980.1 coordinate 887,803, forward strand.
ACCGGGTCGAGGCACTTTGCCCTCGACCCGCGAAGCTGCTTGACCACTTTGCAGGTCCAAAGGAGGTGTCTGAGCCTCCAGTCCATTCAGCCAGGAGCTTCGAGCCGCCAGGTCTCGCCGGAGCCCCTCCAGGGCTCGGTTGGGCCCTTGGCCACCACCAGCAGCTGCGCAACCTCACGCCGGATCTTCTCCGACCTTCAGGCGCAGCAGAGGAGACCGGAGGCACCTTCACGAGGCCGGCGAAGTTCGCCGGCCATCAGTTCTTCGAGGACCCTCCAGAGCCGTCCGATGAAGACCTCGCTCCAGTTCTCATCCTAGCCGTCGATCTGTAGAGGAGCAGCAGCCGTTGATCCATCTGAGGATCTCATCCGGACCGTTGCAGCCGAGGAGAGAGGCGCAGGAGCCCAGCACCGCTCGATCGTCCACGTGGCTACACCTCGACCATCCGATCGGAGCTTGGTTTCCTTCGAAGAGCCACGCTGCATCTCCACCGTCCGATCACCCACGTGGACGCTCACCAGCCGTCAGATCAGGCCAGCGCTCCCTTAGTTGAAGGCGCGTGTATTCTCCGCCGTCCGATCATCCACGCGTCATCATCTGGACCGTTGCTATTAATAAAGGGGTAAATATCGTAGGCACCCCCTCTGTTTGTCGTATTTCCTTTTAGTCCTGTAATTTTTAATTCACGTTGTTTATTTTCTGGGATATTTGCATAGAGACCCTTGCGCTTAATTTTAATTGCATTTATACCCCTGCCAGTAGAGACCCACGTGCTTGGGCACGTGTTTTGTTGGGTTATTTGCAATTTAGGCCCTGTTGTTCTGGATGTTATTTATTGAATGAAAAGTTTTGTTTATTTGCACATATACCCCTGTGAGCATTGATTTTGCACATGTGCGAATTATTTTGGGTAAATTGCATATAAGCCCCTGGACTTTTGATACTTGTTATCAATAGGTCCTCGGACTTATTTTTTCTTACATTTAGGTCCTTGAGTGCCCCAGACACGTGCTTGGCACGTGACTTCTTGGGTATTTTGCACCAGGACCCCAGAACTTTTGGGTATTTGCACTTAGGTCCCTGTGCACAGTGCCCCACCTTTATTTTTGAATAAAATATCAAACGACCTCCAAATCCAATGAAATTTTGACACATGGCTCCTGCCATGGTGTAGGAATTTCTATGATTTTTGGGGACATTTTTGATTCCATTTATTATTTTTAAAAATTCAAAAACCCATATTTTTGCTACTGTTTGACTTTAAAAATACCAAAAAAATCTAAAAACTCCACTAAAAATTCTAAAAAAATTAGGGACTGTTGTTTGCTTGTTGATTGATTTTCTAGCCAATTTTGGCTACTGTTCATCACATAAAAACCCTAAAAATCGAAAAACTCCTAAAAACCCATAAAAATTGTAGTAAAAAAAATTAAAAATCCAAAAACAATAATTAGGGTGCCTAAATTTTCCTTATTCTTCATAGTTTATAGGAAAATTACCTTTAGGGCTTTTTGAGATCCAAGAGTATTTTATTTTTGGGTCCTAAGCTCTGCTGGACAGTACCCTTTGTTCTTTGCATTGTTTGATTTTTAATAAATAATTTACCCATTAGAAAAATTCCAAAAATTCACCAAAAACAGTAAAAAACTTAAAAAACATAAAAACCAATTTTCTGGAATTTTTGCATCATTTTTGTGTGTTGTATAAATTGTTGAAGTCCAGTGTTTGTGTGCTTTCTGTCATTTTCTCATCATTAAAAAATTTCTAAAAAAATATAAAAACAAATAAAAACCATAAAAAAAACTTCTTTGGATTCTTGACTACATCGTAGGCCGCAAGGCCAATCTGTGCTCCTTGTGTTCGACCCTGGGAGCTATACCAGGTTAATCCTATAGCAAGACCGCTCCTTCTTGTGTTTTGATCGATTGATCTATTTGAGTGGTTTATTATTTTTCTTGATTTACACATTCTGAGTGATTGAGGACAACGACATTGTGATTTATTTTCTACCTCAGTCGTTCGGGTGAATTTTGTGTGCGATCACCGCCAGCCTCGCCGGAGCCCCTCCAGGGCTCGACCGGGCCATCGAAGGCCACCACCAGCTGCGGAGCTTCACCGCGGACCCGTTCCGATCATCAGGAGCAGCTGAGGAGGAGTACAGCTCACGCACGAGGCCGGCGAAGTTCGCCGGCGTCGTGTTCTTTCACCATCCTCCAGAACCGTCCGATGACGCCTCCGCTCCAGTTTTGATCTCAGCCGTCCATCTTCCGAGGAGCAGCAACCGTCGATCACTCCGAGGAGTTCATCTGGACCGTTCGCAGCAGAGGAGAGAGGTCCCTGAGCCCAGAACCGCCCGATCTCCCACGTGTCCTCGCCTCCACCGTCGATCGAGCCCCCGAGCTGAAGAAGAGACGCGCCCCCCATCCAGAGCCGACCGATCTTCCACGTGGCGCGCATCTGGCCGTCGACGAATAAAGGGGTAATTTACTTAGGGCCCCCTCTTAGTTTGTCTTTTTCATCTTAGTCCTGTAAATATTTTTAGAACTTTATTTTCGTAGGGTAAATTGCATTGTGGACCTCGTGTTTGTTTAGATTTGCATGTATGCCCCTATTTGTATGAGACCACGTGCGTCGTCACGTGTAGTTTAGGGTTATTTGCATTTCTTTCCCTGTAGTTCTGGGCTGTTATGTAATGAATAGAAACTTTTTGGTAATTGCTTTTATACCCCTGTGAGCCTGTTATTCACGCATGTGCGGATTTTAGTGGGATATTTGCAACCATACCCTTGGACTTTCTGGTACCAGTTACCAAAAGGTCCAAGAAGAAGGTTTTTATTACAAATAGGCCCCTGAGTGCCCCAGCCATGCGCCACGCGCGTGACTTGCTGGGTATTTTGCACCTGGGCCCCCAGATTCTCGGGTTTTTGCACTTACGTCCCTATGCACAGTGCCCCCTTGTTATTTTTGAATAAAATATCAAATCACCTCCAAATCCAATGAGATTTTGACACATGGCTCCTGCCATGATGTAAAAATTTTAGGGATTTTTGAGGACATTTCTGATTTCATTTAGTATTTTTAAAAATTCAAAAACCTATTTTTTATCTACTGTCTAGGTATAAAAATACCAAAAAAATATAAAAACACCCCCAAAAATTATAAAAAATTAGATACTGTTGTTTGCTTGTTGTTTGATTTTCTAGCCAACTTTGGCTATTTTTCATTAAGTAAAAACCCTAAAAATTGAAAAACCCCTAAAAACTCATAAAAATTATAATAAATAATTTAAAAATCCAAAAACAATAATTAGGGTGCCTAAATTTTCCTTATTCTTTCTAGATTACAGGAAAATTACCTCCAGGGCTTTTTGAGATCCTTAAATATTTTATTTTTGGGTCTTAAGCCTTGCTGGACAGTACCTTTCATTTTTCGCACTGTTTGATTTTTAGAAAATAATTTACCCATTAGAAAAATCTCAAAAATTCACCAAAAACACTTAAAAACTTAAAAAACATAAAAACAATTTTTCCTTAATTTTTGCATTATTTTTGGTGTGTTTAATAAATTGTTGAAGTAGCCTAGATTTTACTTTCTTTTACTTTCTTTATAATTTGAAAATCCAAAAAAATATAAAAATTCATAAAAACCTCTAAAAAACATTTTCTTTTAGTTTCATTTCATTTTCACTACTTCGTAGGCCCTAGGCCAATCCGTGCTCCTTGTGTTCGACCCTGGGAGCTATACCAGGTTAATCCTATAGCTAGACCGCTCTTCTTTCGTGCTTGATTATTTTATCTGTTTGAGTGGTTGATTCTTCTTGATATACGTGGTCCGATTGCTTGGGTCACAACGACCTGATTTTTGTACCTCATACCCTAGTGATCGGACCCGTTTATCACACCTCAAATGGGCACATGGCTCATTGGATAATTTTCCTATATATATATATATAGGGATTGGGGAGCCCACACCCATGTGTAGGTAACTTACCTACACCCACCTCTTGTTTCTTAATTTTTTTGATTTTTTTGAAATGGATCTTTAGGGTATTTACTTAGAATATTAAATGGAATATGTGTTTCAAATTTCATGTAAAACAGACATTCCTAACAGCTCCATCGAAAGGGGCCGATTTCAGCAAATCTCAGACCGTTAAAATTTGACTGTCATGATGGATAAGTTAGAAGTCTCAAAATAAGTTGAGATTTGAATGACGATATGGTGATATATTGTGATCTAAATTCCCCAAGGAAGTAATTCAAAAAAATAAAAAAATTTTGAGGGAAAAAGAGTTGGGTGTAGGTAAGTTACCTACACATGGGTGTAGGCTCCCTTTTCCCATATATATATATATATATATATATATATATATATATATATATATATATATATATATATATATATAGGTTAATGGGGCTGCCCCCTGGGGTAGCCAACATGGCTGCCCCCGCGCCATTTTCGGCGTTTTTTTTATTTTTTTTCAAAAAATGTCGCCATGTATATTCATCCCTTTATCCCTCCTACATGCCATTCGAATTTCGTCGGAAACAGAGACTCCTACGGCCTCCATCTAGACAATCATTTTTTAACGGTAATAGGATTTTTTAAATCGACACCATCAAGATGGAGGCCTTAGGAGTCTCTGTTTCTGACGAAATTCGAATGACATGTAGGTGGGATATAGGGATGAATATACATGGTTTTATTTTTCAAAAAAAAAATAAAAAAACGCCCGAAATATGGGGCGGGGCAGCCATGTTGGCTGCCCCCAGGGGGCAGCCCCATTAAATCCATATATATATATATATATATATATATATATATATATATATATATATATAGGGGACCTTTCAAATGAGGTGGGGCTTTTCTGAAATTGTAAAAGCCACTGCGAATTTAGTAAAAATTCTGTAACAGTTTTGTAAAATATAAACTTCACATTGTAAAAAAATGAATTTGTAAAATATAGCATCTAAATTCAAATCAATATTTCCATCCATTATAATAATATTTTCATAATTTTATTTCACTATACATGTTGTGTTAATATTTATTATTACATGTATGAAACAAGAAATTGTAAAATATATTAGAAAGATGCCTAAATTGAGGGTGGCTCACCATATATATGGTGAGACCCCGCCTCTTTTGAAGTTTCTCCTATATTAGGAGAAACTTCAAAAGAGGCGGGGTCTCACCATATATATGGTGAGCCACCCTCAATTTAGGCATCTTTCTAATATATTTTACAATTTCTTGTTTCATACATGTAATAATAAATATTAACACAACATGTATAGTGAAATAAAATTATGAAAATATTATTATAATGGATGGAAATATTGATTTGAATTTAGATGCTATATTTTACAAAATTCATTTTTTTACAATGTGCGGTTTATATTTTACAAACTGTTACAGAGTTTTTACTAAACTCGCAGTGGCTTTTACAATTTCAAAAAAGCCCCCACCTCATTTGATATATATATATATATATATATATATATGGGATTGGGGAGCCTACACCCATGTGTAGGTAACTTACCTACACCCACCTCTTGTTTCTTAATTTTTTGATTTTTTTTTGAAATGGATCTTTAGGGGATTTTCTTAGAATATTAAATGGAATATGTATTTCAAATTTCATGTAAAACAGACATTCCTAACAGCTCCATCGGAAGGGGCCGATTTCAGCAAATCTCAGACCGTTAAAATTTGACTGTCATGATGGATAAGTTAGAAGTCTCAAAATCAGTTGAAATTTGAATGACGATATGGTAATATATTGTGATCTAAATTCCCCAAGGAATTAATTCAAAAAAATAAAAAAATTTGAGGGAAAAAGAGTTGGGTGTAGGTAAGTTACCTACACATGGGTGTAGGCTCCCTTTTCCCTACATGAACTTACCTATACATGGGTGTAGGCTTCCTTTTCCCTATATATATATATATATATATATATATATATATATATATATATATATATATATATATGGGTAAAATGGGGCTGCCCCCATAAGGGGAGCTAACTTAGTTCCCCCCACGCCATTTTACCCCCCCTTTTTTATTTTTTTCGAAATTTCTTCCATAGATTTTCATCAATATATCCATATATTATGTCATTCAAATTTCACGCGAAACAGAGACTCCTACGGCCTCCATCCAGAAGGGTTGTTTTTAGCAATTCTGTTACCGTTAAAAAATGATTGTCTGGATGGAGGATGTACGAGTCTCTATTTTGCACGAAATTTTAATAGCATAATATAGAGATATAGTGACGAATATACGGAAGAAATTTTCAAAAAAAATAAAAAAAATCCAGACGAAATAACGCGGGGGAGCCAAGTTAGCTCCCTCAGGGGGCAGCCCCCATTTAACCCTATATATATATGGAAAAAATGGAGCTGCCCCCACCTCATTTTCCACAATTTTTTTTTATTTTTTTGAAAAATATCACCATATATATTCATCCCTATATCCATCCTATATTTCATTCGAATTTCATCAGAAACAGAGAATCCTATACCCTCCATCTAGAACAAGTAATTTTAAAGGTCTTAGAACTGTTGTAATCGTACATGTTCTAGACGGAGGGCATATGAGTCTCTGTTTCTGACGAAATTTGAATGACATATAGGAGGGATATAGAGATGAATATACATGATGATATAAAAAATTTGACGAAAAATGTGACCCTATATATACATAAATATATATATACGAGGGGTTGATCCTGTGAGAGGCAAAATCTGTGAGAGCATGAGAGCAGTGAATCTGAACCACAAGATTATGCTCTTCTCTCTCCTCCTGCAACCAATGAGGAGAGAGACAACATAATCTAGTGGTCCAGAATCAGTCCTCTCATGCTCTCACGGATTTTAGCTCTCACAGGATCAGTCATATATATATATATATTGTCTTTCAAATAGGACTTGGTCCTTCCATCCTTAAGGAAGGCCAACGATCCCATGCATCCATAATTAATCTGACGGTTATTATAAAAGTATGTTATTAATATTATTTAATTAATCAAAAATACATTTAGGTCATTATACATTATTTAAATATAATATGTAACCACCTAAAATATCTCCTCATTAATCTCTCTCATAATCTTTCCTTTCAATTTCAAAATCTCGCACAAAAAAGGGGCAGTGGAGGCGTCCCCTCCAGCGACGATGGGCGATCGGGATGCGAGGCGATGTTCGATCTGGGGCGATGGTTCCTCTTCCAGGCGGTCAGGTGGACCGGATCTGATGTCGAGTGTAAAGAGACGAGCGACAGGTGAGAGAAAAGGAGGATGAGTTCCTTGCGGGTGACGTCGATGATGCCGCAAACGATCGCAACGAGGACGGCGTCAGGCGCGATGGCAGCGGATCGTGTATCGGAATCCAATGGCTTGAGAGCAGAGACGGGTAGGGGAATTACGTTGGATCGTGCGATGGACATCTTGTTGGCGGGATCAAGTGAGATCATACGTCGGATCGTGCGACGCACGTAGCGACGTTGGACTGGAGCACGAGGAAACGTGAAAGGAGGAATGGACGCAGCGCAGTGAGAACCCGTCGACACGGAGATACAATATTCATGTGTATTATACACTTTCTGATCTGTATTATACAATTTTGATTTGTATTATAGATATTTTATATGCATTTTTAGGAGTCAATTGGGTGCAAATGGCAATTGTATTTTTTTATACATATTGTATATTTGATGTGTATTACACATTTTGGATGTGCATTCATTTCGAATGTGTATTGTACATATTCGGTTATATTTTACCCATCGATTGAGCGTGAATGACTACTGCATTTTTACAAAGAACCATAAAAAGTTTATTCTACAAAGAACCATACAATCATTACAAATAATCATGCATTAATTGCTAATATAAATTATACTCTATAAAAAACCATACAAAATTTACAAATGGCCGATTAATTTTGAAGGAACCATAGTAAATACAAAAAACATACAATCGTTACAAAAGGAACCACATATTTTTCAAAAAAACACATTAGGATACAAACATTACCCCACGTAATGTCGCCCAACACAAAACTGGACATTTTTAAATATGGTATTACGAAAAATAGCAAAAATAAAACTAGCTAAATTAAATATTTTAGAATATTAATTGACGTGCATAATTAATACAAAAGTTGATGATCAAAATACCTTTTGATCAAATAAAATTGATGATGCCGTTAGATTTGAATCCAACGGCTACGATCATTGGCCTTCCTGAAAGATGGAATGACCAAGTTCTATTTGAAAAGCCCCATATATATATACATATATATACATATATACACATATATATATTCACCTGAGTGTATACTCCCTATCCTCATATTATATATATATATATATATAGGTTAATGGGGGTGCCCCCTGGGGAATAGAACTTGGTCATTCCATCTTTCAGGAAGGGATTGGGGATCCTAAACCCAGGTGTAGGTAACTTTCCTACACCCACCCCTTTTCTGTCAATTTTTTTATTTTTTTTGAAGTGGATCCTTGGGGGATTTGCTTATAATATTTAGTAGAATATGTGTTTCAAATTTCACGTAAAACAGACATTCCTAACATGTCCATTGGACATGGTCGATTTCAACAAATCTGATACCGTTAAAATTTGGTTGTCTTGATTGATAAGTTAGAAGTATCAAAATAAGTTGAATTTGAATGACACGACGGTGACATATAGTGATCTAAGTTCCTCAAAGATCTATTTCAAAAAAAATAAATAAATGAAAGAAAACGTGGTGGGTGTAAAAAAGTTACCTACACCTGGGTTTAGACTCCCTTTTCCCTATATATATAACGTGGTGAAAATTTAATTATATAAGAAAGTTTCACATTGAGACGAATGTAGTAACAAATATAATAATGATATTAACAGGGAAACAATATATAACCTTCTCCTCCCTAAGAAGACAACTAAGAATGAAATATTACAAACTAAATATACACAAATGAAATCATACATAACGCATACATAACGTAGAGATCAACTGAAAAAATGCAAGTTGATCCATACAGAAAATTATAAATACGAAATGCAAATTCAGTTCCTATACAGAGTATATATATCCTAACTTACTATTAAATATATGGGAAAAGGCATTACTTCCATGTTCATAATGAAACAAATAAGAATGAAACTTAATTAACAAAATAAAAATAACGCAGAGCATCTGTAGATGAGAAACGGTAAATATATAAATTAGAAGTATAAAAAAGGACCCATCCCTGAGAGTAGAGGCTAAAATGAAACAAATAATCTTCGTGAAAATAGGGAGGGATAACAGTGTGTATATACTGAAAGTGATCATGTGAGAGCAAAAAATTGTGAGAGTATGAGAATCTAGTGGTCCAGAATCACTCCTCTCATGCTCTCACCGTTTTTTGCACTTATATATATATATATATATATATATATATATATATATATATATATGGATTTAATGGGCTGCCTCACCTCCTATTTCGGCATATTTTTATTTTTTTGAAAAATAAAACCATGTATATTCATCCCTATATCCCTCCTATATACCATTCGAATTTCGTTAGAAACAGAGACTCCTATGGCCTCCATAGAGATTGTGTCTATTTAAAAATCATGTTACCGTTAAAAAATGATCGTCTAGATGGAAGCCGTAGGAGTCTCTGTTTCTGACGAAATTCAAATGGCATGTAGGAGGGATATAGAGATGAATATACAAGGCGATATTTTAAAAAAAAATAAAAAAACGCTGCAAATGACGTGGGGGCAGCATCATTAACCTATATATATATATAAAGTTAAATGAGGCTACTCCGTGGAAGTAGCCAACGGGTTGCTCCCATCCCTATTTTCCCCTCATTTTTTATTTTTTAGAAAATGAATATAATATATATATATATATATATTCATTATTACATCCCCCTAACATGGCATTCCAATTTCATCAAAAACGGAGCCCTCCATATGAATGGAGTTAATTTCAGCAATTCTGAAACTATTAAAATTTGGTAGTCTTGATGGAGGGGATAGAAGTCTCGAGTAAAGTCGAATTTTGAATGTCATCATGATGATATATTGTAATCTAAATTCCAATAGGTTTCATTTCGAAAAAATAAAAAAATATGGAGGAAAAAGGTTGGGAGCATGTAAGTTACATGCTCCTAGGGAACATAATCTTTTTTCCATATATATATATATAGTGTAGAGCCTATTGATGAATCAGTGATTCATCACCTTTATTCTTTCATTTTGGCTAAAATCCTTAGTAAAATATATGTAAATATCCACTAATTCCAATTAAATATCAATCTAACCATAAATATTAATATTATATATTTAACACTTTTTATATCTAAAATAAAATAATAAATGATAAAAAGAAAAATAAAAGAAAAGAAGGCTGTAAATATGAAATATATACCGACTGATCCTAACTCCGAGACCAGGTCAATATTGACCGGGTCGATAAAATAAATAAGTATGGGGAGATAAGGATCAAAATGTATAAAAATATCAAGAAAAAATAAAGACCAAAAATATAAATTACACATTTTTCACATTGTAAATATTTCACCTATTTTATTTATCATCAAGACTATCTCAAATCAAAACACTTCTTTTATAAAAATTGTTCACAAAAATATATATTATTTTATAAAAAATATTAGAAAAACATTTCATCATAAAAATAAGGGATATTTACATCCATAACCCTGAGTAATATGATAATTACCCCAGAAACCCTGCATAATAGCGAATTACGTCATAACCCCCGAGTAATGGTTAGCCTTTACATGGCATAACCCTGTGTCAATTTCCGTCTTATTTCTCCGTTAACTCTAACGGAAATAGTCGATTTTGCCCTTCGAAACCCATCATATTTACAACATGATGCCATTCATCAAACAAAATAAACCTTCCTCCCCTCGCCGGCAAAGCCGCCAGTCCGAGCTCTGGGATACTCCGATGCAAAAACTATCTCGAAGAGCGGCTTCTTGATATCAGTATCTCCTGTATGTCCAAGCAAACCACCCGGTCAACGCTATTTTCCTAATGCTATCGTTTGCGTTCTGAACCACCTGGTCAACGCCATTGTCTTAATGCCATTGTTGCAATCTGCACTTAGCCGTCCTCAACTTCGTTCCTCTCTCGCTGATTTCATCAACAATCTCTACAACTCTTCTTCCTCGTCTTTCTCGTGTTGAACAGATCAAAATGGCCTACGTTGATTCTTACCAGGAGCTGGTAGATCTCCTGATTTGCCCAATATGTCTGGAATTCATGTACCCTCCGATCCACCAGGTGCTCACTTCTTGATCTTGAGCACCACATCCCCGAGAAATTATCTCTGATTAACTTCATCTTCATTTGATTTGGCTCGCAGTGCCCACATGGCCATAATCTATGCTCAACTTGCAAGACGGAATAGCTCTGCTGCCCAATCTGTCGCGTGGAGATGGGGCGACATACGCTCCCTGTCGCTAGAGAAGATGGCGGCGCTGCTTCATTTCAATTGCAAGTACGACACCGCTGGCTGCAAACATGTGCTTAAGTATGATCAGAAGCAGAAGCACGAGGAGGAGTGCATGTATAGGCCATACAGGTGTCCTTTCCTGTGCTCCGATTGCGAGGTCACCGGAGATGTTAAGATGCTCCTGATACACCTTGGACTGATCACGGATCAGATGTTAAGCATGATTATGAGATCGACATAGATCCGAGGACTCCATCTTCAATGTTACTGTAAGATTTTTTTGAAAAAAAAGATCCTCTTGTCCCCCGCTTGTGTGATTTCATGATTCAAACTTATCCCGGTTAGAGTTGACTTGTGTAGATCGTATTTGCAAGGCCGGATTCACCACTCTGATGAAAATGTAAAGAACAGCTCCTCTGCAAGTACGCGGCGGCACCATCTCCGAGCACGGCTCTGCGTGCACCTCCACCCACAAGCTTCCCCCTCCCGCCGCTCGCTCCAGCGCCCCCCCACCCCGGTCCGGTGCACCTCCAACCTGCAGACCCACCCCACGCTCCCGCGTACAGCTTCGCCCATCAGCCCGACCCCTGCCCCCTCCTCTGCCCTGCAGCCCGACCCCCTGCCCCATGCGCCTCTGTCCTGTTTGCAAGCGCCCCGCGCGCGCCTCCACCTCCCCCCCTCCCTGCCCCCCACGCGCATCCGCCAACCCCTGCCACCGCATGTGCTTGTGTCGCCCTCCCCCGCAACCTCCAGTCGCCGCTCGCTTGCCTCCCCTCCACTCCTCACGCGCCTCCTCCAACCGCGTGCGCCTGCGTCCCCCCCCCCTCCTGCAACCTGCAGCCGCCGCTCTCAAGCCCCAGGTCTCGCCCCCTTGCCTCCCTCCCGCCGCCCCCTGTCCCCCGTGCGCCCCCCCCCCCCCCCCCCCCCCCCCCCCCGCCCCCCGCAACCTGCAGTCGCTGCTCGCCTGCCTCCCCCCCCACTCCCTATGCGCCTCCGCCAACCCCTGCCTCGGCGTGCGTTGCCTCCCTCCCGCCGTCCGCGAGCTCCAACACCTCTGCAGCTTCAGCCCTTCCCTCCCGCCATCTGCCCGCAAGCTCCAACACCTCCGCAGCTCCAGCCCTTCCCTCCCGCCGCTCGCCCCCAAGCTCCAGCAGCTCCCTTGCCAGTTGCTGGAGGCTCCACTCTAGACCAAGTCCCAGGTCGTACCTCTATTGAAAGCTCCAGCCTTCCAACCCACCTTCTTCTATCCTTCCTTTTTTTCCGATTAATCTCAGTTGTTCACCATTGATTGGGTTAGATTAACTCAGCCATCTGGTTGAGTTACTGAACTAACGTAACGGAAGGTTACGAATGTAAAACGGAGTGGTTATTTAGGGTTCTAGATATAATTCGTGATTACGCAGGGTTTCTGGGGTAATTACCATATTACTCAGGGTTATGGGTGTACATATCCCTAAAAATAATTAACCACAATGAACCGAAAAAGCCGCAAAAGCCGAGTTCCGAGGTTCGTAGCTATTTATAGAATACTCCAAATGAACCAAACTCACTTTTAAAATCTATTTTATACTTAGTATTGTTTATTAAAAGGGTTTTTATACGTTGTGCCCCTCCGAGATCTTGCAATTTCAGTTATGCTCCTCCCTTTTTAGGAATATCAGTTGTGCCCCCGAACTTCTTGTCGTTCTATTACTTGTGCCCCTCCGGTTAGTTGTCGTTCATTCCCAATGTAAACTGACATTAACTTTGGGACATAATGAGAATCAAGTTTAAAATACAGATTGAAAAGGTCATTTTATCATTCTTTCTTCCTCCTTCCCCATCCTCTTCCTCTTCTTCCCCTTCTCTTCCTCCTCCCCTGCCTATTGCTCCTATACGTCTCCTCCCCCGCCCCCAGGTGTGCCCTCCGCCCCGAGCTCCTTTCCCCGCCCTCATGTCGCATCCTCTCTACCCGAGCGCCTCCCCCTGCCCCAGCCACCACCCCCCGCCCCCAGGTCGGAACCCCTGCACCAAGCTTTTCCCCCTGCCCCTGCAATCCCCACGCCTCCCCCTTCCCCTCCTCCTGTTGCCCATGCGCCTCCCCCTCCTCATGCCCCTCCTCCTGCCCTGCCTCCTCCCCTCACTCCCATGTCGCCCCCTGCCCCCGTGCCCCTGCGCCTCCCCCTCCCCCTGCTCCCGTCGCGCCCCTGCGCCTCCCCCTGCTCCTCTCGCGCCCATGTGCCTCCTCCTCCCCCCGCTCCCCTCCCCCTCGCCTCCCCCTCCCCCTGCTTCCGCCACCCCATGCGCCTCTCCCTGTCCCCACGCCCATGTGTCTCCCCCCTGATTCCGCCGCCCCCTGCCTTGCCTCCCCCCCGTTCCCAGGTCGCCCGCTGCCCTCGCGCCCTCGCACCTCCCCCTGCTCCCGCCACCCCCAGGTCACCCCCCATACCTGGAGAGAAAGGGGATGAAGGAGGAGGTACGATGGAGGAGAAGGAGCAAGGGGGTTGAAACTGGATGACTTTCAGTATTTTTTATGCTAAGATAAAATTTTGACTAACTGATTTATGAAAATTCACCCAAAAATCAATAAAATTCACCGTTTGATCAGTAATAAGTGATATGTCCGTGAAAATACAAATATTCTAGAGATTTGATGGATGCATGAAGGTGTAACTAAGAGAGAGGAAATATGAAGAGAAGGGAAGAAGAAAAAATGGAGGAGAAAGAAGATGAAGAAAGAGTTTGGATAATTATACCCCTCTTAACTGCACCATGGTTTGAAAAAACTATGGTTAAGCCAACTCATTGACGGTTAAACTAACGGAGGGGTACAAGTAATAGAATGGTAAGAAGTCGGGGGCACAACTGATATTCCCAAAAATAGAGGGGCATAACTGAAATTGCAATATCTCGGAGGGGCACAACTGATAAAACCTTTATTAAAAATATCAGAAAAATACTCGAATAAAACATGTGAGTTTTCGCGGTTTAGACCCGTTGTATATATTTATTATATGTAGAAAATTCTCGGATTTTTAATTAATTGACCGTAAATGCGATTAACTTAATTTCTTATCCTAAAATATTCTAAAATTGTATAGAAAAATATAAAAATATAATTAAGCCAAAATACCAATAAAATCTGGAGGCATGAATACGTTACCTAAATTTTCCGGGCCTCAAAACATGACCGTATGAACTCCGAATTTGGCAAACTCAGTTCTAAAAATCATATTTTTCAATTATCTACAAAATAACACTAGTTTCACTAAAATTGGAGTTAATACAAAAAATACGATTTTCGGGTCCGTATTGGTATATTGTACAATGTACCGTAATATACATTATTATTAGGGTAAAATGGGGTTGCCCCGTGGGGGAGCTAACTTGGCTCCCCAGCGCCATTTTGTCCCCTTTTTTTATTTTTTTTTGAAAATTCTTCCGTGGATTTTCATAAATATATCCCTATATTATGTCATTCAAATTTCGCGTGAAACAGAGACTCCTACGGCCTCCATCCAGAAGAGTCGTTTTTAGCAATTCCGTTACCGTTAAAAAATGACTGTCTGGATGGAGGCCGTACGAGTCTCTGTTTCGCAATAAATTTTTAATAGCATAATATAGGGATATAGTGATGAATATTCATGGAAGAAATTTTGAAAAAAAATAAAAAAACGGGCGAAATAGCGCGGGGGAGCTAAGTTAGCTCCCCTAGGGGGCAACCCCATTTACCCCTTATTATTATATATAGGTTAATTTTATATACTTTATTTATATTTAAATTAAATAAATTTCTAATTTAGTTTATTTTTTATATCTTCTAATTATTTAATTATTTAATTATATACTTATTTATTTATATAATACTTAATTACTTAATTATACACTTAATTACTTCATTATTTCTTAAATAATTTATTAATCATATTTAATAATTAATTATTTATTAAATTACGAAATTATTATGTAAATATTTGATTTAAATTATTAATTAATTATATTAGTTTTTTTTATTTTATCCCTTTTCCTCTCTCTTCTCTCTTCTTCCATTTTCTCTCTCTTATTTTCCCCTTTTCCTCCTCCAACCTCCGATCCTTCTTCCTCCATTCCTTCTTCCACTTCCGCCTCCGTCCAACGACCTCAACGGCCAGCCGTTGGCCGGCCGTTCTTCCAACCGCTGCGTTCTCCTCACCACTCCCGGTACCCGATCCATCATTATCTATTTATTTCCCGTCGCCCCCCACCTCCGTGGAGCTATCCGCTATTTGTGACCTTCCCCTTCCGTGAGCTCCGAGAGAGAGAGAGAGGCTCGAGGACGGTGACAGCGGCCGACTCCCTCCGTCGTTGAGCGAGTTTGGGCGAGGTGCGGCGCAATCCAGCACCGGCGTGGCAGCTCTCCTCCGCCTTGCGTTAGCCTCCGCGGAGCGCCGCCGCGTTGAGGCTGTGACTCCTGGAACTCTGCTGAGTTCTGATTCCACCGTCGTTCCCGAATCCTTCATCCGTTTCACTTCATTCCAGAACCAAATCGGGTCTGAGTTCCGATTTGCATATGCCACATATGTCCAATAACGGTCATGATCCATTTCCTGATTAACTTGCAATATTGAGCCGAGGATCTCTCCTCGAGCACTTTCAACCATCTGCAGGTCATACACGAAGTAGTAGCACCTCCATCGCACAATCTGGAGCTTTAGATATGTGAACAGACTGCTTCTGTGAATAAACCATACTGTTGGGCATTGATCGAGTATCTGAATTCTGAAATTGAGCATTTTTTTGGGACTGATTTGCTACCGAGCACCATATTATAATCGGAAGATATATTGAGTATCGACAAACAACTGGAGGTCCGTATCCGAGGAGTAGAAGCTAGAATTGAGAACCTTCACCATACGGAATTGATTCTGCTGCTTCAACCGAGTTGTGCTTCCACCGCATGAAACATTTGCTGCATGTGAATTACGAAAGAGGGAAGAATAGGAGCAGATTAGATTCAATCTAGCCCATCGACCACGATCTGATCGTACGACCACAATACAGACACGCGTCGTAACCGAAACAATCACCGCCCCACCGCTTAGTGAGCGTGCCTTGCACGTGAGGCAAACAAATATCTAGGTTGTTAGCATAAAAAGCCCTCGGATCTTCTGGCTACTTAATTACAAATCCAGGACCCGCTGAATTCACGTGTCCAAGCACGCGATACCCCTACATGTGTACTTAAACCATGTACGTACTCTATATTGTTATAATACATAATAAATAAAATACATCAAAAAACAATAAAAAATATGTATAAATACTACATTATATATTAAATTACAATAATAAAGAGTATTCTTAAAAATAAAAAAATAAAAAAAATATTTTTCTATTTTCAATAAATCATTTAAAATACTAAAAATATATAATAAACTTAAAAAACACATAAAAATATAAGAATACTCTTAAAAATCTTATAAAAATACCTTTAGTATATTTCACCATATTTTACATACTAAACCCAAAACAAATAAAAATTGAATATTAAAATAAATAAAAAATACAAAATTTATAAAAACTTGCAAAAATCATAACTAAATAATTAAAAATCGCACAAAAATGTACAATATTATTTTAAAGATAATTTCATCTACTTTCTAATAAAAATAAAATAAAAATATTTTCTCACTATTTTGGATTTTTAAAAATAAAAAATACGAATCTGTTCTCAATACTTATAGTGTTTTTCAACATAAAATATGAGAAAATCAATAAAAAATAATAATAACCTCTTAAAAATTCATAAAAAAGAAAACAAAATAACATAAAAACAACAAAATAAAAATTAACAAAAAACTAAAATATTCTATAAAATAATAAAAATCACAAATTACTTAAAATTCACAAAAATAAAAAAACAAAATAATTAAAAATCAAATAAAAAAAATCAAAAAAATCTTTAAAAATAAAACAAAAATTTGGAAACCTTCTACCTTAGTTTGTCTATAGTTTAACCCTAGTTCTTAACAGTTTGCCTCCTTGAGTTCGACACTCCCGTACTTGGCACTGTACATCTTGTTTAGGAGTATAAATAAAATAAACAGATTAACCAAAAATTAATCTTTTCTGGTAAAACGCACCTGGTCGATACAACGAACCGCAATATATTTTCTCTGCTTCTTTTGCATGGATTTCTGAAGCTGATCAGGTGGTGTGTTTTTCAGATGGCGCCGTTGCCGGGGAGGCAGCGCTAGTGCAGACCGTAGACTTAGGCTTAGGATTTTCTTTTTGCCATCTTCTTATTTTCTTCTAACTTCACAGGTTTTTGTTTCTAATCTATGCAGCATAGGTCGAGCCGCACATCTGAGAACCAACAAGCCACAGAAAATTTTCTTCAGTTGTAAAACCTTGTAAAAATATAAAAAATCAATGACACTTGCCCGCTTCTTTATTTTCGTAGAAAGGGGCCTCATAAAGGCATCTTGACTTGTACTTCTTCTCGAGGACCGATTCACCAGGGTTGTACTCCCGGAGGAGCATAGCATCCACCGCGGGCTTTTTCGCTCACGTATTTCTCGACGATTTTCCGCAACTTTTCGAGATAAGTGCTTGTTAGGATTTTTTACGAATTTCCCCTTCTCTACGCACCGTAGCTTAGATGGTTTGATTAGGATACGACACCTAGGTGCTAGTATCTAGGGCCATACCCAAAAAAATATGTAAGATGAATTTTCTCTGAAAATATCCAAAAAAGTGAAAATCGAAAATTAAAATTAGAGATTGTTAGTTTTATCGGACTTTAAAACGAAACGTAAGGACTTCACTTGTCTTGGGGAGAGCAACCCCCGAATTTGCATCGCAGGTACATTCTCCAGACTTTGCGAGATAGAGACTGACCCATAAGGTAGAACCAGAGTCTGGACTTCTATCGAAGTACTACTTAGTTCACGCCTTTCATCACCTTATCTTCAGTGGGTGCTCTCGGGTAGCCGGAAACGTCCGAGTGTACTTAGCAGAGTGGGGGGTTTAGAGGACACTGCATAAGGCTCCGTCCTCAAGTAACACGAGTAGCCAGAAACGATCCATACCTACTCCCATACTGGCTGAGACTAGGTGATTTCTGGAGAGAACTCGAGACAGTACGCCGTAGAAGTTTGGGCACCTATCCGATCTCGCTAACCTATGAGAAGATGGTTTGACAAACAACCATAAAATTGAAAAGATAACGACCGAATTCTTACGGTCATCACCAGGGTTGAGTTGGTTAACTCAGGGTTTGATTTGCATTTGATTAAGGTATGAGTCCAATCTTTCTAGATCTGATTAACTAAATCTTTAAAGATGATGGGAAGGCGATCACTCCAGTCTACTTTGATCGATCCTCTCTCTCGTGAACCTACCCATTCATTCCAGATCGGTTCGGGATGTCTCTCGTTCCAAACTGAAATCTACTCGAGTTGCTACTTCATGTGTGAATCTCACCCTGGAAGCCAGCCCGTCGATTTCTTCTCCTTCTCATTCTCTACCATCTCACCTCTAGTTACAGAAAATCATCCGTAGTTACATATTGATATGGCAGAGCCTGACTTAGATTTATTCTCTTTTCCTGAAGACATGATTGTTAAAGGACTGCAGAGCCACATCTGTAGTCATAGATCAGGCCACAATCAACATCGGTCTACTTGCTTCCCTTGAATAATACAGAACCATATTAGGGAGCAAGGTAGACTAATGAACGACATCAAAGTCGAGCTGACTCAGCCTGCGAGCCCAGCGCAACAATCATGATGCTAAGAACCCTAGAGTTGATCATCCAAGACGTGATGATTAGGAGCAACCAGATGGAGCAGAGAGACCCGCACTAGATCATAACTACACGATGCAGCAAGCTCTACAACCTTGGAGCTACTACAACCCACCGTTGGATCCGTCTCCCTGTTATTCCAGGAACTTTGAGTTCCGTCCTCAGACTATTCAGCTGTTGTCCAAGTTTCACAGACTTTCTACTGAAGAGCTGCATCTGCACCTTCAAGAGTCGAGTTATCTGCAGCACAGCCGCACGATGTGCATGTCAACGAGGATACGATCAAAGTGATTGTGTTTCCTTTTCTCCCTTAATGATCGAGCATCCTACTGGCTGAAACACCTCGGGAGATATGTTTCGACATGGGAGGAGTTACGCATAGCATATCTGAATAAATATTATCCTCTCGGTCGAACGAATCCTGCTATAGCCATGATTAGCAATTTTACCATGATCGGGAATGAGAAGTTCCACGAGGCATGAGATCATTTCGAGAGCTCATGATCAGTGACTCCATCATGAACTTTCAAAGCCAACTCTAGTACAGAGTTTCTTCAGTGGGGTGACACCAGAGTTACAGGGACTGGTGAATGCAGCATGTGGTGGATCGTATTTTTCAATGTTGGGCATTTATGAGAAAATAGTTGAGAACTTGTACCACGATGTCTCAGACTCGAGTTTATAATCAGACGAAGCCACGACTTATTACCAGCATTCCCGAGTGGCACAAACTGAAGAGAATCCGTCTTCTGCTGTTTCGATTCCTCTCGAATCTCCATCAGTTGATATGGGGATCATTTATCAGAAGATGGATCGAATGGAAATAAATGATAAGAAGTGCCAAAATCTCGACAAGCTCGATAAGATTGACAAGTTTGAGAGATGCCTGAGTGATCAGAAGACACAGATTATGTGCCTATCAAGAAATACAAGCAGATTCCAAACCGGTCTTCGAGATCACATGCTGATTCAAGAAGACAGATCGAGGCATACTTTTGAGGCCTCCAGTACAACATATATACCATGTGCATTCTGATCATACTCATCAACCCTCAGCATACCCGCAACTCCAGCATACGCCACTCAGATGGTGGTGTATAAGAGCGATTAGCCCTTGGCATCCATGCCCCCAGCATACTCTGAGATGCATGAGTCATTGACTGAGGTCAATGGGATTTGGTATGACTGACCGCAACAACCAGGGATCCATCGTGATCACCCTGGTTTCGCTCGGTCGACAGAAGGTGCCTCTTCCCAGCAGCCACTGCAGGCACCGATGGGGCAGAGCAGAGAACAACAATAGTATTCTGGTCCTCGTCAATACCAACAACCTCAATGGAGGCAGAGCACTTATCAGAATCAGTATCAGCAACATTACCCTCCATAACAGCCAGCTCAGCCGCAGCCTCGGTACCATCGAGACGACTCATCCGGGTCTCATGGACCTTTCCATGAAAACCAACTTAGAGTATATCGCCAACTTGATCACTGATGAGCCGCCCGCGCGACTAAGGTAAAGTATCTCACTAAGGTCATTGTGACCTCAGTCACTCGGGACTCAGAGCTCAATCAAGAAAAATAATCAGACCACCAATAAGAGATGAAGATCGGTAGAAATCAAAATAGCGGTCTCGCTATGATATTAACCTGGTATAGCACCCAGGGTCGAACTCGAGGATCACGAGATGGCCTTGTGGCCTACGAAGTAGTCTAAAATAAAGAAAAATAAAAACAAGTGATTTTTGGTGGATTTTATATATTTTTATATTTTTTTGGGATTTTTAATTATAAAAAAAATAATAAAAAGGCAAATATAAACAACTTCAAGCAATTATTTAATTACTCAAAAATGGTCCAAAAATTCAAACAAAAATACTTTTAGAATTTTTTTTATTTTTTTACTATTTTTGGTGAATTTTTGATGATTTTATAATTTTTATAGAATTTTATAAAAATGAAAGAAAGAAGCAAAATAGTGTTGTTGTCCAGCCAGGCTTCAAGGGCCAAAATAAAATGTAAAATGGCCTAACAAAACCTGAAGGTATTTTTCCTATAAAGTATAAACAAAAAGTAAAATTCAAAAAAAGAAATTTTGAATTTTTAGATTTTCTATGATTTATTGGATTTTTTATGAGTTTCTCAAGTTTTTTTAGTTTTCATGGTTTTTGTAAATCTAAAAATAACCAAAACAGATCAGAAAATCAAACACACTAAAACACACAAAATCTGATTTTTTTTGTAGTTTTTAAAGAGGTTTTTATATTTTTTATGAATTTTAAATCTGAACAAGCAGAAAAATGGATGTTTTTGAATTTTTAAAAATAATAAAAGGGCTCAAAAATTTTCCCAAAAATTGGTGAAAATTCTACACAGTGGCAGGAGCCACGTGTCCAATTTTCACTCAATTTGGATGAAATTTGATATTTTATTTAAAACAAACAAGAACCCATAGTGCACAGGGACCTATTTGTAATAAAAATATCTTCTGAGGGCTAAAGAGTAATAGAACCAGAAATCAGGGGGTCTTGGTGCAAAAATTCCAAGTTTTCACGCGCAAGGCACGTGTACTGGGCACACAGGAACCAATATGCAATAAAAATACTTCCCCGGACTTCTTAGCAACAAGTGCTAGAAGTCCAGGGGAGATATTGCAAAATGCCCAACAAATTCAACACATATGGAAATAAACCATTCACATGGGCATAAGTGTAATTAACAAGAAAGATATTTCATTCATTAACAAACAGAAACTACAGCCCAAAGTATGCAAATTCTCCAACAACTCATGTGACAAAGCACGTGCCTCACATTAAGAGGGACGAAAATGCAATAAAAGTAAACAACCAGGGTCTCTGTGCAATTTTACCAAACTACAAATAACTACGAGAAATATTTACAGGACTAAAGTGAAAATGCAAAACAGAGGGGGGCATAAGTGTAAGTTACCCCTATTTATTATCCGAGGGCTGGGATGGCGCCACGTGGTGTATCCAACGGCTGAAGGGCGCCGCTCCTCAACGAAGGGCCTCGGCTCTGATCTGACGGTGGAAGGCTAGCCACGTGGATGATCAACGACTGAGGTACGCTGTGGCTAAACCTTCATCGGAACGGACGGTCCAGATCCAAACTCGAAAGATCGAACGGTGGCTGCTGCTCCTCAAATGGACGGCGTGGATCACAACTAGAGCTCACGGCTGGATGGACGGCTGGGGAAGTCCTCCAAGAACAGGTGGCCGGCGAACTTCTCCGGCCCAGAACTCGCGCGTTGGACCTCCTCTGCTGCTGCTACAATGCGGAACAAGACCGCCGTGACGTCCTGCAGCGGATGCACCTCTCCGATGAGGCCGGCGAGCTCCGAGGAGCTCCGGCGACGGCTGTGGCTTGGAGTTGTTGCCGCTGAATGCTCAGGCCCTCAGATGGGCCTGTCGTGACCTGCAAAATAGCGCAACAAGCTCCTGGGTCGAGGACAAAATGCCTCGACCCGGTTAGAGTGGTGGTCGGACGAGGCGAGATGGTCGATCTCCAGCGAAGCGACGGTGGTGAAGATCGAAGTGCCCACTCCGGAGCGAGTCGGGGGGTGTGAGTGGGTGTAGAAGGTGCGGAGGAGTCTCGTGGGTGTGAGGGTCAAGTCCGATGGTCGAGAGGGTGGCTGAGATGGTCGGAAAAGATGGTCGACGGTGAATGGATGATTTGGGCGTAAATGAAAATTCGAGAAAGATAGAAAGAACTAGGCTTACTGGATGGTTGATGTCGACTGTGGAAGAGCTCCTGGAGCTCCTGGTCGTCGCCTCGAGGGACGTCGATGCCCGAGGCTCGAGCGCTGCTCCTGGACGGCGCACGGCGGCGATGAGCTGCCGAATCAGTGGCTGGGCACCTCCTCCTCACTGCAACATCACCCGTGGCTAGCTGTCACTCTAGGGAAGGCAGTGGAGATCCTGGGATGGGAAGGCGGAGCCAAAGATGGTCTGAATGGTGCGGCGGAGCTGCGGTTATAAATGGCTAGGGGTCCGAGAAGAGTGGAGTCGGGCGATCAGATCAGAGCTCGGATCCCCAAAACCCACCCCGAACGTGGATAGGGGAAGATCAATGAAGGATTAGGACCCGGGGTTTGCGGATTTGGCGATCGGATCGAGTGGCAAAAAATCAAAGAAATCGGGTCGGGCGACAAGATCCGTGGGCTGGTGGTCCAAGGGGGGGAGTTGACCGGGGGTCAACATCCCCCGTGGACCAATCGGGTGCGGCCACGTATTAAATAATTGGAAATTGAATAATAAATAGTAGATGACCAAATTTCAAAAAAGTTAAAACATGAAAAATGTTTCTTTTATTTTAAACTATTTTTATGAGTTTTATTTATTTTTTTGAAATAAAAATTAGGTATTTATAAAATATGATTATTATATATATGTATATACACTATACATTTTTTATTTTTGATTTTTAATTATTTATTTTTGTACATTTTATTCCAATTTTTTATTTTATTTATTTATAGAATAAAATTTGGAATAATTTGGTATTTTTATTTTATTTTTATTATTTATTTACAAGGGCTAAATAAATACTTTTATTTATATACATATATGGTATATATACAATGAAGGCTTTGATTTTTTATTTTTATTTCTTTTTTTTATTTTTGTTTTTGTGATTTTTATTTTATTTATTTACATTATGGAATAAGGAACATGTACACATTTTCTTGGGTTTTTATTTATTTATTTATAGGGATAAATAAATAGATATGGTGGTTCTATGTACATGGTCTCTAATGAAGAAGGGGATTTTTATTTATTTTCATTTTCTCCATTTTTATTTTAATTTAATATTTACAAATATATACATATAAATACAAACCCATTTTTATTTGAATAAGAGGAAAATATTTTTATTTATTTATAGGTATATGTACACATGAGCTTCCTTATCTCTCTCTACTTGGGTTTTTATGCGGTCAGGCTCATGCTGAGCCCTCCCTTGGGATTAGGTCGCTCAATATTTATTCTAAATATCTCCCTTTTTTTCTTTTATTTCTTTATTCTTTTATTTATGCACAAAAACATGCTAATTATTCATTTTTACGCAATGCATGCTTTTTGACAATTATTGATATTTACAGAAATATACATGTATTTTGCATGGGTTTTGTAGCTAAAATAAAAGAATAAAGAGTGATGAATTGGTATTCATCACCCCCCTATACTTAACTTTGCTAGTCCCTTAGCAAACACTTATTTGAAAAAGAAGTGAAAAAGAAAAAGAAAAAGAAAAAGAGGAGAAAAATGCATGGATTAATGCTGAATATTAAACTTGCCTTCATTAAATTGAAATATGGAGCTCGATCAGATCTTTAGATTATTGATGTGTCGGAACCTTATTTAGACTTAGGTTTAAAACTTAACAGCCTCTAAGATCCACTAATCTATAATCAAGACTCCTCAACAATCCAGATCAGAACAATTCTACATACACAAACCCTGAAGACTACGAGTCTTTCCTTGTACTGTGTAAGTGAGGTATAGATCTCCACCTTAGAAGTAGTAACTTGACAATCCTCCCCAACAAGGTAACTCTATGACCCTAGTATGGCTAGTCTTTCCTCGAGGAGCGGGGTATTCCCTTCTAAGTTCAAGTTCAACCGGCTCAAGAAGAGGGGGAAGAAGAGAATGGACCATGGCCAGTGTAGCCATGTATCCTTGGGAGCTCAACCAGTGTAGCTAAGTCTCCCTGCTGCAAGCTACATAAGATGGAACCATAAGTCTCAAGCTTTGCTTATTTGCACTATATACATACTCCGGTGGGATTATCATTTTCTATCAGACCCACCACTTTTTTGGAGTTATTTTCTTTTTGCATTTTTTTCAAGTGCATCTATACAACATATACAATGTGCAGCATATATACATAAGGAGTTTTTCCTCTTGAGCCAGTAGACTATCCCTCTTTTGAAGCATTATTGCAACCCACAACTCCTGTCGTTAGACCTCATGGCAACCATACCAAGTTGAGACGCACTTCCTTCACTAAAAGAAGAAGAGAGGTTCTGCCTAGAAGTACTACCCTCATATGCTACCCCAAGTCAAGGAAGACTGCCTCCTCACCACCTCATCCGTAGAGAGCTCGGTGCAAAGTGCGGGTCCAAGTAAAGCCATTGTCTATATGAGTCATGTGTGTGTTGTTAAGTGCTCTACTTAGGCTCATTGAGATGATATGTGATCATAGCCTAGTGGACTCATAGAATTAAGTCACCATGGACCTGAAAGGCCTTAACCCTAAGCCCTATAAGGTTCCTCTTTGAATTAGATGGATTAAGATCTTAATCAAGCTCCATTTCCCAATTTAGTTCCAGGCTAGTTTAAATGTCAACTATAATCTGGGAAAAACTATACAAATATATACAAAGATGCTATTTACACAATATTTACACAAATGCAAAATTTTGAGAAATGTTTTGAAACCATGGATGTGTGCATGAATACAGGTTTTGCAAAATATTTACACAAATTTTCATGAGGTTTTTGCAAACTTTTGATTTTCAAAACATTTTGGAAAAATTTTGTACTATATACATAGTTTTGATATACACATATTTACACAACATTTACACAAAAAGTTTTTGAAAACATTTTTACAAAAATAATTTGTACAATAGCTATGTATGTGCAAATAAAAGAATGTTTAATTACAAGAAAATTTTTAATTTTTATGGATTTTTGAGTTTTTAGCCATTTTTATTTATTAACACACTCACACAAAGTACGAGTTATGGCTAAAGTATATATGAAATATATACACCCCCCCTATACTTAGCTCGAACGATGTCCTCAGAGTCAAGAGCGATGAAGAAGACATAACTCGTACTTAGTATAGGGAAGTGAAAAGGAAGGCTATATACAAAGACGAATGAAAGAATAGAAATCAAGAGGGTCTCGGCTTTTCCCCCAATACTTAGGATCAAATAATCCTAAGTATAGCAGGCTGTTCACAAAGGGAAAACCGAGTGAAGAATGTACAGGGTCTACCCCCCCCATACTTAGGGTAAGATATCCCTAAGTATAGGCAGCAAAAACATGGGTAAAAAGAATCAAAAGAAATACCCGAGAGTCCTACATCCCCCCTATACTTAGGGTAAAGTACACCCTAAGTATAGCATAATCAAAGGATGAGAAAGGGATGTGGGACTAAAGAATGGAATGATATGGACATCTGGATCTATACAGGTCGGAAGAACAGTGATAATAAGGCGTGAGATGGAATAGATGTGAGTCAAGAGACCACCTCTCACGCAAAGTGAATAGGGGCAACATCAACGACCCGCGGCTCATGATCAAGATATGGCTTGAGCCGCTGGCCGTTCACTTGAAAGGTACTCTCAGAAGACAACTCAGATATATCGATACTCCCATTGTCGTGTACCTTTCTCACTAGATACGGTCCCTTCCATTTGCTCTGTAGCTTCCCTGGAAATAGACGAAGCCTAGCATCAAACAACCATACTCTCTGTCCAGGCTCAAAATGCTTGTGGCTGATATGAGAATCATGCCACTCCTTCACTCTCTCCTTGTACTGTAGGTTGTTTGAGAAGGCGGTATCACGAAGCTCCTCCAAGGCTGCTAACTCTGCCCTCCTCTGATCTCCTACACTATCTGGATCCAAAAGTATATCTGTGACAGCCCAAAGTGACCTATGCCTCAACTCAACAGGTAAATGGAATGGCTTGCCATAAACGAGGCGAAAGGGAGATGTGCCCAACGGTGTCTTGAAAGACGTCCGATATGCCCACAAGACCGAGTCCAAAAGCTGTGACCAATCCTTTCGGTCAGGGTGGATGACTTTCTGCAATATAGTCTTGATCTCCCTGTTTGACACTTCGGCTAGACCATTCGTCTGAGGGTGGTATGGAGTGGCAACTCGATGGTCTATGCCGAACTCGCTAGCAAGGGCCTTCACCTGGTCGTTGACGAAATGAGACCCCCCGTTAGATATCAACACTCGAGGTACCCCAAACCGTGTAATGATATGCCTCCTCAAAAATCTGCAAACAGTCCTAGCATCTGCGGTTCGGGCGGGGATGGCCTCAACCCAACGACTAACATAATCCACGGCCAACGGAATGTACTCGAATCCCTGACTCTTAGGGAATGGACCCATGAAATCGATGCCCCATGCGTCAAAAACCTCACAGAAGTGAATGGGCTGCATCGGCATCATATCAGGCTGTCCACAAGTACCCATACTCTGACAGTCAGTACACCTCTTCACGAGCTCATCAGAGTCCTTGAAGAGGGTAGGCCACCATAGGCCGGATTGGAGCACTTTCTGTGTCGTTCTCCTCCCAGAGTGATGTCCTCCTGCCTCAAGCTTGTGGCAGTAAGTGAGGATGCTATGGTGCTCCTCCTGAGGAATGCACCTACGTCAGACGCTATCCCCTCCTTCATGGTAAAGGATGGGATCCTCCCAGTGGTAGGACTTGGCCTTCGCGAGGAAGGTCTCAAGTCTCTGCCTGGGCCAATCTTGTGGAACTTTCTTAGCAACAAGAAAGTTCACAATATCGGCGTACCACGGGAGAGAGGCGATAGCAAGGATCGCCTCATCTGGGAAGGTCTCACATATAGGCTCAGTCTGCTCAAAATCCTCAAGATGCTCTAATCGGGAGAGATGATCCGCCACCACATTCTTGACTCCAGGCTTATCCTTAATCTCTATGTCAAACTCCTGGAATAGAAGGATCCATCTAGTCAATATGGCCTTGGCATCCTTCTTTGCCATGAGGTACCTGATGGCGGTATGATCAGTGTATAAGGTCACTCTAGATCCAATAATGTACGATCTGAACTTATCCAGGGCAAAAACTACGGCTAGCATCTCCTTCTCAGTAACTGTGTAGTTCCGCTGCGCGGAATCCAATGTACGGCTAGCGTAGTGAATGGCAAATGGGACTCCATCCCTCCTCTGTCCCAGCACGGCCCCTATGGCAAAATCGGAGGCGTCCGTCATGATCTTGAATGGGAGAGACCACTCAGGCGACTGGAGAACAGGAGCCTCAACAACACATCTCTTGAGAGTCTCAAACGAAAAAAGACACTTGTCATCGACAAGGAACTCGGTGTCTTTCGTCAGCAGATCAGTCAACGGTCGGGAAATCCTACTGAAATCATGAATGAAGCATCGGTAGAAACCGACGTGCCCCAGAAAAGACCGTAACTGCCGCAAGTTGGACAGCGGTGTGAGTTTTCTAATGACATTTACCTTGGTCGGATCAACCTTCATGCCCCTGTTGGAGATGATATGGCCAAGCACCATCCCTTGAGTCACCATAAAGAGACTCTTCTCCCAAGACAACACAAGGTGAACCTCTATACATCGCTGAAGGACTCGGTCTAGGCAGTCAAGACAGGAGTCAAATCCATCGCCCTAGACCGAGAAATCATCCATGAAGACCTCCAAGCACTCCCCCACCATATCCGAAAAGATAGACAACATGCATCTCTGAAAAGTCGCAGGGGCATTGCATAGCCCAAATGGCATGCGTCTGAAGGCGTATGTGCCGAAGGGACATGTGAAGATAGTCTTGTCCTGGTCCTCGGGAGCGATGGCCACCTGGTTGTAGCCGGAGTACCCATCCAGAAAAC
The DNA here is from genome assembly GCA_037367405.1 of Ottelia alismoides. Lineage (NCBI taxonomy): Eukaryota > Viridiplantae > Streptophyta > Magnoliopsida > Alismatales > Hydrocharitaceae > Ottelia > Ottelia alismoides. The sequence continues at coordinate 916,686 of JAZKJV010007980.1, forward strand.
AATAGTGGCTCTTCCCTGCCAGCCTCTCAATGATCTGATCTATAAAGGGCAGGGGAAAATGATCCTTCTTGGTGGCCTGGTTGAGTCGTCTGTAATCTACGCAGACCCGCCAAGAAGTGGGTACCTGGGTAGCGATATCCTCTCCAGACTCGCTGACAACTGTAGTGATGCTCGTCTTCTTGGGCACCACATGCAACGGACTGACCCACTTGGAGTCGGATATGGGGTAGATAAAATCGGCGCTCCACCATTTCGATATCTCCTTCATGACAACCTCTCTCAGATTCGGGTTTAGCCGCCGCTGGAACTCACGCGACGGCTTCGCCTCATCCTTGAGATAGATATGATGGGAGCACAGGGCCGGACTTATCCCCTGGAGATCGGCTACGCTCCATCCTATCGCCTTGCGGTTCTTTTCAAAAACCCCCATCAGACGGGATTCCTGCTCTCCAGTCAAATCGACGGAGATAATGACTGGGTACATCTCATGCTCACCCGCAAGGAACCTATACTTCAGCGATGCAGGAAGTGGCTTCAGCTCTGGACAACTCGGTGCTGGTGGATCTGGCCTCTGGAAACTCTGAGTGAACGCTGCCAAATCCGCATGTGAGAACTGAAACTCTCGCTCACACTCTGAAACTGGAGAAGGCTGCCCTGCTGGACTGTCTCTGCTCTGCTCGGCATCTACCTCCTCCCTAGCTGTAGGCTCAGTAAAAGTCAGATCTGGTATAAAATCCTCAAACTCTGCCCCAGTCAAAATCTGACTCCGAGGGATCTGTATCATCCATGGTGGCCTCAATACCACCGTCATCACAAAACAAATCTGTCTCGCATTCTCGAACCAGCTCTGCCGACTGAACGGTATCCTGGACCAGGAATGTGCTCTCCAAGCTCTCCTCTGCTGGCGTCTCTGCATCAGCGGACTATGAAGGTGAGAGGATAGCATGTGCGTCTGGATCTGCCCAAACTGCCTCATCATCTGTAATCACGAAGTCGCAGTCCCGGTGGATGTCTAGCCCTGCATATGTCATCTGCTCTATATCGGAAGTAGTCTCTGAGCATGTTGTGTCTCTGGCTCTGATGTCCTCGACCGTCTCTATTTGTACACTCTCGCCCTCGATGCGAAAGTATACGTTCCCGCTATCATGGTCAGTCACTGCCATGGCTGTGGCCAAGAACGGGCGACCTAAAATGATGGGGGTATCGATCACTGACTCAGGGATTTCCATGTCCAACACTACGAAGTCCACAGGGAATTGCATGCCCTAAATCGTGATGACAACGTCCCTCAGCAACCCCTTCGGCCTCTTGACAGATCGATCAGCAAACTGAAGGACTGTCCTGCTCTGTCGAAGAGTGTCCAACTCGAAGCGGTCGAGAAGGGCTGCCGGAAGTAGGTTGATCGATGAACCGCTGTCTAATAAAGTACGGTCGAACCTCTGCTCTTTGATATGGCATCTGACATATGAAGCTCCTGAGTCTGGCCTCTTGGCCGGCAGACGGTTCTGGATCGCGAAACAAGTAGCTCTGGTCAGCACATGGATCTCAGACTGGTGGTTCCTCCCCTTCCTCCTAACTGTGGTCCTGTCTCTGAGTGAACGCTGGAGTAGAGGGATGTGCTGCAAAGCCTCCTGAAGAGTCAGCTGAATGTGAAAACTGTCTATCATCTGCTGGTTGAACTCTTCCTGCTGTCTCTTTTTTTGGGATTTTCTATTTTCTTCCCCTTCCCCATGTGAAGAGCTCTAGGGAAGTGGATCATAGGGTCCTTCTCAGATGAAGGACTAGGAGAGGGTCTGAGATGCTCGACGGCAGGATCCACATATACATCAAGCACAACAGGTGGATCAGAAGAAAACAAACCCTTTCCTTTATTGCTAGAAGTGTTCTGAGATACATGCACAGACGAAAAGACTACAGGACTCTCAGAAGTGAAAATGGTGGCATCAGCACCACCCTCGGCTGGTAGACTCGCGGCCTGAGTACCGCGCTCTGGCTCGGCAACATCGGCGGCCTCAGTACCACCTCCTCCATCTGATGAGACGACGGCCTCAGTACCGTCGGTGGGATCAGCATCCGTGGTGGCATCAGTACCACCGTCATCATCTCTAGCGGTATCAGCACCGCTCTCCTCCTCACCTAGCGCTCTGGAAGTGTCCTCGGGGTGTCGCTCAGACGAGGCGCCGCCTGCTGGCATCCTACCGCTCCTAAGTGTGACAAAATCAGTATCAAACAAATATGCAGACATATCTCCAAATGTTCCACTAATAATGGCATACTCTGTGAAATCTACCTGCTCAGACTTCCTCTTGAGGTTGTTCGGATTGGGCTTGATCTGGGCAGGGATAGCGGCCTTCCCTCTCACAATGTCCCGCATCTCCTGGAGGAACTCATCCATCTCCCGTCTGAAGGTAGCCTGCTGATCGGTAAGGAGGCGGGCTATGTCATCCAAAGCGGGGGTCTCATAGGATGGCCCATGAGAACCTGACGGGTAGCCTCGCTGGTAGTGAGGCTGCTGCTGCTGCTGCTGTGGGTGAAAGGGGTATGACTATGGATGCTGCTGCTGCTGAGGCTGATCACGCCTCCAAGAATGTCCTTGCTGATAGGGACGAGGACCATACTGCTGTGACTGTTGCTGCTGCTGCTGGTACACCGGGGGCTGCTGCTGGTGGTGATCTCTCTGATGGTTGTACTGGCTACCCTGTCCTGACGACTGTTGTTGGGAGATGGAACCTTCAGCCGACCAATGGAATCCGGGATGGTCTCATCGGATACCCGGCTGGGGTCGGTCGTACCAAATCCCATTGACATCCATCAACGGCTCTGACTCGTAAGGGATTGGCGGGAGTACTGCCAGAGGCTGATCCGGCTGGTATACCACCATCTACGTGTCTGGAGATGGCGGTCACTGGTAAGTGGGTTGCGGCTGCTGGTACGGCTCCGCCTGTACAAGATGAACCTGTCTAGGCTGCTGGTGGCTGGAGCGCTGGAACGAGCTGCTACTGCTACTCGGATCGCCTCGTGCCTGAAGACGGGGTTGGGAAGCCGTCTGTGCCTCCTGGAGACACATGAGTTGTGTCTTCCGGTCACTCAGAGTTTGTGCCATCTGCTCCATCTACGTGATGCCCTGGCACTGCTTCTTCTCAATGATCTCCATCCGGTCCAGCTTCTCGCTGATGATACCCATGTCGGCGGTTGTGGACTCGGCATGTGCTGCTGCCGCTGACGAACTTGAAGGACCGGCGTCAACCCGTGCTATCCTCTGGTACTGCACGGTCTGTGGCTGGGGTCGTCCCTGAGTGTAGAGTCAGGTCTGGGACATCACCATATAGTTCTTGGCCATCTCCTCATAGATGGCCCAGACATGATCATGGTCCTTGGCGAAGTAGGACCCGCCACAAGAAGCATTCACCAGGCCCTGTAGCTCTGGTGTCAGCCCGCTGAAGAAGCTCTGAACTAGGTTCAGCTTCGAGATGTCATGGTGCGGGCATATGTCTGTCAACTCTCTGAACCTCTCCCATGCCTCGTGAAATTGCTCATTGGGGAGCATGGAGAAGTTACTGATCAGGGCCCTCGCGACATTCATCCATCCGAGTGGGTAGTACTTGTTCAAGTACTCGGTGCGGAGCTGCTCCCAGGTGTAGACAAACTTCCCCAAGTGCTTCAGCCAGGTGGCTGCTCTGTCTGCTAAGGAGAAGGGGAAGGCAATCATGCGGATGGTATCCTGGTCCACCTGTCTGTCGTGGACTGTGCTGCAGATCATCAAGAACTCTTGAAGGTGAAGATGGGGCTCCTCTGTGGCGAGCCCATGGAACCGGGGGAGAAGCTGCAAAGAGTTCGGGGGGAACTTGAAGTCCCCCACGATGGCTGGAAGAACGACCCAATGATGCGTCAACGTCGATCCGGGGTTGTGTAACTCCTGCATCGGTCTTGGTGGATCTGCTGCTACTGCGGATGTTGCGGCTGCTGCGGCATCGTCGGGTATCCTCGGCCTGTCTCCTAGCTCGCGCTGGTCGCGGGCGGCTCTCAACTGCTCCATCTCACGCCTCATCTCTATCATGAATGCTCCCTGATCCCTCAACTGCTGCTGAACTGTCTTGAGGGAGGCGATCAGGGTGGAGTTGATCGCACCCTGGTCCATAATCAATGTCTGCTGGGGCAGGGGACCTCGGGTGTGATCGTCACTGCTGTCGGCCATGGTCTCTGCAAAAGCAAAAGAGCCAAACTCAGGTGCCGATAAATCATCTGACGGTCTCTCCTCTGGCACTGGTATCTTAGAGCTGCAAGAAGGGGGGTCGAGGGGGAACAGGGTGGAGTCGAACTCGGGTTCGGAGAGCGGGTCTCGGCTCTCACGAACCAACCTAGATGAGCGGGCAGAAGTGCTGGGAAGCGGTGCAGCCAGTGGCTGCCTAAGAGACCTTCTGCCCAATATCTTAATCTGGCGAGTTGGGCGGATGAGATCTGGTAACAACAACGATCACAAGCAAACCCCTGTTTCACCAATGCAACACGAGCTGAAGACCGTAAAGGTTCAGTCAATTATCTTGTCAGTTTTTATTAGGTGATAAGTCAGGATAGCAGAGCGATTAACGTGACCTGTTGGGAATCCAATATTTTCTCAACCGACTGTCCCGTACAGAAAGCCGGTAATCAGTCGAGAAAAAATCGGATATGGCTCTAGCCTAGTGTGCGGATCACTCTCTCGCGCAAGCAAACCAGACAAGGAGGGGGTTGCTCTACTCAAGATAATTTTTCGGTTAGTGTCTTTTAGGGTCAATAGAGTTAACCAGTCCCAATTTTATGGTTCAAATTTTTAGGTATTTTTCAAATAAAAAGCAAATGCCTAATGAATTTTTCGGTTCTCCTGGTTATTAAGTCCAAAAATCAGGGGGGAGAAGTCGAAAAAGTCGATGCGCGAGAAAATCAATGATGCATGCAGAGTAAGAGATGCGTACCTGACTCCAGCAGTCTACATGCAAAATGATCCGCGCAGATTTTAAAGACTGAAATAAAACTACCTAAATGGTGCAGGCGGAAATCCGAGCCCTAAGCAGCAGTTCTACTCGAAAGAATGTCTAGTCGACCACCAGCCTTCGTTCCAAGAGTCCGTCTAGGCCCACCCCTCCTCCTCTCGACAAATCGAGTTCAGGTGCAGTGCTTGGCAGGGTGGGCTGTGGCGCGTAGGCTCGAAGGTAGTGGATCGACTATTTTATTAATTTTTTTTATTCTTGGTTCATCTACCGATCTATAGGCACAGGCAGATTTATTATGATGTTTGGATCCTATTTATTATGTCACAGTCAATCAAAAATCCTAAGGCTAGGGGCTCAAAACCGCGAGAAACCGAATAGGCAGAAAATAAAAAAAACCACGAAGAAAACTGCGTAAAACCGAGGGGTCCCCCAAGCACACCGGTGCTCGGCGAAACAGACCCCGAGAGTCTAAGTCTGAGAAGAAAATTTAAACTAAACTAATCCTCCCGCACTCGGTTGTCTCCTCACGCTCTCCTGTGGCTCCGTGCAGAAGGGAGCTGCCTCCGATTGTCGCGGTTGCGCCGGCTCCTCGAAAGTCACCGCCTCGGTCCTCGGGCCCTCGCAAGAAAACAGAAGAGTGTCAAACCAGATAAAAATAAAACAAATAAAGCAAATAAAATAAAACAGGGTATGTATGCAAAAATGTAAATAAAAATAAACAGGCAAAAATAAACAAAAACAAAAATAGCAGAAAATAAATAAAAATAAAAAAATAAAAAAAGCCGCGAAAAGCCACGGGCGACGAAAAAGCCGTGAAAAAGAAAACAAAATAAAAAGAAAAGAAAATCGACTACTAAGCCATGCTCCCCGACAACGGCGCCATTCTGATGAGCCGCCCACGCGACTAAGGTAAAGTATCTCACTAAAGTCGTTGTGACCTCAGTCACTCGGGACTCAGTGCTTAATCAAGAAAAATAATTAGACCACCAATAAGAGATGAAGATCGGTAGAAATCAAAATAGCAGTCTCTTTATGATATTAACCTGGTATAGCACCCAAGGTCGAACTTGAGGAGCACGAGATGGCCTTGCAGCCTACGAAGTAGTCTAAAATAAAGAAAAATAAAAACAAGTGATTTTTGATGGACTTTTAATATTTTTATATTTTTTTGGGATTTTTAATTATAAAGAAAATAATAAAAAGGCAAATATAAACAACTTCAAGCAATTATTTAATTACTCAAAATGGTCCAAAAATTCAAACAAAAATATTTTTAGATTTTTTTTATTTTTTACTATTTTTGATGAATTTTTGATGATTTTATGATTTTTATAGAGTTTTATTAAAAATGAAAGAAAGAAGCAAAACAGTGTTGTTGTCCAGCCAGGCATCAAGGGCCAAAATAAATGTAAAATGGACCTAACAAAACCTAAAGGTATTTTTCCTGTAAAGTAGAAACAAAAAGTAAAATTCAGAAAAAGAAATTTGGAATTTTTAGTTTTTCTATGATTTATTGGAATTTTTATGAGTTTTTCAAGGTTTTTTAGTTTTCATGGTTTTATAAATCTAAAAATAACCAAAACAGGTCAGAAAATCAAACACACTAAAACACACAAAGTCTGATTTTTTTGTAGTTTTTAAAGAGGTTTTTATATTTTTTTATGAATTTTAAATCTGAACAGGCAGAAAAATGGATGTTTTTGAATTTTTAAAAATAATAAAAGGGCTAAAAAATTTTCCCAAAAATTGGTGAAAATTCTACATAGTGGCAGGAGCCACGTATCCAATTTTCACTCAATTTGGATGAAATCTGATATTTTATTTAAAACAAACAAGAGCCCACAGTGCACAGGGATCTGTTTGTAATAAAAATATCTTCTGGGGGCTAAAGAGTAACAGAACCAGAAATCGGGGGGTCCTGGTGCAAAAATTCCAAGTTTTCAGCGCAAGGCACGTGTACTGGGCACACAGGGACCAATATGCAATAAAAATACTTCCCCGAACTTCTTAGCAACATGTGCTAGTAGTCCAGGGGAGATATTGCAAAATGCCCAACAAATTCAACACATGTGGAAATAAACCATTCACAGGGGCATAAGTGCAATTAACAAGAAAGATATTTCATTCATTAACAAACAGAAACTACATCCCAAAGTATGCAAATTCTCCAACAACTCACGTGACGAAGCACGTGCCTCACATTAACAGGGACGAAAATGCAATAAAAGTAAACAACTAGGGTCTCTGTGCAATTTTACCAAACTACAAATAACTACGAAAAATATTTACAAGACTAAAGCGAAAATGCACAACAGAGGGGGCCTAAGTGTAAGTTACCCCTATTTATTATCCGAGGACTGAGATGGCGCCACGTGGTGTATCCAACGGCTGAAGGGCGCCACTCCTCAACGAAGGGCCTCGGCTCTGATCTGACGGTGGAAGGCTAGCCACGTGGATGATCAACGGCTGAGGTATGCTGTGGCTAAACCTTCATCGGAACGGACAGTCCAGATCCAAACTCGGAAGATCGAACGGTGGTTGTTGCTCCTCAAATGGACGGCGTGGATCATAACTGGAGCTCACGGCTGGATGGACGGCTGGGGAAGGTCCTCCAAGAACAGGTGGCCGGCGAACTTTGCCGGCCCAGAACTCGCGCGGTGGACCTCCTCTGCTGCTGCTACAATGCCGAACAGGTATGCCGTGACGTCCCGCAGCGGTGCACCTCTCCGATGAGGCCGGCGAGCTCCGAGGAGCTCCGGCACGGTGGTGGCCTGGAGCTGTTGCCGCTGAATGCTCAGGCCCTCAGATGGGCTTGTCGTGACCTGCAAAATAACGCAACAAGCTCTTGGGTCGAGGGCAAAATGCCTCGACTCGGTTAGAGGTGGCGTGGTGGTCGGATGAGGCGAGATGGTCGATCTCCGGCGAAGCGACGGTGGTGAAGATCGAAGTCCCCGCTCCGGGGCGAGTCGGGGGGTGCGAGTGGGTGTAGAAGGTGCGGAGGAGTCTCGTGGGTGTGAGGGTCAAGTCCGATGGTCGAGAGGGTGACTGAGATGGTCGGAATCGATGGTCGACGGCGAATGGATGATTTGGGCGTAAATGAAAATTCAATAAAGATAGAAAGAACTAGGCTTACTAGATGGTTGATATCGACTGTGGAAGAGCTCCTGGAGCTCCTAGTCGTTGCCTCGAGGGACGTCGATGCCCGTGGCTCGAGCACTTCTCCTGGGCGGCGCACGGCGGCGATGAGCTGCTGGATCAGTGGCTGGGCACCTCCTCCTCACTGCAACACCACCCGCGGCTAGCTGTCACTCTAGGGAAGGCAGTAGAGATCCTGGGATGGGAAGGCGGAGCCAAAGATGGTCTGAATGGTGCGGCGGAGCTGCGGTTATAAATGGCTAGGGGTCCGAGAAGAGTGGAGTCGGGCGATCAGATCGGAGCTCGGATCCCCAAAACCCACCCCAGGCGTGGATAGGGGAAGATCAATGAAGGATTAGGACCCGGGGTTTGCGGATTTGGCGATCGGATCGAGTGGTGAAAAATCAAACAAATCGGGTCGAGCGACAAGATCCGCGGGCTGGTGGTCCAAGGGGGGGAGTTGACCGGGGGTCAACATCCCCCGTGGACCAATCGGGTGCGACCACGTATTAAATAATTGGAAATTGAATAATAAATAGTAGATAGCCGAATTTCAAAAAAGTTAAAACATGAAAAATGCTTCTTTTATTTTAAACTATTTTTTATGAGTTTTATATTTTTTTTTGAAATAAAAATTAGGTATTTATAAAATATGATTATTATATATAGGTATATACACTATACATTTTTATTTTTGATTTTTAATTATTTATTTTTGTACATTTTATTCCAATTTTTTATTTTATTATTTATAGAATAAAATTTGGAATAATTTGGTATTTTTATTTTATTATTTATTTACAAGGGCTAAATAAATACTTTTATTTATATACATATATGGTATATATACAATGAAGGCTTTGATTTTTTATTTTTATTTCTTTTTTTTATTTTTGTTTTTGTGATTTTTATTTTATTTATTTACATTATGGAATAAGGAATATGTACACATTTTCTTGGGTTTTTATTTATTTATTTATAGGTATAAATAAATAGATATGGTGGTTCTATGTACATGGTCTCTAATGAAGAAGGGGATTTTTATTTATTTTCATTTTCTCCATTTTTATTTTAATTTAATATTTACAAATATATACATATAAATACAAGCCCATTTTTATTTGAATAAGAGGAAAATATTTTTATTTATTTATAGGTATATGTACACATGAGCTTCCTTATCTCTCTCTACTTGGGTTTTTATGCGGTCAGGCCCATGCTGAGCCCTGCCTTGGGATTAGGTCGCTCAATATTTATTCTAAATATCTCCCTCTTTTTCTTTTATTTCTTTATTCTTTTATTTATGCATAAAACATGCTAATTATTCATTTTTACACAATGCATGCTTTTTGACAATTATTGATATTTACATAAATATACATGTGTTTTGCATGGGTTTTGTAGCTAAAATAAAAGAATAAAGAGTGATGAATGGGTATTCATCAATCACCGACCAGCAGACATCTTTTAGGTGAGAAATGTATGAGTTTAAAACCCATGTAATTGATCTGGTCAAAGGGAAGTCCGCCTTGCCTGCCCAGACAGAGCCTAATCCAAATAATCTGAAGTGAAAATTAGAGCAGGTAGATTTAATCGAGCCCACCCTCCAGTCACAGGTATTTCCAGATGATTATCTTTTCTGTGATGATGCTAATTTCATTTCTCTTAGGAGCGGTAGGATATCAGTAGGCAGAGACTCTACTAGGCTCAACGAGGAAACACCTGATGATACAAGCGAGCCTGTGGAGGATGTTGATGACGGTGCTGAAGCCGTCTTACCCTTTGATGATGGAGATGGTGGTGCTGAAGCCACCAAGTTTGAAGAGCAGCCAGAGCTGAATGTAGATGTAGCTACTTTACCCTTTGTTGTCTCTAGTGATAATGAGAGAAAATTACAAAAAATGTACAAAAGAGAAGAATTCAAAAAAGAAAAAGATAGTTGATCAATATCTCTCTCTTTCTGATGATTCGGAAAAAGCAAGTCCCTGTTTCGTAAAAACATTTCCTTCTTCTTCTAATCCTTGATTGCACAGACTAACCCGGAGGATGTACAGATTCCTTTTCTCAAAGCACTCTTCTTAGGAAATGGCGCTAAAAAAGAAAACAACAAAAAGATCCAAATGAATGATCTGACGAAAGAGATGCTTGAAAAATTCATGATCTAACTCACTCTTTCGGAAGCCTTAGCACACATCCCTCTTCTTCATAAAGGTCTTAAAGAACGAACCACAGTCTGCAGGAAGAAGAGGCAGCGTAGTCACTGTTCTGAGATTCATGTGCTAACCAAGGAAACATGCCATGCTATTCAGAACCGTCTCCCAGCCAAGAGATCAGATTCGAGAGCGTCGTATCTCAGATCGATATCCTCGATCAGACTTTTGATCGGACTCTATTAGATAGCGGATCTTCGATTAATCTCCTTCCTTCTTCCTTACTCGAGAAGTTCGAGTTTGGACCTCTTCGACCAAGCCGAACGGTCTTGCAGTTTGCTAATAGATCGGTCAAGAGGCCTAAGGGTTTAATCGAAGACTTTATCGTCACCATTCAGGGTTTGCAATTCCCCGTGGACTTTGTCGTGTTGGACATGGCGGTCCCTGAACACGTGACCGATACCCCGATCATACTAGGATGACCTTTTCTGATGACAGCAAAGGCCGTGTTCGACTATGGTACCGGGAAGGTGTACTTTCGCGTCCACGGCGAAATTATACATATAGAGACGATCCAAGACCAGAATTCTAGATCAGATGAATCAGAGCGAGCATCTGATGATGAACCCGACAGTCATCAGGATTGTGACTTTGTACAAACCGATGATGAGGTTGTCTGGGCCGAACCTAGAACCCAATCTTTCATCACTCCTTCAGTAGAAGCTAAGATTCAGATATCCGAGGATGGGAGATTGGAGAGCACAATTCTAGAGCCTAAGAGAAAAAATCTTGATGGAGACGAGTCTGATACCTTTTCAGATCATTCAGATATTCGTTATCCCTCCGAGTCAGAAGTGCATAATCAGAGCTGTCAGTCACCCACAGATCAGTCAAATTTCGACGATGTTGATTGGCAGTGCTTCGCCGAATTCCTATCACTTCAGATTCCATTAAAAGAGCCTACAACTAGCCCGAAGATAGAATCAAATAAGAATATCCAACCATCTCCAGTCCTTTCTGAGTCAGAGCAAGAAAAGACTACATTCACATGTCCGTTCGGAACGTTTGCTTTCAAACAGATGCCCTTTGGACTATGTAATGCTTCGGCTACATTCCAAAGGTGCATGCTTTCGATATTCGTGGACATGGTGGGAGATATCTTGGAGGTCTTCAGGGATGATTTCTTGGTCTACGACGATGATTTTGATTCTTGCCTTTCTAGCCTAGACCGCGTGCTTCAGAGGTGCACGGAGGTTAACCTCATAATTTTTTAGGAGAAGAGTCATTTCATGATGACTCAGGGGACAGTCCTTGCTCACATCATCTCTAATTAGGGCATGGAGGTGGACTCGGCCAAGGTGGAAATCATTAAGAAACTCAATCCACCGTCCAATCCGAAGCAGCTACGGTCTTTCCTCGGGCATGTCAATTTCTACCGATATTTTATACGAGACTTCAGCAAAATTGCCCGACCGTTGTCTGATCTTCTTATGAAAGACACCGAGTTTATCGTCGATGATAAGTGTCTTTCGGTATTCGATACTCTCAAGAACATGGTTGTAGAGGCTCCTGTCCTTCAACCACCTGATTGGTCTCTCCCATTCGAGATCATGACGGACGCCTTTGATTTTGTCGTTGGGGTTGTGTTGGAACAGAGGAGGGATGGCATTCCATATGCCATACACTACGCTAGAAAGACTTTGGATTCTGCGCAGCAGAATTACACGATTGCAGAGAAAGAGATGCTAGCCGTAGTATTTGCCTTAGACAAATTCAGGTCCCATATTAAGATCAAAAGTCTCACAATCTTCACTAATCACACCGCCATCAAGTATCTAATGGATAAGAAGGATTCGAAGCTGAGTCTGACCAGATGGATCCTTCTACTACAGAAGTTCGATATAGTGATAAATGATAAGCCTGGAGTCAAGAATGTGGTGGCAGATCACCTCTCCCGACTAGAAACACCCGAGACTTCTAAGTTTGATGCACCAAGCACTGAGACCTTCCCTGACAAGGCAATTCTTATTGTCAACTCACTTCCATGTTATGCTGACATTGTGAACTTTCTTGTTGCTCAGAAAGTCCCACAAGGTTGGTCCAGACAGGGGCTTGAGACTTTCCTCGCAAAAGTCAAGTCTTACCATTGGGAGGGTCCAGTCCTTTATCATGAAGGAGCGGATTCTGTCTGGCGTCGGTGTATTCCTCAGGAGGAATACCAGAGTGTCCTCATGTATTATCATCGATTAGAAGCTGGATGACACCATTCAGAGAAGCGAACGACATAAAAGGTGCTCCAATCCAGCCTTTGGTGGCCTACACTTATCGCCGATGCTCATGCATTTGTATAGAGATGTACTGACTGCCAGAAGATGGGCACTTGTGGACATAGAGACATGATGCCTATGCAGTCAATCCACTTCTGTGAAGTGTTTGATGCATGGGGTATCGACTTTATGGGCTCGTTTCCTAAAAGTCAGGGATTTGAGTATATCTTTTTAGCAGTCGATTATGTGAGTGGTTGGGTAGAGGTTATTCCTGCCCGAGCCGCTGATGCGAACAAAGTTTGCAAGTTCTTGAGAAAGAATATCATTACGTGGTTCGGGGTCCCTCGTATTCTGATATCAAACGGGGGTAGCCACTTCATCAACGATAAGGTAAGAGCACTTGCTAACGCGTTCGGTATAGACCATCGGGTTGCTACTCCGTATCACCCTCAGACGAATGGTCTAGCCGAAGTCTCGAATCGGGAGATCAAGATGATCTTGCAGAAGGTTATTCGCCCGAACTGAAAAGATTGGTCACAGCTTTTGGGCTCGGTTCTTTGGGCCTATAGATCATCCTTTTAAACTCCAATGGGTATGTCTCCCTTTCGGCTCGTTTATGGCAAGCCAAGCCACTTCTCTGTGGAAATCAAGCACAAATCCTTGTGGGCAGTGAAAGAAGTGATCTTTGGTCTGGACGATTCGAGAGATCAGAGGCAGACTGAACTGACAGCCCTGGAAGATTTACGTGATGAAGCTTTCATGAGTAGCCTGCACTATAAAGAGCGGATGAAAGAGTGGAATGATTCCCACATCAGCTACAAACAGTTTGAGCCGAATCAGAAAATATGGCTATTCGATGCAAGACTAAAGCTATTTACAGGGAAATTGCAGAGCAAATGGAAAGGTTTGTATCTTGTGCGAAAGGTGTACGACAACGGTAGCATCGGTATATCTAAGTTTTCGTCTGATTTCACCTTTCGAGTCAACGGTCAGTGGTTGAAATCCTTTCTCGACCATGAACCTCCGATTGTTGAAGTTGCCCCCATCTATTTTGTATGAGATGATCTTTTCATTTTTATACTCTGCATCTCATACCTGATTTTTAAAGATCTCTTGTATATATATTTTATTTTATTCTTTCCTTCTTCCATTTGTCTTACACCCTTAGGTTCATCTAGAACTTTGCTATACTTAGGATGTGCTTTATCCTAAGTATAGGAGAGTGTAGACACCATGTTGTTCATTCGTCCTGTTCGATTATCCCTATTGTTTCCTATACTTAGGGTGTTCTTTACCCTAAGTATAGGGGGATAATCTCGCTCATATCGCCTTTTGATCGTTTCAGGTTTTTGTATCGCATGCTCCCTTGCTTGTCCCTCACCCTTTTGATCTTCGTCTCTATACTTAGGGATATTTTACCCTAAGTATAGAGGAGAGAAGCCGAGCTGTTGAGTGTGTACATTCTCTTGACCTCGATCATCTTCGGTTTTGAGTCTACCCTAAGTATAGAGGAGATGATTGACTTCTGTTCTTCTATTCGTATTTCTTTTGAGTCATTGTAGTATAGGATTCTTTTCACCGATCTATACTTAGCTCAAGTTATGTCTTCCTTTGCCGCTTCTTTTGTCACTATGAGGACATAGTTCACGCTAAGTATGGGGGTGTCGTATATATATGCTATATATACTTTAGAAGCCACAACTCATATTTTATTATACTTTAATAATATGGTTCTCTAAAAGTATGGTGTATATTTTGGGTTTTTAAAAGCTGCAAGAAAACCGTAAATATGACTTATTAAAAAATTTTAAAAAATGTATTAAAAAATATTGTAAAATATTCTGATAAAATCCTTAAAATTCTATAAATAAAATCCTTATAAAATCTTGTATAAAAAGATGTATAATCTTGTATATAAAATATGTATAAAAATCCTTTATAAAATATACAAAAATCCATGTAAAATTTATGTAAATTGAATTAATCCACTAACTCTTTCAAAAAGACCCCTAAAAATCGAAAAGTTTTAAAATCCCATAAAAATTTGCAAAATTCTTTAAAAACCACATAAAAACATTTAAGCAAAAAATTTATCTCATAAAAAATGTTTCCTTTATTAGCATTTTTCAGAACAAGTTTGATTCTTGAACCGAATGGATCTAAGTCCGAGAGATGAAGCTTGGTTTAGGCCTTAATCCACTTACTTCTAAAGGGACTTTATTAGGAATGGGAATTGAGCTCTTCAGGTCTTGTAGACTTAATTCTTTGGGTTCCATGAGACCATGTTCGGAATTCAACTTGAAAGTGCCTAAGTAGGACACCTAGTGTCATCCATTTAACTCTTCTCCATTTGAACCAATTTTAAACTCATGCACTCTACACTTAGCTCGACTTGCATGGAACTGCAAAGGGCAATCCATTTTGGTGGCGTGTTTCCATCCTTGTCTGGCGGTGATGATGTCTAAAGACAGGAGAGATTGGGGTTGAAATAAAGCTTCAAATGAGGGAAGGATCTGCCGGCACATTTTTTGTGTGTTTGATAGTGGGTTTAGGTGGGTTAAACTGGTTGCAGGTAACCCATTTTTGGGTTTTGGTATTTGGATAGAGGGTTAAACTGGGGGTGGGTTAGAAGTGGGTTTATTGTGATATGATTGTGTTGAAGATTGAAAAAGTGAGCAATTATTGTGATGTAATTGTATTGGAGTTTGAAAAAGTGAGTAGAAATGGGGTAGTTTATAACTTTTATATGATATGATGGTATAATATATTATTTTTTGATGGAATTGATGATGGGGAATTGATTTATTTAATTTTTTAAAAAGATAAAAAGTGGGCCCCACTTCGAAAGAGAAAGGAGTGGGTTAGGGAGGGTAAACCACCCCAAGAGGGGTTTACCCTCCTAACCGAACATGACCTTAAGACCCCAAAATATGGAAGGAATGAAAAGATTCTATATCCGTCAGTGCACAAAAGACTTATGCAGTGCAACAATTATCTCTACCAAGAAGAAGCCGAATACACCAAATTCCAAAAATGACTACAATGGTCCAAGCTTCAGAAAAGCCTGCATGTCTTCATGAAGACTTGGCTAAACTGGCCAGGCTTCACAGGAGATGTGATTACACTGATCACACTCCAGTTCTTTTCTAAATTCTTCTATCTTCTTTCTATACTCGATTATGGATACAGCACGACCTGACCTCAGAAGGAAATACCTCCCTCCTCGAGGATTGAGTTGCTAGACAAGGACCCAATGGGAGTGTATAACTGAATGGGTGGTTTCTTCGCTTCTCTAGAGAGAGAAGAGCTAAAACTTTTCACACACTGTACAAATTACATTCAAAGATGAAAAGTTTATGCGATGAATAGGTGGATCTGAGCTGGCTGTTAAGATGAACTTGGATAAAGATTTGTGGTACTTGAGGGCCGTCGAGGCTTAAATCCTAATTCTAATAGAGTCCTGACACACTATTAATCCAAAGGTTTGAATCCAGGCTCCAAATTTTGGGTGAAGTGATATTCGATTTAAAGAAACAATCATGTTCTAAGTTCTTTTATTTTCCTTTTTTCTTTTTGCTTGCACTTATTTATAGAAAACTGTTTGCTAAGGGACTAGAAAAGGTAAAGTATAAGGGAATGATAAATCTGTGATTCATCACCTTTATTCTTTTATTTTGGCTAAAATCCTTGGTAAATACATGTAAATATCCACTAATTCCAAATAAATATCATTCTAATCATAAATATTAATATTATATATTTAACACTTTTTATATCCAAAATAAAAGAATAAATGATAAAAAGAAAAATAAAAGAAAAGAAGGTTGTAAATATGAAATATATACAAATTGATCCTAACCCTGACACCGGGTCAATATTGATCGGATCGACAAAATAAATAAGTAGGGGGATATAAGGATCAAAACATACAAAAATATCAAGAAAATAAAGACCAAAAATATAAATTACCCATTTTTCACATTGTAAATATTTCACCTATTTTAGTTATCATCAAGACAATCTCAAACCAAAATACTTCTTTTATAAAAATTGTTCATAGAAATATATATTATTTTATAAAAATATCAGGAAAATATTTCATCATAAAAATAATTAACCGCAATGAACCGAAAACGCCGCAAAAGCCGACTTCCGAGGGTTGTAACTATTTATAGAAAACTCCAAACGAACCAAACTCACTTTTAAAATATGTTTTATACTTAGTACTATTTATTAAAAATATCAAAAAAATATTCGAATAAAACCGGTGAGTTTTGGCATTTTGGACCCGTTGATATATGTACTATATGTAGAAACATCCCGGATTTTTAATTAATTAATCGTAAACTCGATTAACTTAAAATCTTTTAAAATTGTATAGAAAAATATAAAAATATAATGATGCCAAAATGCCAATAAAATCTGGAGGTCCGAATCTACAATCTAAATTTTTCGGGCCTCATAACTCGACCGTATGAACTCCAAATTAGACAAACTCAGTTCTAAAAATCATATTTTTCAATTTCTACAAAATGACACTAGTTTCGGCTAAAATCAGAGTTAATGCGAAAAATGCGGTTTTTAGGTCCGTATTGGTATATTGTACAATGTAACGTAATATATATTATTATTTTATATAGGTTAATTTATATACTTTTTTATATTTAAATTAAATAAAAATTATAATTTAATTTATTTTTTTATATCTTTTAATTATTAATTATTTAATTATATCTTTATTTATTTATATAATACTTAATTACTTAATTATACGATTAATTACTTAATTTATTTCTTAAATAATTTCTTAATCATATTTAATAATTAATTATTTTTTAAATTACGAAATTATGTTATAAATATTTAATTTAAATTATTTATTAATTAATTATATTAGTTTTTTTTTATTTTATCCCTTTTCCTCTCTCTTCTCTCTTCTTCCATTTTCTCTCTCTTACTTTCCCCTTTTCCTCCTTGAACCTCCCATCCTTGTTTGTCCTTTCCTTCTTCCGCCTCTGTCCAACGACCTCAACGGCCGGCCGTTCTTCCAACCGTTGCGTTTTCCTCACCACTCCCAGTGACCTGATCCATCATCGTCTATTTATATCACGTCGCCCCCCCTCCGTGGGGGTATCTGCCATTTGTGACCTTCCCCTTCCATGAGCTCCGAGAGAGAGAGAGAGGCTCGAGGACGGTGACAACGTCTATCTCCCTTCGTCATTGAGCGAATTTGGGCGAGGTGTGCTGCGATCCAGCACCGGCATGGCAGCTCTCCTCCGCCTTGCGTTAGCCTCCGCAGAGCACCACCGCGTTGAGGCCGTGACTCCTGGAACTCCGTTGAGTTCTAATTCCACTGGCGTACCCAAAGCATTCATCCGTTTCACTTCATTCCAGAACCAAATCACATCTGAGTTCCGATTTGCATATGCCGCATTTGTCCAGTAACGGCCATGATCCATTTCCTGATTAACTTGCAATATTGAGCCGAGGATCTCTCCTTGAGCACTTGCAAGCATCTGCAGGTCATACACAAAGTAGCAGCACCTCCATCTCACAATCTGAAGCTTTATATATGTGAACATACTACTTCTGTGAATAAACGATACTGTTGGGCATTGATCAAGTATCTGAATTCCGAAGTTGAGCATTTTTTTGGACTAATTTGCTGTCGAGCACCATATTATAATCGGAAGATATATTGAGTATCGAGAAACACCTGGAGGTCCATATCTGAGGAGCACAAGCTGGAATTGAGAACCTTCACCATCCGAAATTGATTCTTGATGAAGCCAAAAATCAGGCAGTCTAAATATGTCTCACACAAGGCAGAGACAAAGTCGTTGTGGCGACTACTCAAAATCTGAAATTCAGTCAACAATTAACCCAGAACAGATAAATCAAGCAATGAAAGTAAATGTGGAGTTAAAATTTATTATAACTCTACAAAATATGTGTATAGTGCAAGTAATGTAGAGTGTCGAACACAGGGAACAAGCAGGATAGATCGGACAATCAAGGCTCAAGAATGAGAATGTGACATATTTGCCTAACTATACTATTTTTTGTGGGTTTTTAATTTTATATTTTTTATTCTATTTTTGATTTTATAATTTTATATTTGATTTTTAATTTTTTGACTTCTATTTTCTTTTTATTTTATATTTTTCCCTTTTTCAATAGTGAAGTATATATACAATAAAGTAAAGAGAGATATAATGTATATATAAAAATAGGAAAAAATAAACAAAAATTTAGGGAATGAAATATTTTTGGGCTTTTTATATTTTTCAAATATTTTTGTTATTTTTCCAGATTTTTTCTAATTTATTTGGTATTTTTAAAGTCGAAAATACTGAAATAGTGAATAAACTGAAAATCCAAAATTAAAATAAGGATGAAAAATGTCAAACAAGCTCAAAAAGTCCTCACATTAATTTTAAAAGAAAGATAATAAAATAGAGAAAATTAAGAAATAGAAATTGTATTTTTAGAATTTTTCAGGAATTTTTAACATTTTTATGAAGATTTTAGGGATTTTCTAATTTTTAGGAGTTTTCTTTTGTATTCTTTTAGTGATTTTTGGTCTGAAGTTAAATCACACATAAACAAACAAAATGTGTTTCTTTGGAATTTTTCGAAGAGTTTTTATATTTTTTAGGTATTTTCTAATGTAGACAGTAAAGAAAATACATGTTCTTGAATTTTTATAAATACTAAACGCATAAAAATGCAAAATAAAAATATGGCGTCAAAGAGCAATAAAACAGGAAGTTATGCTAATTTTTTGAGAACTTTTAGGATAGATGCATGGAATAAATAATGGAAATAAAAAGAAAATACTCTACTAGCATGGGTATTTTTATAATTATAAAGAAGTCCAGGGGCACATATATAATTTTTCCACAAATATATAACGCAATATAAAATTTCCTAGATCAAATATAAATTTCAAGACTAGCAGAGGTACTAGAGCAAAAATTCCAAAGTCACGTGCGCAAGGACTCGCGACTGGGAGGGACCTTTATGCAAATAACAAAAACTTGGAGGCTTAATTGCAATTTTTTAAAAAATATTACACGTTATAAAATAGTTCCTGGACCTAAACAAAATACAACAGCTAGCAAGGGCCCCCGCGCAAAATTCCCCCACCCCACGTTCACGTGTCACGTGAGGTGACGTGGACATGGACCTATATGCAATTACAGAAACTACAAGGGGGTTCTTGCAAATATTACAAAACTATTGAACTATCGATGAAAGTTTATGTGCTATTTAAATAAATACAAAAGGTGGCGAGGGTTAGTTAGCAAAATACCCAGCGACGGGCATCCAACGACTGATGGACTTGACTTGGACACATGTCGAGCTGTGGATGCATGATACCCCTCCGCTGTTGAGTGGCCAGGATTAGATCCTGGCCCTTGATTGAATGGTGGTGAACGGGCAAGATCTGACAGTGGAGGATCTGATTGGAGGGGCGACCCTGATCGGATGACGTGGAGCCCCGGAGGAGGAACAGGGAAGAACTTTGTCGGAGCGAAGTTTCTCGGGCGGGATCGCGTGTCTCCAATGGTCCTTGCCGGTGCAAAATAGCATGGGAGGCTCCTGCGGTGATCCTCTGTACGCTGGAAGCCCAAAAATAGACGACGGCCACCGGAGGTGGCCGGCGAGGGCGGAGGAGCGATGAGGCTCCATGTAGCTCCGGTGGAGGTCCAAAGGCGCTCCAGGTCCTTCGATACAGGCGTTGACCTACAAAAAAGGGTGAAGGGTCGAGGGCAAACTGCCTCGACCCCGCGGTGGCGAAGTAGACGCGTGGGCGGCAAAAAAGGAGTCGGTCGGAACCAACTCTGGCGAAGGGGTGCGATTTGGTGATCGAATGGATTAAACGCGAAACTAACGACGGGACTTTACTACTACGGATATGGTGAACGCTAAGAAAAAAGAAAAATGAAGAAAAATGAACCTCAAAGGTGAAGAACACCTTAGGAAGAACCTCAACGACGAGGGTGTTCGTCGGAGGTGGTGGAGCCGCCTCGATGCTTCCTCGACTGACCTGACGCGTGGAGAATGAAGCTGTCACCTTCCTCTCACGATTGAGCACGAAAGGGGGAGCGAAGCTGGTGCAAAAGGGGTTCCAGTTTGAATCGAAACTCAGAGATAATATATGAAGGGTTGACGAACAACTGGGAAGAACGAGACACAACGGGCGATGCAGTGATTCAAAGGCTGAGGTTCCACCTGGGCGTGCATGCTCAATCTCCCAGGAACAAAAGTCGTGAAGGGACTTAGGAGAAATGGTGCAAGAATCGATATGCAAAACTCGACAAAAAATGGCGAGAAACGAGGTCTGACAAGGAGCAGACGGGCAGGTCAGAGAGTTGACCTGCGGTCAACTCTCGGACGCTCCTGGTTGGTCCACATGGACCAACCAGGAAAAAGCCCTGGAAATATTATTTGAAAATTCATTTAAAAATAGTAAATGATTTAGTTAATTTTAGTTTATGAAATGAAAAATATTTATTATTTTATGAATTATTTTATGATGATTTTTATTTATTTTTTTGATGTATAAAAATACAAGTTGCTTTTTATGGCCTATATAGGTATACATATATATATATTTTAATATTTTATTTTTATTTTATATATTTGATTTTATTAATTTTATTTATTATTTTATATATTTATAACTTATTTTTATACACTTAAATATATTTTTATTTTATTTTTCTGAAGTGTTTGTACACTTAATAAAATAGAAGTATTAATTCATAGGTATATGTACAAGTATTATACCTGTCTTGTATATAGGTATTTTATTTTTGTGTTTTCTTTAGTGTTTTATTCTGATTTTAATGTACACATATATTATAAATAATATTTACAAAATTATAAAAATATAAAATTATAAAATAATGAATAATAAATAAAATGAATATTTTAATCTGTACAAGTATACAATAGGGGTCCAAAACTTAACTTTCAAATCGTAGCTCCACAAAATACGAAACCACCTTCATTCAATAGCTTATTGAAAATTATATACAATTAAAGATGAGTTTGATACATTTCGAGTTTTTATTTGAGAGATACAAGTCTGGGAAGTTGGGATTCTGGAATCTTATTCAGATAATAACTTTTTATCTGTACATTATTTTTTAGTGAAATCAATTTTGTATTTTTCTATATTTAATTATCTACAACTTTCATGTACAAAGTTTATTTATTTGGAGTATAAAAAGTGGAACTAGAAATAGGTCCAAAAATGAATAAAGAATGCATTCAAATAAAAGGGGATTTTTATTGGTTTCTGACCCTTATCTCCCCCTACTTTATTCCTTGTCGACCTATTCATCGAGATGCCTTGGTCTCGAGGTTTCGGGTCATAAAATATTTGCAATATTTTATTCTTTTTATTTTCTTTTCTTTTCTTTATTTTTTATTTTGGCTTTAAAATCGTATTTTATACAGTTTTTACACACACATGCGTGAATGCTAAAATGCGGGAATTAAGGGTATTTACAAGCATTTGCCAAGGTGGAATGCAGGAATTGAGGCCAAAATGATAGAATAAAGATGATGGAATGTGGATTCATTATCCCCCTATACTTTCCTTTGCTAGTCCCTAGCAAACACTTATGCAATAAGTGCAGAAAGAGAAAAACAAAGAAAATAAAAGGAAGAAATTTGGATTAAATTTAATTGTCAAACATGTTTTCACAAAATCAAAGTTTGGAGCTTAAGTCAGACCTTTGAAATTTCAGTGTGGGCGGAACCATAATGGGAATAGGATTTGAAATCCAACAGCCTTCGAGAATCCCAAAACTCTGCTCAAGTCTTCTCTATAGCCAGGTCAGAAATATTTCAACTCATACGCAAACCCCTACGACTATGAATCTGACTCGTACAGTGTAAGTGATGGTGGCTCTCCCCAACTAGAATGACAAAGAGACTGACTTCTCCAGTACGACAACCCAATGATTCCCCAATCCAATAACTCCTTCCTCGAGGAGCGGGGTATTCCCTTCTAAGTTCAAGTGGCAACCAACTCAAGAGGAGGGGGTGAAGAGAACAATGAACGGTAGCCAGTGTAGCTACCTATCCTAGGATGCGAGACCAGTGTAGTCAAGTCATCCAGGTGCCGGCTGATGACCACACTAAGCGGCTCGGGTAAAGGTAATCAAGGGTCGTTGCGACCCAAGTCACCGAGCGCGATCGATCGAGAAAAATAGGCCACCAAAATCATATAGAAATCAAACAAGCTCAAGTAACGGTCTCGCTATTATATTAACCTGGTATAGCGACCATGGTCGAACACAAGGAGCACGTGATGGCCTTGCGGCCTACGAAGTAGTCTAAAAAAGGAATAAAATAAAACAAAGGTCTTTTTGGTGGATTTTTAATTTTTATAATTTTTTTTGGATTTTTAATTTAATAAAGAAAATAAAGGAAACAATAAAACAAGCAACTACACCAATTATTTAATTACTCAAAAATCACTCAAAATTCAAATAAAAATGTTTTTATGTATTTTATATTTTTTACTATTTTTGGGTAATTTTTGGTATTTTTCTGATTTTTATTGAATTTTATAAAAATCAAACAAGGCAAGAAAACAAGGGTACTGTCCAGTCAGGTGTCAAGGGCCAATTTAAAATGCAAAATGGCCCTATTAACACCTGAAGGTATTTCCTGTATAGTATAAATCACAAGGAAATTTTAGGCACCAGAATTATTATTTTTTGATTTTTCTTTTAATTATTAGAATTTTTATAGGTTTTTAGGGGTTTTATAATTTTATGAGTTTTATATATCCAAAAAATGACCAAATAAACACTACCTAATTTTTTTGTAATTTTTAGAGGTGTTTTAATATTTTTTGTGAATTTTAAAGTCAGACAGTAAAGAAAAAGCTGGTTTTTGAATTTTTAAAAATATCAAATGAAATAAAAAATGTCTCCAAAAATTGGAGAAAATTTTACACTATGGCAGGAGCCATGTATCCAGTTTTCATCACCTTTGGAGTTAGTTTGCTATTTTATTACAAATAAAAAGAAGGGTATAGTGCACAGGGACCTATACGCAAATAGTAAGAAGTCCAGGGGGTCCGGTGCAATTTCACCAAGAAAACACGTGCGAGGCACGTGACCTGGGCACTCAGGGACCTATTTACAAGGAAACTAAGGTTTCTGGACTATTTAGTAACAAGTACTAAAAGTCCAGGGACCTCAGTGTAAAATACCCAAAATATAACGCACATGCACAAATTCAACACTCACAAGGGTATTTCTGCAAATAACAATTGTTCTGATCTGAAGCATTGAGGAGTCTTGATTATAGAGTAGTGGAACTTAGAGGCTGTTAGGTTTTAAGCTTAAGTCTAAATAAGGTTCCGACACATTAATAATCCAAAGATCTGATTGAGCTCCATACCTCAATTTAATGAAGGCAAGTTTAATAATCAACCTTGATCCATGCACATTCTCTTTTTCTTTTTCTTTCTTTCTTTTTCACTTCTTTTTCAAATAAGTGTTTGCTAAGGGACTAGCAAAGTATAGTATAGGGGGGTGATGAATACCCATTCATCACTCTTTATTCTTATATTTTAGCTACAAAAACCTATGCAAATGCATGTAGATATGTGTAAATAGGAATAATTAGCAAAAGCATGCATGTTTGTAAATACTTATAATTAGCATGTTTTTGTGCAAAAATAAAAGAATAAAGATGAAAAAGAAAAAGAGGGAAATATTTAGAATAAATATTGAGCAACCTAACCCAAGGGAGGGCTCAGCATGGGCCTGACCGCATAAAAGCCAAGTAGAGGGAGATAGGGGCTCATGTGTATATATATATTTGTAAATAAATAAAATTATATTTCCCTCACCCAAAAATATGCTTGTATATATTGTGTATATATTTAGAAAATACTAAAAACAAAATAAAAAAAATTAATTAAAAATCAAAAATCCAAAAATATCTTTTCACCATGTACATAGACCATGATCCTTTATTTATTTGACCTTGTAAATAAATTTATTTATTTTTAAAAACTCTTTGTAAATATTCTATGATATATTGTAAATAAAATAAATAAAAAGAAACAAAACAAAAATCAAATAAAAATAACAAAAATTAAAAACACAAAAATGTATTGTACATATACCATGTATATAGATGTACATATCTATTTATTTTACCTATATACATAAATAATAAAAATAAAATAAAAATAGCCTTTTATTCCTCATTTTATTCTATAAATAAATAAAAAAAATAGGAATAAAAATGTATAAAAATAACTAATTAAAAATCAAAATTAAAAACCCTATATTGTATATATACCTATGTATAGCTATACTATGTAAATACCTTATTTTTATTTCCAAAAATTAATTAAAAATCACCAAAAAATAGAAAAAATTAAAACAAAAATATTTCATGTTTTGAGTTTTTAATAAATCGGCCATTTCCTATTTTTTTTTGAATTTTTAAAGCATTTATGACGTGGCCTCTCCTGATTGGTCCACGGGGGATGTTGACCCCCCGGTCAACTCCCCCCCTTGGACCACAGGATTACGGATCTGCATTTGGACCCGACTTCTCGAATTTGTACCCGCTTGATCCGACTCCCGAATCCGCTAACCCCGGGCGCCAATCCGAGCCTGATCTTCCCTGATCCACGCCCGGAGGTTTGCATGGGGATCCGCGCTCCGAGCTTCACACCCGATTTCCATCTAGCCGGACCCCTAGTGGTATATAACCCGAGCTCCGCCGCACTTCATTTCTATCTTTGGCTCGCCACTCTCATTCCCGTGACCTCCATTGCAATCCCTGAGGTGACAGCTCGCGGTTGCCTTTGTCGCAGTGAGGAGGGGGTGCCTGGACCATTGATCCGGCGACGTTGCGCCGCCGTGCTCCGCCCCGTGCAGGAGCTCGAGCCTCAGGCAGTGACAACCTTCGAAGCGACGACCAGGAGCCACCTTAGCTCCAGCACAGTCTTCCACTCCACCCAGGTAGCATCTTAGCTCGCCTATTTAGCTTAATTTCTTGTTTCCCCCAAATCGAAGCTCCACCGTATTCCGTTGATTCCGGTCATCTTGCGTACCTTCTCGATCATCGGAACACACAGTCACCCTCGCCATCCCTCGACGCACCTTCTCCGCCCCTTCGTTCAACCCAGCTCGCACAGGAGCTGGGGTTCGAGCTCCACCGTCCTCCGCTCGCCGGAGCTCGCTCGTCCCGACCCACAGTTTACCCTCACGCCGCTTCTTCGGGTCGAGGCACTTTGCCCTCGACCCGCGAAGCTCTTGAGCTGTTTTGCAGGTCAAGAGGAGGCCATCTGAGGCCCCCTCACATCCAGGCCAGGAGCGCATCGCCGCCGCGCTCGCCGGAGCCCTTCCAGGGCTCGGCTGAGCCATCGGAGGCCACCACCAGCTGCGGGACGTCATCGCCGATCTTCTCCGATCCTTGGAGGCAGCTGAGGAGGACCCTAGCACGCATACGAGGCCGGCGAAACTCGCCGGCCACCTGTTCTTCGAGGGACCTCCATCACCGTCCGATCACCCGCAACTCCCCAGTTTTCATCTTGATCGTCCATCCACGGAGGAGCAGGCACCGTTGATCCCATCGAGGGGCTGATCCGGACCGTTAGCGCAGAGGAGAGAGGCACCAGCACTGCCAGCCGTTAGATCCTCCACGTGCCTCGCCCTGCACCGTCGATCGGCCCACGTGCGAAGGAGAG
This sequence comes from Ottelia alismoides, assembly GCA_037367405.1. NCBI lineage: Eukaryota > Viridiplantae > Streptophyta > Magnoliopsida > Alismatales > Hydrocharitaceae > Ottelia > Ottelia alismoides. Next base: position 942,952 of record JAZKJV010007980.1, read on the forward strand.
AGAGGCGCCACTCACTAGGACCGTCCGATCATCTACGTGGCGCTCATCCAGCCGTCGGCGTAATAAAGGGGTAATTTATCTTAGGCCCCCTCGTAGTTTGTGTTTTTAATTCCAGTCCTGTAAATATTTTATGCATTTTATTTACGTAGGGTAAATTGCACATTGGACCTCGTGCTTGTTGATATTCGCATTTATACCCCTGTTTGTGTGAGCCACGTGCTTCGTCACGTGTACTTTTGGTTTATTTGCAGTATTAGTCCTGTAGTTCTGGTTGGTTTATGAATGAATGAATACTTTTTGGTAATTGCATCGATACCCCTGTGAACGTTTTATTTGAGCATGTGCGGATTTTAGTGGGTTAATTGCATAACCGTCCCTGGACTTTTTGGTACGAGTTACCAAAAGGTCCTAGGACTTGATTTTTATTACCAGAAGGTCCCTGAGTGCCCCAGGCACGCGCCAAGCGCGTGACTTGCTGGGTTATTTGCACCTGGACCCCCAGATCTTCGGGTATTTGCACTTAAGTCCCTGTGCACTGTGCCCTCTTTTTGATTTTGAATAAAATATCAAACCACCTCCAAATCCGATGAAAATTTGACACATGGCTCCTGCCATGTTGTTGGATTTTTGAGAATTTTTGAGGACATTTTTGATTTTATTTAGTATTTTTAAAAATTCAAAAACTCTCATTTTAGCTACTGTCTAGATTTAAAAATCCCAAAAAAATATAAAAACACCCCCAAAAATTCTAAAAAAAATTAGGTTCTGTTTCTTGTGTGTTGCTTTAATTTCTAGCCAATTTTGGCTATTTTTCATTGAGCAAAAACCCTAAAAATCTAAAAACATCTAAAAACTCATAAAAATTATAATAAATAATCTAAAAATCCAAAAACAATAATTTTGGTGCTCAAATTTTCCTTATTTTTTCTAGAATACAGGAAAATTACCTCCAGGTCCCTTTGAGATCCTTAAATATTTTATTTTTGGATTTTGGGCCTTGCTGGACAGTACCTTGTCTTTTTAGTACTGTTTGATTTTTAGAAAATAAAATATACCTTATAAAAATCTCAAAAATTCACCAAAAACACTTAAAAACCTAAAAAACATAAAAATAATTTTTCTTGAATTTTTACTTGATTTTTGGTGTGTTGAATAAGTTGCTCAAGTGTGTTTGATTTTGTTGCCTTTTATTTTCTATACATTTTTTTAAAAATCCAAAAAAAAAATTTAAAAATTATTAAAAACCACTAAAAACATTTTCTTTTAGTTTATTTTCATTTTTACTACTTCGTAGGCCCTAGGCCAACCCGTGCTCCTTGTGTTCGACCCTGGGAGCTATACCAGGTTAATCTCATAGCTAGGACCGCTTGCTTTGTTTTGTTTGATATTCGATTTATTTCGCGGTTCGATCTTTTTCTTGATACACCCATCCTTTGAGATCCGGGTCGCAACGACCCTTGTTTCATTACCTTCACCCGGGTCTTCGAGGGTTTTTGGGTGCTATCAGTACCACCACGCCCCCACCTGAATCCGGGATGGTCTCGTCGGATCCCAGGCTGGGGACGGTCATACCAAATCCCGTTGACATCCATCAACGGCTCTACATCGTAGGGGGCTGGCGGGAGTACTGCCAGAGGCTGGTCCGGCTGGTAGACCACCATCTGCATCTCTGGAGATGGTGGGGACTGGTAGGTGGGTTGCGGCTGCTGGTACGGCTCCGCCTGTACAAGATGGACCTGTCTAGACTGCACGTGGGTGCTGGAGCGCTGGGACGAGCTGCTGTTGCTGCCGGCATCGCCTCGCGACTGAAGACGGGGCTGAGAAGCCGTCTGTGCCTCCTGGAGACACATGAGCTGTGTCTTCATGTCGCTCAGAACCTGTGCCATCTGCTCCATCTGTGTGATACTCTGGCACTGCTTCTTCTCGATCAGCTCCATGCGGTCCAGCTTCTCGCTGATAATGCCCATGTCCGCAGCTGACGACTCTGCCTGTGCTGCTGCGGCTGCGGACGAACTGGATGGACCTGCATCTACCCGTGCTATCCTCTGGTACTGCACGGGTCCTGGCTGATGTGGCTGAGTCTTCTGAGTATACAACCTGGTCTGAGACATCACTATATAGTTCTCAGCCATCTCCTCGTAGATGGCCCAGACCTGGTCATGGTCCTTGGTAAAGTAGGACCTGCCGCAAGAAGCATTCACCAGGCCCTGAAGCTCTGGCGTCAACCCGCTGAAAAAGCTCTGAACTAGGTTCGGCTTGGAGATGTCGTGGTGCGGGCATCGGTCTAGGAGCTCTCGAAACCTCTCCCATGCCTCGTGAAACTGCTCGTTGGGGAACATGGAGAAGTTGCTGATCAGGGCCCTCGCTGCATTCGTCCGCCCGAGTGGATAGTACTTGTTCAAGTACTCGGTGCGGAGCTGCTCCCATGTATAGACAAACCTCCCAAGGTGCTTCAGCCAGGTGGCTGCTCTATCTGCCAGTGAAAACGGGAAGGCTATCATCCGGATCGTATCCTGGTCCACATGCCGGTCGTGGACAGTACTGCAGATCATCAGAAACTCCTGGAGGTGGAGGTGTGGCTCCTCAGTGGCGAGTCTGTGGAAACGAGGAAGCATCTGCAGGGTGTTCGGGGGGAACTTGAAGTCCCCCACGATAGCCGGTACCACCACCCAATGGTGCATCAGTGTAGATCCGGGGTTGTGCAACTCCCGCATCGGTCTAGGTGGTCCTCCTCCTCCCGCGGCTGCTGCCGCTGCGGCGGCGGCCGCGGCTGCTGCTGCTGCTGCTGTGGCTCGTGCCTCTGCATCCGGTATCTCCTCGGGCTCGCTCTGCTCATCTCGCTCTACTCGGAGGCGCTCCAACTCTCTCCTCATATCAATCATAAATGCTCCCTGATCGCGTAACTGCTGCTGAACTGTCTCTAATGAGGCGATCAGGGTGGAGTTGATCGCTCCCTGATCCATCACAACGTGCTCTGTGCGGGAACGATCCTCAGAACTGCCGGCCATGGCGATGTCTGCAAAACCAAACGAGCCCAACTCAGGTGCTGTCAAATGTATCAATCTATCCTCGGGCTCGTGTCTCTCAGGAAGATCAGAAAGGGGGTCGAGGGGGAACATGGTGGAATCATACTCGGGCTCGGAGAGCGGGTCTGGGCTCTCACGAGCCAACCTAGATGATGAGGCAGACGCGCCCGAAAGCGGTGCAGCCAGAGGCTGCCTAAGAGACCGTCTATCCATCATCTTGATCTGGCGAGTAGGGCGGATGAGATCTGGAAAAATTATGATCTGAAAACAAACCCCCGGTTCACCAACGCAACGCGAGCTGAAGACCGTGAAAGTTCGGTCAAATTATCTTGTCGATTTTATTTTGGTGAACAAACAGAATATCAGAGCGCTTACGTGACCTGTTGGGATATCCGATGCTAACCCAACCGACTGGCCCGCACGAAAGAGTCGGTAATCAGTCGGGACTAGCAACGGGGGGCTCTACCTAGGGTGCGGGTCACTCTCTCGCGCATCCAAACCAAACAATGAGGGGGTTGCTCTCCCCAAGACAAAGTTTTTAGGGTGAGCGGTTTTTAGATCAATAATTTTAGCAGTCCCAATTTTATGGTTTCATTTTTTTAATCTTTTTCAAAGCAAACAAAAGGCCTAACGAATTTTTTGGTTCTCCTGGTTATTAAGTCCAACACAGGGGGGAGAAGACGAAAAAGCCGATGCACGATAAATCAATGATGCATGCAAAGTCAGAAATGCGTACTTGTCTCCAGCACTCTACATGCAAGATGATCCGCGCATAAAAGTAAAGACAAAAATAAAACTAACCTAAATGATGCAGCGGGAAAGCCGAGTCCTAGACGAGCAACTTCTAGCGAAGAACCGTCTAACCGGTCACCGACCTCCAAGCCAAAGAGTCCGGTCTTGGCCCGTCCCTCCTCTGTCCGACAAATCGGGGGTAGGAGTAAGCGCTTTACAGGACGGGCTGCGGCACGTAGGCTACGGAGGCAAATGAATCGGTTATTTTTATTATGTTTTTTTAAGTAGGTCCAATTATCGATCTATGGGAACAGATATGCAATTAGGTGTGTGGATCCTACTAATTACGGCACAATCACCAGAAAATCCTAAATCTAGGGGCTCGAGCAAAAAACCGCGAAAAATCGGAAAAGACAGAAATAAAAGAAAAATAAAACCGCGAAAAAGCCGTGAAAAACCGCGAAGGTCCTAAAGGGTCCCCCGAGCACACCGGTGCTCGGCGAAACAGACCCGCTACGGTCAAGTCACAAGTGTCCAAGTCCTGTCCCTGTATTATTACAATAATAATAAAAATAAAATAAAAACCTAATCTAACCTCACCCACTCAACTCTCTCCCTCTCGCTCTCTCCTGCGGCTTCGTAGAGAAAGAAGCCGCCTCCAAGTTCCTTGGCTGCACCGGCTCCTCGAAAGTCGCCTCCGCGGTCCCTTGGGCCCTTGCAAGAAAAAGAGATGAGTGGTCAGAACCAATAAAATAATAATCCAAGGAAAATAAAGACAAATGAAAAATAAGGGTATATGTGCAAAAATGTAAAATAAAATAAAGCACACAAAATAAAACAAAAACAAAATCGAAAGAAAATAAAAATAAAAATAAAACAGAAGAAGACAAAAAGAGAATATAAACAAAAAGCCGCGAAAAGCCGCGGGCTCCGAAGAGCCGCGAAAAGCCGCGAAAACAAAAACGAAAATGAAAATAAAACGAACTACTAAGCCGTGCTCCCCGGCAACGGCACCATTCTGATGACCGGCCAAACGACAGAGGTAAAGGTATCTAGATAGGTCATTGCGACCTCGATCGTTCAGCTAAGTCAATCAAGAAAAATCGAACCACTAATAGAAATAAAATCAATCAAACACGAAGATAGCGGTCCTGCTATGAGTTTAACCTGGTATAGCTCCCAGGTCGAACTCGAGGAGCACGGGTTGGCCAAAGGCCTACGAAGTAGTAAAAATGAAATAAAATCAAAGACCAATATTTTTAGTGATTTTTAATGATTTTTATATTTTTTTTTGGATTTTTAATATGTGGAGAAAATAAAAGAAAACAAAGACAAACACACTTTAGCAATTTATTTAATGCATCAAAAACCAAGCAAAAATTCAAACAAAAATGTTTTTATGTTTTTTAGGTTTTTTAGTGTTTTTGGTGAATTTTTGGAATTTTTCTAATGTGTATTTTATTTTCTAAAAATCAAACAGTAACAAAAATGCAAGGTACTGTCCAGCCAGGCCCAAAATCCCTAGATAAAATATCTAAGGACCTCGAAAAGGCCTGGAGGTATTTTTCCTGTAAACTAGATAAAACAAGGAAAATTTGAGTACCAAAATTATTGTTTTTGGATTTTTAGATTATTTACTATAATTTTTATGGGTTTTTAGGTGTTTTTAAGTTTTTATGGTTTTTAATCAGTGAAAAACAGCCAAAATTGGCTAGAAAATAAAGGAACACAAAAGAAACAGTACCTAATTTTTATAGAATTTTTTAGGGGGTTTTTATATTTTTTCGGGGTTTTTAAAACTAGACAGTGGCTAAAAAGATGGTTTTTGAATTTTTAAAAATAACAAATAAAATCAAAAATGTCCTCAAAAATTCTCAAAAATTCTACAACATGGCAGGAGCCATGTGTCAAATTTTCATCGAATTTGGAGGTGATTTGATATTTTATTCAAAAATCAAAAGAGGGCACTGTGCACAAGTACTGAAGTGCAAATACCCTAAGTTCTGGGGGTCCAGGTGCAAAATACCCAGCAACGCACGCGTGCGGCGCGTGCCTGGGGCACTCAGGGACCTCTTTGTAATGAAAATAAGGTCCGAGGACTCTTTGATAACACGTACCAAAAGTCCAGGGACCTCAGATGCAATTTACCCTAAAATAAGCGCACATGCGCAATTAAAACATTCACAGGGGCATGGATGCAAATACATAAAAGATTTCATTCATTTCTAAACATCCAGAACTACAGGGGATATATTGCAAATAACCCAAACATACACGTGACGAAGCACGTGGCTCACACAGACAGGGGTATATAAGCAAATAAACTAAAGTATGAGGTCCAATGTGCAAATAACCCAACGTAAATAAAGTACGCAAAATATTTACAGGACTGGAACTAAAAGCATAAACTAAGAGGGGGCCTAAGGCAAATTACCCCTTATTTAACGTCGAGGGCCGGATGATTGACGCGTGGCTGATCCGACGGGTCTAGACGCGGGCGCCTTTCTCCCTTGAGAAGCCTGGCCGGATCGACGTCTGAGAGCGAGGCACGTGGCAGATCTGACGGCTACGGGTGGCTGGTGCCTCTCTCTCTCTGCTCTGACGGTCAAGATCAATCCTCTGGATGATCGGACGGTGGCTGCAGCTCCGTGGATGGATGGACCCGATTAAAACTGGAGTGCCGAGGTCGATCTGACGGTCGGCGAGGATCCTGGAAGAACAAGTCGCCGGCGACGTTCGCCGGCCTCGTGCGTGCGCTGTGGTCCTCGTCTGCCGCTCCTGGAGACCGGAGAAGCTCCGCAATGAAGTTCCGCGGCTGACGGTGGGCTCCGATGACCCAGCCGAGCCCTGGAGGGGCTCCGGCGAGGTCGGCGGAGGAGAGCTCCTGGCCTGGAAGACTCGAGCCTTCAGATGGGCTCGCACTGACCTGCAAATGGAACCAGGAGATTCGCGGGTCGAGGGCAAAGTGCCTCGACCCGGTTAGGCGTCGTGGAGGTGACCGGTGGGGCGAGATGGGCGAGCTCCGGCGAAGCGACGGACGGTAGAGCTCGAACCCCAGCTCCTGTGCGAGCTGGGTTGGATGGGTGTATGGAGAAGGTGCGCGGAAGGAAGGCGGAGATGATAGTGGATTCCGATGATCGAGTGGGGGTGCGAGGCGATCGGAATCGGCGAAACACGGCGGCGGTGCGATTTGGGGCAAAAATGAAAATTAGACTAAAGGGCGAAGCTAAAAGACTACCTGGGTGGTCGAGGAGACTATGCTGGAGCTGAGGTAGCTCCTGGTCGTGGCCTCAAGGGTTGTCTCGGCCCGAGGCTCGAGCTCCTGCTCTGGGCGGAGCACGGCGGTGCGAACTCGCCGGATCAGTGGTATCCGGCCCCTCTCCTCGCTGCGACGGCACCTGGAGCGAGCTGTCACTCACGCTCGGGCACTGGAGCTCACTGGGGGTGGAACGGATTAGCCAAAGATGCCGATTGAAGGTGGCGGAGCTCGAGATATATATGGGTGCAGACCCGACTAAGGCCGGTCGGGTAGGGCAGCATGGAGCGCGGACCCCGATGCAATCCCCCGGGCGTTGGTCTCGGATGCAAGAAGAAGGATTAGGACCCGGGGTTTGCGCAAATGGCGGGCGGATCGAGCGCGGAAAAAGAGGAGAAAACGGGTCGGGCGCGAGATCCGCTGGAGAAGACGGTCCGCGGAGGGAGTTGACGGAGGTCAACATCTCCGTGGGCCAATGAGGTGCTGCCACGTATTTTATTTTTGTTTATTTATTTTAGGCTAGATAACGACGGAATTAGCAAAAACTTAAAACACAAAATATTTTTATTTTATTTTTTTCTATTTTTTGGTGATTTTTAATTAATTTTTGGAAATAAAACTAAGGTATTTACACTATATAGCTATACATAGGTATATGTACAATATGTAGGTTTTTGATTTTTGATTTTTAATTATTATTTTTGTACAATTTTATTCCTATTTTATATTTTATTTATTTATAGAATAAAATGAGGAATAAAAGGGTATTTTTATTTTGTTTTTATTATTTATATACATAGGTGAAATAAATAGTTATGTACATTTATATACATGGTATATATATACAATGCATTTTTATATTTTGAATTTTGTAATTTTTATTTGATTTTTGTTTTGATTCTTTTCATTTTATTTATTTACAATATAAATTATAGGATATTTACAAAAAGTTTTAAAAAAGATTTTATTTATTTACAAGGTTGAATAAATATAGGAGTATGGTCTATGTACATGGTGAAAGGGCATTTTTGAACTTTTTGATTTTCACATTTTTATTTTGTTTTTAATATTTTCTAAATATATACAAATATGTACAAGCATATTTTTGGGTGAGGAAAATATAATAATATTTATTTACAAATATTTACACATGAGCCCCTATCTCCCTCTACTTTGGCTTTTATGCGGTCAGGCCCATGCTGAGCCCTCCCTTGGGTTAGGTTGCTCAATATTTATTCTAAATATTTCCCTCTTTTTCTTTTTCATCTTTATTCTTTTATTTTTGCACAAAAACATGCTAATTATAGGTTTTTACACAATGCATGCTTTTGCTAATTATTCCTATTTACAAGTATCTACATGCATTTGCATAGGTTTTTTTGTAGCTAAAATATAAGAATAAAGAGTGATGAATGGGTATTCATCACTTATCAGTCACACCAGCCATCATCCTTCGTCCCTCGTCCCTATCAGCAGCAGGGACAATCGTGGAGACGTGAGCAGCAGGCTCACCCAACATACCAGCAGCATCCCTCTTCCTACCCCTCTCAGCAGCACCACCAGCAGTTCCAGCAGCCTCAGCACCAGAGAGGCTACCCGTCGGGTTCCCAGGAGAGCCCCGCCTTGGATGACATCGCCCGCCTCCTCACGGATCAGCAGGCCACATTTAGACGGGAGATGGACGAGTTCCGCCAGGAGATGCGGGACCTGGTGAGAGGGAAGGCCGCCATTCCTGCACAGATCGAGCCGAACCCGAACAACCTCAAGAGGAACTCTGAGCAGGTAGTTTCTACTGAGCATGCCACTCCTAGTGACCCATTTGATGATACATCTTCGGATCTATTTGATGGTGATTTTGTTACACTTAGGAGCGGTAGGACACCAGCAGGCGGCGGCGCCTCATCTGAGCTACACCACGAGGATACTTCCAGGGCGCCACATGAGGAGGAGGAGAGCGGTACTGAGGCCGCTCCAGATGATGATGGGGGTACTGACGCCACCAAGGATGCTGATTCTACCGGCGGCACTGAGGCCGCCGCTTGACCAGTTCGAGGAGGTGGTACTGACGCCACCAGTTTAGCCGAGCCAGCCGCGGTACTGATGCCGCGAGACGTCCAGCAGCAGAGCCAGCCAGAGGTGGTACTGAGGCCACCAGTGTTCATTTTGATAGAGATGTTGTCTTTCATCATGTTACTGTATCTCAGAACTCTATTTTGAATAAAGGAAAAGGTTTAGTTTCTTCTGGTCCCACTGTGGTGAGTGATGTATGTGTGGATCCGGCCGTCGAGCCGTCTAGGCCTTTTCCTAGTCCTTCATCTGCGAAGGACCCTGTGATCCCCTTCCCTAGAGCCCTTCAGATGGGGAAGGGGAAGAAAAAAGAAAAAGACCCAAAAAAGAGAGAGCAAGAGGAATTCAACCAGAGCATGATCGATAGATTTCACATCCAGCTGACCCTCCAGGAGGCTTTGCAGCACATCCCCCTTCTTCAGCGATCTTTGAGAGACAGGACCACAGTCAGGAGGAGGAGGAGGAACCACACTTCAGAGATTCATGTGCTGACGAAAGCCACGTGTTTTACGATCCAGAACCGTCTGCCAGCCAAGAGGCCAGATTCAGGGGCCCTGTATGTCAGATGCCAGATTAGTGAGCAGAGGTTCGACCGAACTCTATTAGATAGCGGATCGTCGATCAACCTTCTTCCGGCAGCCCTTCTCGACCGTTTCGAGTTGGGCACTGTTCGACAGAGCAGGACAGTCCTTCAGTTTGCTGATCGATTGACGAGCGACCCGAGCGAACGAGGTAAAGGTACTAAATAGGTCGTTGCGACCTCTATCACTCAGAGTCACTCAATCAAGAAAAATCAGACCACTCGAGCAAATAAATCAATCAAGCACAAAAGAAAGCGGCCTCGCTATGAGATTAACCTGGTATAGCACCCAGGGTCGAACACAAGGAGCACGGGTTGGCCTAGGGCCTACGAAGTAGTAAAAATGAAAATAAACTAAAAGAAAATGTTTTAGTGGTTTTTAATAGTTTTTATTATTTTTTTTGGATTTTTAAAAGTGAGGAAAATAGAAGAAACACAAAATCAAGCCAACTTCAACTAATTATTTAATGCATCAAAAATCAAACAAAAATTCGAGAAAAAATGTTTTTATGTTTTTTAGGTTTTTAAGTGTTTTTGGTGAATTTTTGGGATTTTTACAAGGTGTATTTTATTTTCTAAAAATCAAACAATGCTAAAAAGACAAGGTCCTGTCCAGCCAGGCCCAAAACCCAAAGATAAAATATCTAAGGATCTCAGAGGGGCCTGGAGGTAATTTTCCTGTATACTAGATGAAATAAGGAAAATTAGAGTACCAAAATTATTGTTTTTGGGTTTTTAAATTATTTACTATAATTTTTATGAGTTTTTAGGTATTTTTAGATTTTTAGGGTTTTTGCTCAATGAAAAATAGCCAAAATTGGCTAGAAATTCAAACAACACACAAGAAACAGAACCTAATTTTTTTAGAATTTTTGGGGGTGTTTTTATATTTTTTTAGGATTTTTAAATCTAGACAGTAGCTAAAATAAGAGTTTTTGAATTTTTAAAAATACTAAATAAAATCAAAAATGTCCTCAAAAATTCTCAAAAATCCAACAACATGGCAGGAGCCATGTGCAAATTTTCATCGAATTTGGAGGTGGTTTGATATTTTATTCAAAATCAAAAAGAGGGTACAGTGCACATGGACTTAAGTGCAAATACCCGAAGATCTGGGGGTCCAGGTGCAAATAACCCAGCAAGTCACGCGCTTGGCGCGTGCCTGGGGCACTCAGGGACCTTCTGGTAATAAAAACCAAGTCCTAGGACCTTTTGGTAACTCATACCAAAGAGTCCAGGGACGGTTATGCAATTAACCCACTAAAATCCGCACATGCTCAAATAAAACGTTCACAGGGGTATCGATGCAATTACGAAAAAGTATTCATTCATCCATAAACCAACCAGAACTACAGGACTAATACTGCAAATACACCAAAAGTACACGTGACGAAGCACGTGGCTCACACAAACAGGGGTATAAATGCGAATATCAACAAGCACGAGGTCCAATGTGCAATTTACCCTACGTAAATAAAATGCATAAAATATTTACAGGACTGGAATGAAAAACACAAACTACGAGGGGGCCTAAGATAAATTACCCCTTTATTACGCCGACGGCTGGATGGGCGCCACGTAGATGATCGGACGGTCCTAGTGAGTGGCGCCTCTCTCTCCTTCGCACGTGGGCCGATCGACGGTGCAGGGCGAGGCACGTGGAGGATCTAACGGCTGGCAGTGCTGGTGCCTCTCTCCCCTGCGCTAACGGTCCGGATCAGCCCCTCGATGGGATCAACGGTGCCTGCTCCTCCGTGGATGGACGATCAAGATGAAAACTGGGGAGCTTCGGGTGATCGGACGGTGATGGAGGTCCCTCGAAGAACAGGTGGCCGGCGAGTTTCACCGGCCTCGTATGCATGCTAGGGCCCTCCTTAGCTGCCTCCAAGGATCGGAGAAGATCGGCGATGACGTCCCGCAGCTGGTGGTGGTCTCCGATGGCTCAGCCGAGCCCTGGAAGGGCTCCGGCGAGCGCGGCGGCGATGAGCTTCTGGCCTGGATGTGAGGGGGCCTCAGATGGCCTCCTCTTGACCTGCAAAACAGCTCAAGAGCTTCGCGGGTCGAGGGCAAAGTGCCTCGACCCGAAGAAGCGGCGTGAGGGTGAACTGTGGGTCGGGACGAGCGAGCTCCGGCGAGCGGAGGATGGTGGAGCTCGAACCCCAGCTCCTGTGCGAGCTGGGTTGAGTGAAGGGGCGGAGAAGGTGCGTCGAGGGATGGCGGAGGTGACTGAGTGTTCCGATGATCGAGAAGATGTACGATATAGCCGGAATCAAAGGAATACGTCGGAGCTACGAATTGGGGGTAACCAAAAATTAAACGAAATGAGAAGACTAGAAGGTTACCTGGGTGGCGTGGAAGACTGTGCTGGAGCTAAGGTGGCTCCTGGTCGTCGCCTCGAAGGTTGTCACTGCCTGAGGCTCGAGCTCCTGCACGGGGCGGAGCACGTCGGCGCAACGTCGCCAGATCAATGGTCCGGGCACCCCCTCCTCACTGCGACAAAGGCAACCGCGAGCTGTCACCTCAGGGATTGCAATGGAGGTCACAAGAATGAGAGTGGTGAGCCAAAGATGGAAATGAAGTGCGGCGGAGCTCATGTTATATACCACTAGGGGTCCGGCTATATGGGAGTCGGGTGTGAAGCTCGGAGCGCGGATCCCCATGCAAACCTCCGGGCGTGGATCAGGGAAGATCAGGCTTGGATTAGCGCCCGGGGTTAGCGGATTCGGGAGTCGGATCAAGCGGGTACAAATTCGAGAAATCGGGTCCAAATGCAGATCCGCAATCGTGTGGTCCAAGGGGGGGAGTTGACCGGGGGGTCAACATCCCCCGTGGACCAATCAGGAGAGGCCACGTCATAAATGCTTTAAAAATTCAAAATAAAATAGGAAATGGCCGATTTATTAAAAACTCAAAACATGAAATATTTTTGTTTTAATTTTTTCTATTTTTTGGTGATTTTTAATTAATTTTTGGAAATAAAAATAAGGTATTCACATAGTATAGCTATACATAGGTATATATACAATATAGGGTTCTTAATTTTGATTTTTAATCAGTTATTTTTATACATTTTTATTCCTATTTTATATTTTATTTATTTATAGGATAAAATGAGGAATAAAAAGATATTTTTATTTTATTTTTATTATTTATATATATAGGTAAAATAAATAGATATGTACATCTATATACATGGTATATGTACAATATATTTTTGTGTTTTTTTAATTTTTGTTATTTTTATTTGATTTTTGTTTTAATTCTTTTTATTTATTTTATTTACAATATATAACATAGAATATTTACAAAAAGTTGTGAAAATAATTTTATTTATTTATAAGGTTAAATAATTAGAGAAGGTGGTCTATGTACATGGTGAAGGGATATTTTTGGTCTTTTTAATTTTTAAAATTTTATTTTGTTTTTAGTATTTTTTAAATATATACACAATATATAAAAGCATATTTTTGGGTGAGGAAAATATAATTTTATTTATTTACAAATATATATATACACATGAGCCCCTATCTCCCTCTACTTGGCTTTTATGCGGTCAGGCCCATGCTGAGCCCTCCCTTGGGTTAGGTTGCTCAATATTTATTCTAAATATTTCCCTCTTTTTCTTTTTCATCTTTATTCTTTTATTTTTGCACAAAAACATGCTAATTATAAGTATTTACAAACATGCATGCTTTTGCTAATTATTCCTATTTACACATATCTACATGCATTTGCATAGGTTTTTGTAGCTAAAATATAAGAATAAAGAGTGATGAATGGGTATTCATCACCCCCCTATACTATACTTTGCTAGTCCCTTAGCAAACACTTATTTGAAAAAGAAGTGAAAAAGAAAGAAAGAAACAGAAAAAGAGAATGTACATGGATCAAGGTTGATTAGTAAACTTGCCTTCATTAAATTGGGGTATGGAGCTTAATCAGATCTTTGGATTATTAATGTGTCGGAACCTTATTTAGACTTAAGCTTAAAACCTAACAGCCTCTAAGTTCCACTATTCTATAACCAAGACTCCTCAATGCTCCAGATCAGAACAAGTCATCAATCACAAACCCTGAAGACCATGAATCTTTTCTTGTCCTGTGAAAGTGAGGTCTAAGCTCTCCACCTCAGAAATGGCAACTTGACAACCCTCCCCAACAAGGTAACTCTATGGCCTCAATCTGGCCACTCTTTCCTCGAGGAGCGGGGTATTCCCTTCTAAGTTCAAGTACAACTGGCTCAAGAAGAGGGGGAAGAAGAGAATGGGTCAAGGCCAGTGTAGCCAAGTACCCTTGGGAGCTTGACCAGTGTAGCCAAGTCTCCCTGCTGCAAGCTACAACAGGTGGATCATGAAACCAAGCTTTGCTTATTGCACTTATATACATACTCCGGTGGGATTATCATTTTCTCTCAGACCCACCACTTTTTTGGAGTTCTTTTCTTTTTGTACATTTTTTTTTTCTTTTTTCGAGTGCATCTATACAACATATACATGTGCAGCATATATAAAAGGAGTTTTTCCTCTTGAGCCAGTAGACTATCCCTCTTTTGAAGCTTTATTGCAACCCACAACTCCCGTCGTTAGACTTCATGGCAACCAGACCAAGTTGAGACGCACTTCCTTCACTATAAGAAGAAGAGAGGTTCCGCCTAGAAGTACTACCCTCATATGCTACCCCAAGTCAAGGAAGACTGCCTCCTCACCACCTCATCCGTAGAGAGCTCGGTGCATAGTGCGGTTGTCCAAGTAAAGCCATAATCTATATGAGTCATGTGTTGTTGTTAAGTGCTCTACTTAGGCTCATTGAGATGACATGTGATCATAGCCTAGTGGACTCAAAGAATTAAGTCACCATGGACCTGAAAAGCCTTAAACCTAAGCCCTATAAGGTTCCTCTTAGAATTAGGTGGATTAAGATCTTAATCAAGCTCCATTTCTCAATTTGATTCCAGGCTAGTTTAAATGTCAACTATCATCCAAGAAAAACTATATACATATGTACAAAAAGATGCATATTTACACACTATTTTACAATCATGCAAAATTTTTGAAAAATGTTTTGAAATCATGAATGATGATGCATGAAGTGCAAGTTTTGCAAAAAGATTTTTACACACATTTACACAAGATTTTTGCAAACTTTTTGATTTTCAAAACATTTTGGAAAAATTTTGTACTATATACATAATTTTGATACAAAAATATTTACACAAGCTTTACACAAAAGATTTTTGAAATCGTTTTTACAAAAATAATTTGTACACTAGCTATGTATGTGCAAATAAAAGAAGATTATGTACATGAAAAATTTTTAATTTTTGTGGTTTTTAGCCATTTTTATTTATTAACACACTCACACAAAGTACGAGTTATGGCTAAAGTATATATGAAATATATACGCACCCCCCTATACTTAGCTCGAACGATGTCCTCGGAGTCAAGAGCGATGAAGAAGACATAACTCGTGCTATGTATAGGGAAGTGAAAAGAAAGGCTATACAAAAGGAAATGAAAAAGTCAAGATGGACTCGGGTCTTCCCCCTATACTTAGGATCAAGTAATCCTAAGTATAGCAGGCTGTACACGAAGGGAAAACCGAGTGGAGAATGTACAGGGTCTACCCCCCCTATACTTAGGGTAAGATATCCCTAAGTATAGGCAGCAAAACAGGGGTAGACAGAAACAAAAGAAATACCCGAAAGGTCTCACATCCCCCCTATACTTAGGGTAAAGTGCACCCTAAGTATAGCATAATCACAAGATGAAGAAAGGGATGTGGGACTAAGGAATGTGGTGATATGGACATCTGGATCTATATACAACGGAGGATCAGTAAAGCTCAGGCGTGAGATGCATTAGATGTGAGTCAAAGACCACATCTCACGCAAAATGAATAGGGGCAATATCAACGACCCGCGGCTCATGATCTAGAAATGGCTTGAGCCGCTGGCCGTTCACTCGGAAGGTACTCTCAGAAGACAACTCAGATATGTCGATGCTACCGTTGTCGTGTACCTTCCGAACCAGATAAGGTCCTTTCCATTTGCTCTGTAGCTTCCCTGGAAATAGTCTAAGCCTCGCATCAAACAGCCATACTCTCTGTCCAATCTCAAAATGCTTGTGGCTGATATGAGAATCATGCCACTCCTTGACTCTCTCTTTATAATGTAGGCTGCTTGAGAAAGCTGAATCTCTAAGCTCCTCCAGGGCAGCTAGCTCTGCCCTCCTCTGGTCTCCTATACCATCTGGATCCATAAGTATGTCTGTAACTGCCCAAAGTGATTTGTGCCTCAGCTCAACAGGTAAATGGCATGGCTTGCCATATACGAGGCGAAAGGGAGATGTACCCAAAGGTGTCTTGAAAGACATCCTATATGCCCACAAGACCGAGTCCAAAAGCTGTGACCAATCCTTTCGGTCAGGGCGGACGACTTTCTGCAGAATAGTCTTGATCTCCCTATTCGACACTTCGGCTAGACCATTCGTCTGTGGATGGTACGGTGTAGCAACACGATGATCTATGCCGAACTCGCTAGCAAGTGCCTTCACCTGGTCGTTGATGAAGTGAGATCCCCCATCAGAAATAAGAACTCGTGGAACCCCGAACCGCGTGATGATATGCTTCCTCAAAAATCTGCAAACTGTCCTCGCATCAGCGGCTCGGGCGGGGATAGCCTCCACCCAACGACTCACATAATCAACGGCCAACAGAATGTACTCAAATCCCTGACTCTTAGGGAATGGACCCATGAAATCGATGCCCCATGCGTCAAAAACCTCACAGAAGTGAATGGGCTGCATCGGCATCATATCACACTGTCCACAAGTGCCCATCCTCTGACAGTCAGTACACCTCTTCACGAACTCATCTGAGTCCTTGAAGAGGGTAGGCCACCACAAGCCGGATTGGAGCACTTTCTGTGCCGTTCTCCTCCCAGAATAATGTCCTCCTGCCTCAAGCTTGTGGCAGTAAGTGAGGACGCTATGGTGTTCCTCCTGAGGAATACACCGACGCCAGACGCTATCCCCTCCTTTGTGGTAAAGGATGGGATCCTCCCAATGGTAAGACTTGGCCTTCGCTAGGAAGGTCTCAAGCCTCTGCCTGGGCCAATCTTGTGGGACTTTCCCAGCAACGAGAAAGTTCACAATATCGGCGTACCAAGGGAGTGAGGCGATAGCAAGGATCGCCTCATCTGGGAAGGTATCTCTAATAGGATCAATCTGCTCAGAATCCTCAGGCTGCTCTAATCGGGAGAGATGATCCGCCACCACATTCTTGACTCCAGGCTTATCCTTAATCTCAATGTCGAACTCCTGGAGTAGAAGGATCCATCTAGTCAGTCTGGCCTTGGCATCCTTCTTTGCCATGAGGTACCTGATGGCGGTGTGATCTGTAAACAAAGTCACTCTAGATCCAATGATATATGATCTGAACTTATCCAGGGCAAACACTACGGCTAGCATCTCCTTCTCTGTGACTGTATAATTCCGCTGGGCGGAATCCAATGTGCGGCTAGCATAGTGTATAGCAAATGGTACTCCATCCCTCCTCTGTCCCAGCACTGCCCCTACGGCAAAATCGGAGGCGTCCGTCATGATCTCGAATGGGAGAGACCAATCAGGCGGCTGGAGGACAGGAGCCTCAATCACACACTGCTGGAGAGTAGCAAACGACGAAAGACACTTGTCATCGATAAGGAACTCGGTGTCTTTCGTCAGGAGGTCAGTCAACGGTCGGGCGATCCTGCTGAAATCTTGAATGAATCTCCTATAAAATCCAACGTGCCCCAGAAATGACCGTAACTGCCTCAGATTGGACGGCGGTGCGAGTTTTCTAATGACATCAACCTTGGCCGGATCAACCTCCATGCCCCTGTTGGAGATGATGTGGCCAAGCACCGTCCCTTGAGTCACCATGAAGTGACTCTTCTCCCAAGATAGCACCAAGTGATACTCAATACATCGCTGAAGTACTCGATCTAGGCAGTCAAGACAAGAATCAAATCCGTCGTCGTAGATCGAGAAATCATCCATGAAGACCTCCAAGCACTCCCCTACCATGTCCGAGAAGATCGACAGCATGCACCTCTGAAAAGTCGCAGGGGCGTTGCATAGCCCAAATGGCATGCGTCGAAAAGCGTATGTGCCGAAGGGACAGGTAAAGGTGGTCTTCTCCTGATCCTCAGAAGCAATGGCCACTTGGTTGTAGCCCGAGTACCCATCCAGGAAGCAATAATGGCTCTTCCCTTCCAGTCTCTCAATGATCTGGTCAATAAAAGGCAGGGGGAAATGGTCCTTCTTGGTGGCTTGGTTGAGTCTCCTGTAGTCAACACAACCCTCCAAGAGGTGGGTACTCGTGTAGCGATCTCCTCTCCCGACTCACTGATCACAGTCGTGATGCCCGTCTTCTTGGGCCCCACATGCAAGGGGCTGACCCACTTGGAGTCGGAAATGGGGATAAATAAAACTGCACCCCACCATTTGGATATTTCCTTCATCACAACCTCTCTCAGGTTGGGGTTCAGACACCGCTGGAACTCACGCGACGGCTTTGCCCCTTCCTCGAGATAGATATGGTGGGAGCACACTGATGGACTAATCCCATGGAGATCTGCTACGCTCCATCCGATCGCCTTGCAGTTCTTTTCAAGAACCCCCATCAAACGGGATTCCTGCTCTCCAGTCAACTCGGCGGAGATGATGACTGGGTACATCTCAGGCTCGCCCGCAAGGAATCGATACTTCAGCGAAGTAGGGAGCGGCTTCAGCTCTGGAATGCTGGGTGTCGGCAAATCTGGCTGTGGAAGAAACTGAGTGAAAGCTGCAAGGTCGGCCAAATCTGCCTGGGAAAGTGAAAGCATACTCTCGCAAACTGGATCGAGAGAAGGCTGCTCTACTGCACTGTCTCTGCTCTGCTCTGCATCTACCTCCTCCTCATCAATAGGCTCAGATGGACTCAGGTCTGGTATCTGATCATAGCAATCAGCCCAATCAGACTCTGAATCCGAGGGATCTGCATCAGAAACGGTGGCATCAGTACCACCGGAAAACAAGGTGGCCTCAGCACCACCATCACTAGTCATCGTGCTGCGATCGAGGACCGGCTCTGCTGCCTCAATGGTATCCTGAACCAGGTCTGTGCTCTCCAGACTCTCCTCTGCTGTCATCTCTGCATCAGCTGTGTCTGAAAGTGAGAGGTAGTCTGTGTCTCAAGGTCTGCCCAAGCTGCTTCATCATCTGTGATCACAAAATCACAGTCCTGGTGGATGTCTGGCTCTGCATCTGTCAGCTGCTCTGAGTCTGCACTCGCATCTGAGCGGGATCTGAATCTGGCTCTATAGTCCTCGACCGTCTCTATTTGTATACTCTCGCCCTGGACGCGAAAGTACACCTTCCCGCTATCATGATCAGTCACCGCCTTGGCTGTGGCCAAGAACGGACGACCAAGGATGATGGGGGTATCGGTCACTGACTCAGGGATCTCCATGTCCAACACTACGAAGTCCACGGGGAATTGCAGGCCCTGAATAGTGACGATAACGTCTCGTAATAACCCCTTCGGCCTCTTGACAGATCGATCAGCGAACTGAAGGACTGTCCTGCTCTGTCGAAGAGTGCCCAACTCAAAGCGGTCGAGAAGGGCTGCCGGAAGAAGGTTAATCGACGATCCGCTATCTAGAAGAGTACGGTCGAACCACTGCTCACTAATCTGGCATCTGACATACGGGGCCCCTGAATCTGGCCTCTTGGCTGGCAGTCGGTTCTGAATCGCAAAGCACGTGGCTTTCGTCAGCACATGTATCTCTGAAGTGTGGTTCCTCCCTCCTCCTCCTAACTGTAGTCCTTTCTCTCAAAGAACGCTGGAGAAGGGGATGTGCTACAAAGCCTCCTGGAGGGTCAGCTGGATATGGAATCGGCCAATCATGCTCTGGCTGAACTCCTCAAGCTCTCTCTTTTTTGGATCATTTTTCTTCCCCTTCCCCATCTGAAGGGCTCTAGGGAAGGGGATCACTGGGTCCTTCTCAGATGAAGGACTAGGAAAAGGTCTAGACGGTTCAAGGATCGGATCCACACATACATCATGCACCACAGTGGGACCAGAAGAAAGTAAACCTTTTCCTTTATTCATAGCAGAGTTCCGAGATACATAAACACGAGGAAAAACAACATCACTGTCTCTACAAACGCCGGTGGCCTCAGTACCACCACGGGCTGGCTGCTCTGCTGCTGCTGAAGGTAGACGTCGTGCGGCATCAGTACCGCTGGCTGGCTCGGATGAATGGGTGGCATCAGTACCACCTCCTAGATCTGGTGAAGCGGCGGCCTCAGTACCGTCGGTGGGATCATCATCCTTGGTGGCCTCAGTACCACCGTCATCGTCTGGAGCGGCCTCAGTACCGCTCTCCTCCTCCTCCTGTGGCGCCTCGGGATGGTGCTCAGATGAGGCGCCGCCGCCTGCTGGGGTCCTACCGCTCCTAAGTGTGACAAAATCAGCATCAAATAGATCCGAAGAAGTATCATCAAATGGATCACTAGGAGTGGCTAACTCAGTATGTACTACCTGCTCAGATTTCCTCTTGAGGCTGTTCGGATTGGGCTCTATCTGGGCTGGTATGGCGGCCTTCCCTCTCACCAGGTCCCGCATCTCCTGGCGGAACTCGTCCATCTCCCATCGGAATGTAGCCTGCTGGTCCGTGAGGAGGCGGGCGATATCATCTAAGGCGGGGCTCTCGTGGGAGCCCGACGGGTGGCCTCTCTGTGGGTGAGGCTGCTGGAACTGCTGTGGGTAAGAGGGGTAGGGTGGAGGGTGCTGCTGGTATCCCTGGTGAGCCTGCTGCTCACGTCTCCAAGACTGTCCCTGCTGCTGATAGGGACGAGGAGCATAGGATGACTGCTGCTGATACGCTGGGGGCTGCTGCTGCGGCTGGTGCTGGTCTCTCTGATGGGAGTACTGCCCTCCCTGTCCTGACGGCTGCTGCTGGGGCTGGGCACCACCACTCCCCCACCTGAATCTGGGATGGTCTCGTCGGATCCCAGGCTGGGGACGGTCGTACCAAATCCCGTTGACATCCATCAACGGCTCGGCATCAAAAGGGGCTGGCGGGAGTACTGCCAGAGGCTGGTCCGGCTGGTATACCACCATCTGCATCTCTGGAGATGGTGGGGACTGGTAGGTGGGCTGCGGCTGCTGGTACGGCTCCGCCTGTACAAGGTGAACCTGTCTAGGCTGCACTGGAGTGCTGGAGCGCTGGGACGAGCTGCTGCTGCTGCCGGTGTCGCCTCGCGACTGAAGACGGGGCTGAGAAGCCGTCTGTGCCTCCTGGAGACACATGAGCTGTGTCTTCATGTCGCTCAAGACCTGTGCCATCTGCTCCATCTGCGTGATACTCTGGCACTGCTTCTTCTCGATCAGCTCCATGCGGTCCAACTTCTCGCTGATGATACCCATGTCCGCAGCTGATGACTCTGCTGCTGCTGCTGCTGCTGCGGACGAACTGGAAGGACCTGCATCTACCCGTGCTATCCGCTGGTACTGCACGGGTCCTGGCTGATGTGGCTGGGTCTTCTGAGTGTAGAGCCGGGTCTGGGACATCACCATGTAATTCTCTGCCATCTCCTCAAAAATGGCCCAGACCTGGTCATGGTCCTTGGCGAAGTAGGACCCGCCACAAGAAGCATTCACCAGGCCCTGTAGCTCTGGTGACAACCCACTGAAGAAGCTCTGAACTAGGTTCGGCTTCGTGATGTCGTGGTGCGGGCATCTGTCCAGGAGCTCTCTGAACCTCTCCCAAGCCTCGTGAAACTGCTCGTTGGGGAACATGGAGAAGTTACTAATCAGGGCCCTCGCTGCATTCGTCCGCCCGAGTGGATAGTACTTGTTCAAGTACTCGGTGCGGAGCTGCTCCCAGGTATAGACAAACCTCCCCAAGTGCTTCAGCCAGGTGGCTGCTCTATCTGCCAGTGAAAAGGGGAAGGCGATCATCCTGATCGTGTCCTGGTCCACATGTCTGTCGTGGACAGTGCTGTATATCATCAAAAACTCCTGGAGGTGGAGGTGGGGCTCCTCTGTAGCAAGGCCATGGAACCGAGGAAGCATCTGCAAGGTGTTCGGGGGGAACTTGAAGTCCCCCACGATAGCCGGAACCACAACCCAATGGTGCATCAGTGTAGATCCGGGGTTGTGCAACTCCCGCATCGGTCTAGGTGGTCCTGCTCCTCCTGCGGCTGCTGCCGCTGCGGCGGCGGCCGCGGCTGCTGCTGCTGCTGCGGCTCGTGCCTGTGCATCTGCATCCGGGATCTCCTCGGGCTCGCTCTGCGCATCTCGCTCTGCTCTGAGCCTCTCCAACTCTCTCCTCATCTCTATCATGAATGCTCCCTGATCGCGGAGCTGCTGCTGAACTGTATCGAGTGATGCGATCAGGGTGGAGTTGATCGCTCCCTGGTCTAGTACAATGTGCTCTGGTCGACGGGAGTGATCATCAGAACTGCCTGCTCCGGCCATCTCGACGTCTGCAAAATCAAATGAGCCCAACTCAGGTGCCGTCAAATGTATCAGTCTCTCCTCGGGCTCGTGTCTCTCAGGACGGTCAGAAAGGGGATCGAGGGGGAACAAGGTGGAGTCGTACTCGGGCTCGGAGAGCGGGTCTGAGCTCTCGCGAGCCAACCTAGATGATGAGGTAGACGCGCCCGAAAGCGGTGCAGCCAGAGGCTGCCTAAGAGATTGTCTACCCATCATCTTGATCTGGCGAGTAGGGCGGATGAGATCTGGAAAAATTATGATCTAAAAACAAACCCCCGGTTCACCAACGCAACGCGAGCTGAAGACCGTAAAAGTTCGGTCAAATTATCTTGTCGATTTTATTTTGGTGAACACTCAAGATATCAGAGCGCTTACGTGACCTGTTGGGATATCCGCTGCTAACCCCAACCGACTGGCCCGCACGGAAGAGTCGGTAATCAGTCGGGTTTAGCCACGGGGGGCTCTACCTAGGGTGCGGGTCACTCTCTCGCGCATACAAACCAAGCAATGAGGGGGTTGCTCTCCCCAAGACAAAATTTTTAGGGTGAGCGAGTTTTAAGGTCAATAATCTTAGCAGTCCCAATTTTATGGTTTCACTTTTTAGGTATTTTTCAAAGCAAACAAAACGCCTAACGAATTTTTCGATTCTCCTGATTATTAAGTCCAAAACAGGGGGGAGAAGTCGAAAAAGCCGATGCACGAGAAATCAATGATGCATGCAAAGTCAGAAATGCGTACCTTGCTCCAGCTCTCTACATGCAAAATGATCCGCGCATAAAATAAAGACAGAATTTAAACTAAGCTAAATGATGCAGCGGGAAGCCGAGTCCTAGACGAGCAACTTCTAGCGAAGAACCGTCTAACCGGTCACCGACCTCCAAGCCAAAGGGTCCGGTCTTGGCCCGTCCCTCCCCTGCCCGACAAATCGGGGGTAGGAGTAAGCGCTTTACAGGACGAGCTACGGCACGTAGGCTACGGAGGCTAGCGAGTCGGTTATTTTTATTATTTATTTTAAGTAGGTCCAATTACGGTCTATAGGAACAGATATGTCATTAAGGTGTGTGGATCCTACTCAATTACGTCACAATCACCAGAAAGTCCTAAATCTAGGGGCTCGAGCAAAAACCGCAAAAAAAAACCGGAAAATGACAGTAAGAAAGAAAAAGAAAAGCCGCAAAGAAAAACCGCGAAAAACCGCGAGGTCCTAATGGGTCCCCCGAGCACACCGGTGCTCGGCGAAACAGACCCGCTACGGTCACAAGTCCAAACAGTGTCCAAGTCCTGTCCCTGTATTATTACAATAATAATAATAAATGAAATAAAGTCCTAAGCTATCCTCACCCACTCAACTCTCCCTCTCGCTCTCTCCTGCGGCTTCGTAGAGAAAGAAGCCGCCTCCAAGTTCCTTGGCTGCTCAGGCTCCTCGAAAGTCGCCTCCGCGGTCCTCGGGCCCTCGCAAGAAGAAAAGAAGAGTGGTCAGACCAGAAAGAATAATCAAAGAAAAAGAAATAAAGATACAAGTCAGGGTATATATGCAAAAATGAAAAATAAAATAAACACACAATATAAAACAAAAATAAAAATAAAAGAAAATCAAAATAAAACAAAATAAAATAAACTAAAACTAGATACAAAAGCCGCGAAAAGCCGCGAGCTCCAAAGAGCCGCGAAAAACCGCGAAAACAAAAACGAAAATAAAAACAAAAATACTACTAAGCCGTGCTCCCCGGCAACGGCACCATTCTGACGAGCGACCCGAGCGAACGAGGTAAAGGTACTAAATAGGTCGTTGCGACCTCTATCACTCAGAGTCACTCAATCAAGAAAAATCAGACCACTCGAGCAAATAAATCAATCAAGCACAAAAGAAAGCGGCCTCGCTATGAGATTAACCTGGTATAGCACCCAGGGTCGAACACAAGGAGCACGGGTTGGCCTAGGGCCTACGAAGTAGTAAAAATGAAAATAAACTAAAAGAAAATGTTTTAGTGGTTTTTAATAGTTTTTATTGTTTTTTTTTGGATTTTTAAAAGTGAGGAAAATAGAAGAAACACAAAATCAAGCCAACTTCAACTAATTATTTAATGCATCAAAAATCAAACAAAAATTCGAGAAAAAATGTTTTTATGTTTTTTTAGTTTTTAAGTGTTTTTGGTGAATTTTTGGGATTTTTACAAGGTGTATTTTATTTTCTAAAAATAAAACAGTGCTAAAAAGACAAGGTCCTGTCCAGCCAGGCCCAAAACCCAAAGATAAAATATCTAAGGATCTCAGAGGGGCCTGGAGGTAATTTTCCTGTATACTAGATGAAATAAGGAAAATTAGGGTACCAAAATTATTGTTTTTGGGTTTTTAAATTATTTACTATAATTTTTATGAGTTTTTAGGTATTTTTAGATTTTTAGGGTTTTTGCTCAATGAAAAATAGCCAAAATTGTCTAGAAATTCAAACAACACACAAGAAACAGAACCTAATTTTTTTAGAATTTTTGGGGGTGTTTTTATATTTTTTTAGGATTTTTAAATCTAGACAGTAGCTAAAATAAGAGTTTTTGAATTTTTAAAAATACTAAATAAAATCAAAAATGTCCTCAAAAATTCTCAAAAATCCAACGGCAGGAGCCATGTGTCAAATTTTCATCGAATTTGGAGGTGGTTTGATATTTTATTCAAAATAAAAAAGAGGGTACAGTGCACAGGGACTTAAGTGCAAATACCCGAAGATCTGGGGGTCCAGGGGCAAATAACCCAGCAAGTCACGCGCTTGGCGCGTGCCTGGGGCACTCAGGGACCTTCTGGTAATAAAAACCAAGTCCTAGGACCTTTTGGTAACTCGTACCAAAGAGTCCAGGGACGGTTATGCAATTAACCCACTAAAATCCGCACATGCTCAAATAAAACGTTCACAGGGGTATCGATGCAATTACCAAAAAGTATTCATTCATCCATAAACCAACCAGAACTACAGGACTAATACTGCAAATACACCAAAAGTACACGTGACGAAGCACGCAGCTCACACAAATAGGGGTATAAATGCGAATATCAACAAGCACGAGGTCCAATGTGCAATTTACCCTACGTAAATAAAATGCATAAAATATTTACAGGACTGGAATGAAAAACACAAACTACGAGGGGGCCTAAGATAAATTACCCCTTTATTATGCCGACGGCTGGATGGGCGCCACGTAGATGATCGGACAGTCCTAGTGAGTGGCGCCTCTCTCTCCTTCGCACGTGGGCCGATCGACGGTGCAGGGCGAGGCACGTGGAGGATCTAACGGCTGGCAGTGCTGGTGCCTCTCTCCCCTGCGCTAACGGTCCGGATCAGCCCCTCGATGGGATCAACGGTGCCTGCTCCTCCGTGGATGGATGATCAAGATGAAAACTGGGGAGCTTCGGGTGATCGGACGGTGATGGAGGTCCCTCGAAGAACAGGTGGCCTGCGAGTTTCACCGGCCTCGTATGCGTGCTAGGGCCCTCCTTAGCTGCCTCCAAGGATCGGAGAAGATCGGCGATGACGTCCCGCAGCTGGTGGTGGTCTCCGATGGCTCAGCCGAGCCCTGGAAGGGCTCCGGCGAGCGCGGCGGCGATGAGCTCCTGGCCTGGATGTGAGGGGGCCTCAGATGGCCTCCTCTTGACCTGCAAAACAGCTCAAGAGCTTCGCGGGTCGAGGGCAAAGTGCCTTGACCCGAAGAAGCGGCGTGAGGGTGAACTGTGGGTCGGGACGAGCGAGCTCCGGCGAGCGGAGGACGGTGGAGCTCGAACCCCAGCTCCTGTGCGAGCTGGGTTGAGTGAAGGGGCGGAGAAGGTGCGTCGAGGGATGGCGGAGGTGACTGAGTGTTCCGATGATCGAGAAGATGTACGATATAGCCGGAATCAAAGGAATACGTCGGAGCTACGAATTGGGGGTAACAAAAAATTAAACGAAATGAGAAGACTAGAAGGTTACCTGGGTGGCGTGGAAGACTGTGCTGGAGCTAAGGTGGCTCCTGGTCGTCGCCTCGAAGGTTGTCACTGCCTGAGGCTCGAGCTCCTGCACGGGGCGGAGCACGGCGGCGCAACGTCGCCGGATCAATGGTCCGGGCACCCCCTCCTCACTGCGACAAAGGCAACCGCGAGCTGTCACCTCAGGGATTGCAATGGAGGTCACGGGAATGAGAGTGGCGAGCCAAAGATGGAAATGAAGTGCGGCGGAGCTCAGGTTATATACCACTAGGGGTCCGGCTAGATGGGAGTCGGGTGTGAAGCTCGGAGCGCGGATCCCCATGCAAACCTCCGGGCGTGGATCATGGAAGATCATGCAAACCTCCGCCCGGGGTTAGCGGATTCGGGGGTCGGATCAAGCGGGTACAAATTCGAGAAGTCGGGTCCAAATGCAGATCCGCAATCCTGTGGTCCAAGGGGGGGAGTTGACCGGGGGGTCAACATCCCCCGTGGACCAATCAGGAGAGGCCACGTCATAAATGCTTTAAAAATTCAAAATAAAATAGGAAATGGCCAATTTATTAAAAACTCAAAACATGAAATATTTTTGTTTTAATTTTTTCTATTTTTTAGTGATTTTTAATTAATTTTTGGAAATAAAAATAAGGTATTCACATAGTATAGCTATACATAGGTATATATACAATATAGGGTTTTTAATTTTGATTTTTAATTAGTTATTTTTATACATTTTTATTCCTATTTTATATTTTATTTATTTATAGGATAAAATGAGGAATAAAAAGATATTTTTATTTTATTTTTATTATTTATATATATAGGTAAAATAAATAGATATGTACATCTATATACATGGTATATGTACAATATATTTTTGTGTTTTTTTAATTTTTGTTATTTTTATTTGATTTTTGTTTTAATTCTTTTTATTTATTTTATTTACAATATATAACATAGAATATTTACAAAAAGTTGTGAAAATAATTTTATTTATTTATAAGGTTAAATAATTAGAGAAGGTGGTCTATGTACATGGTGAAGGGATATTTTTGGTCTTTTTAATTTTTAAAATTTTATTTTGTTTTTAGTATTTTTTAAATATATACACAATATATACAAGCATATTTTTGGGTGAGGAAAATATAATTTTATTTATTTACAAATATATATATATACACATGAGCCCCTATCTCCCTCTACTTGGCTTTTATGCGGTCAGGCCCATGCTGAGCCCTCCCTTGGGTTAGGTTGCTCAATATTTATTCTAAATATTTCCCTCTTTTTCTTTTTCATCTTTATTCTTTTATTTTTGCACAAAAACATGCTAATTATAAGTATTTACAAACATGCATGCTTTTGCTAATTATTCTTATTTACACATATCTACATGCATTTGCATAGGTTTTTGTAGCTAAAATATAAGAATAAAGAGTGATGAATGGGTATTCATCATCGATCTGTCAAGAGGCCGAAGGGGTTGTTGCGAGACGTTATCATCATGATTCAGGGCCTGAAATTCCCCGTGGACTTCGTAGTGTTGGACATGGAGATCCCTGATTCAGTGGCTGATACCCCCATCATCCTCGGTCGTCCGTTCTTGGCCACAGCCAAGGCGGTGATTGATCATGATAGCGGTAAGGTATACTTTCACGTCGAGGGCGAGAGTATACAAATAGAGACGGTCAAGGACTACAGAGCTAGAGAGAGCACACTCAGAGGCCAGCACCGATTCAGAGCAGCTGACAGACGCAGAGCCAGACATCCACCAAGACTGTGATTTTGTGATCACTGATGACGAGGCAGCATGGGCAGATCCTGCAGCACAGGCCATCCTCTCATTTTCAGATACAGCTGATGCCGAGATGATAGCAGAGGAGAGTCTGGAGAGCACAGCCCTGGTTCAGGATACCACAGAGGTAGCAGAGCCGGTCCTTGATCGTGACACGACTATCAGTGATGGTGGTGCTGAGGCCACCTTGTGTCACGGTGGTACTGATGCCACCGCGGTTGATACAAATCCCTCGGATTCAGAGTCTGATTGGGCAGATTGTGATGATCAGATGGCAGACTTGAGTCCACTTGAGCCGACAGATGAGGAGGAGGTAGATGCAGAGCAGATCAGAGACAACACAGTTGAGCATCCTTCTCCAGATCCAGATTGCGAGAGCTCGCTTTCTTTCTCCCAGGCAGATTTGGCAGACTTAGCAGCATTCACTCATTTTCTTCTGCAGCCAGATTTGCCAGCACCCAGCCTTCCAGAGCTGAAGCCACTCCCTACTTCACTGAAGTATCGATTCCTTGCGGGCGAGCCAGAGATGTACCTAGTCATCATCTCCGCCGATTTGACTGGAGAGCAGGAATCCCGTTTGATGGGGGTTCTTGAAAAGAACCGCAAGGCGATCGGATGGAGCGTAGCAGATCTCCATGGGATTAGTCCATCAGTGTGCTCCCACCATATCTATCTCGAGGAGGGGGCGAAGCCGTCGCGTGAGTTCCAGCGGCGACTGAACCCCAACCTGAGAGAGGTCGTGATGAAGGAAATATCAAAATGGTGGGGTGCAAGTTTTATTTATCCCATTTCCGACTCCAAGTGGGTTAGCCCCTTGCATGTGGTGCCCAAGAAGACGGGCATCACGACTGTGATCAGTGAGTCGGGAGAGGAGATCGCTACACGAGTACCCACCTCTTGGAGGGTCTGCGTTGACTACAGGAGACTCAACCAGGCCACCAAGAAGGACCATTTCCCCCTGCCTTTTATTGATCAGATCATTGAGAGACTGGCAGGGAAGAGCCATTATTGCTTCCTGGATGGGTACTCGGGTTACATCCAGGTGGCCATCGCTCCTGAGGATCAGGAGAAGACCACCTTTACCTGTCCCTTCGGCACATATGCTTTTCGACGCATGCCATTTGGGCTATGCAATGCCCCTGCGACTTTTCAGAGGTGCATACTGTCGATCTTTTCGGACATGGTAGGGGAGTGTTTAGAGGTCTTCATGGACGATTTCTCGGTCTACGGCGACGGATTCGACTCCTGTCTTGATTGCCTAGACCGAGTACTCCAGCGATGTATTGAGTACCATTTGGTGCTATCTTGGGAGAAGAGTCACTTCATGGTGACTCAAGGGACGGTGCTTGGCCACATCATCTCCAACAGGGGCATGGAGGTGGATCCGGCCAAGGTTGATGTCATTAGGAAACTCGCACCGCCGTCCAATTTGAGGCAGCTACGGTCATTCCTGGGGCACGTTGGATTTTATAGGAAATTCATTCAGGATTTCAGCAGGATTGCCCGGCCGTTGACTGACCTCTTGACGAAAGACACTGAGTTCCTTGTCGATGACAAGTGTCTTTCGTCCTTCGCGACTCTCCAGCAGTAAGTGATTGAGGCTCCCGTCCTCCAGCCGCCTGATTGGTCTCTCCCATTCGAGATCATGATGGATGCCTCCGATTTTGCCGTAGGGGCAGTGCTGGGACAGAGGAGGGATGGAGTCCCCTTTGCTATCCACTACGCTAGCCGCACATTGGATTCCACCCAGCGGAATTACACGGTCACAGAGAAGGAGATGCTAGCCGTAGTGTTTGCCATGGATAAGTTCAGATCGTATATCATCGGATCTAGAGTGACTTTGTACACAGATCACTCCGCCATAAGGTACCTCATGGCAAAGAAGGATGCCAAGGCCAGATTGACTAGATGGATCCTTCTACTCCAGGAGTTCGACATTGAGATCAAGGATAAGCCTGGAGTCAAGAATGTGGTGGCGGATCATCTCTCCCGTTTAGAGCAGCCTGAGGAGACTGAGCAGATTGACCCTATTCGAGATACCTTCCCAGATGAGGCGATCCTTGCTATCGCCTCACTCCCGTGGTACGCCGATATTGTGAACTTTCTCGTTGCTGGGAAAGTTCCACAAGATTGGCCCAGACAGAGACTTGAGACCTTCCTTGCGAAGGCCAAGTCCTAACATTGGGAGGATCCCATCCTTTACCACGAAGGAGGGGATAGCGTCTGGCGTCGGTGTATTCCTCAGGAGGAACACCATAGCGTCCTCACTTACTGCCACAAGCTTGAGGCAGGAGGACATCATTCTGGGAGGAGAACGACACAGAAAGTGTTCCAATCCGGCTTGTGGTGGCCTACCCTCTTCAAGGACTCAGATGAGTTTGTGAAGAGGTGTACTTACTGTCAGAGGATGGGCACTTGTGGACAGCGTGATATGATGCCGATGCAGCCCATTCACTTCTGTGAGGTTTTTGACGCATGGGGCATCGATTTCATGGGTCCATTCCCTAAGAGTCAGGGATTTGAGTACATTCTGTTGGCCGTAGATTATGTTAGTCGTTGGGTGGAGGCTATCCCCGCCCGAGCCGTGGATGCGAGGACAGTTTGCAGATTTTTGAGGAAGCATATCATCACGCGGTTCGGGGTTCCACGAGTTCTGATTTCTGACGGGGGATCTCACTTCATCAACGACCAGGTGAAGGCCCTTGCTAGTGAGTTTGGCATAGACCATCATGTTGCTACACCTTATCATCCACAGACGAATGGTCTAGCCGAGGTGTCGAATAGGGAGATCAAGACTATATTGCAGAAAGTCATCCGCCCTGACCGAAAGGATTGGTCACAGCTATTGGACTCGGTCTTGTGGGCATATAGGACGTCTTTCAAGACACCATTGGGCACATCTCCCTTTCGCCTCGTATATGGCAAGCCGTGCCATTTACCTGTTGAGCTGAGGCACAAGTCAATTTGGGCAGTCACAGATATTCTTATGGATCCAGATGGTATGGGAGACCAGAGGAGGGCAGAGTTAGCAGCCTTGGAGGAGCTTAGAGATACAACTTTCTCAAACAGCCTACATTATAAGGAGAAAGTGAAGGAGTGGCATGATTCTCATATCAGCCACAAGCATTTTGAGATTGGACAGAGAGTATGGCTGTTTGATGCGAGGCTACGATTATTTCCAGGGAAGCTACAGAGCAAATGGAAGGGACCCTACTTGGTCAGAAAGGTGCACGACAACGGTAGCATCGATATATCTGAGTTGTCTTCTGAGAGTACCTTTCGAGTGAACGGCCAGCGGCTCAAGCCATTTCTAGATCATGAGCCGCGGGTCGCTGATCTTGCCCCTATTCATTTTGCGTGAGATGTGGTCTTTGACTCACATCTAATGCATCTCACGCCTGAGTTTCACTGATCTTCTGCCTTGTATAGATCCAGATGTCCATATCGCTACAGTCTTTAGTCCCACATCCCTTTCTTCATCTTGTGATTATGCTATACTTAGGGTGCACTTTACCCTAAGTATAGGGGGGATGTGAGACCTTGTGGGTATTTCTTTTGTTTCTGCCTACCCCTGTTTTGCTGCCTATACTTAGGGATATTTCACCCTAAGTATAGGGGGGGTAGACCCTGTACATTCTCCACTCGATTTTCCCTTAGTAAACATCCTGCTATACTTAGGATTATTTGATCCTAAGTATAGGGGGAAGACCCGAGACCCGTTTGACTTTTCTATTTTCTTCTTCTTCTTTGTATATAGCCTTCCTTTTCACGTCCTTATACCTAGCACGAGTTATGTCTTCTTCATCGCTCTTGACTCCGAGGACATCGTTCGAAGCTAAGTATAGGGGGTGTATATATATTTCATATATACTTTAGCCATAACTCGTACTTTGTGTGAGTGTGTTAATAAATAAAATGGCTAAAAACCACAAAAATTAAAAAATTTTCATGTACATAAACATTCTTTTATTTGCACATAAATAGCTAGTGTACAAATTATTTTTGTAAAAATGATTTCGAAAATCTTTTGTGTAAAGTTTGTGTAAATATTTTCTTATCAAAATTATGTATATAGTACAAAATTTTTCCAAAATGTTTTGAAAATCAAAAGTTTGCAAAAATCTTGTGTAAATGTGTGTAAACATCTTTTTGCAAAACTTGCACTTCATGCATCATCCATTCATGATTTCAAAACATTTTTTCAAAAATTTTGCATGATTGTAAACTGTGTGTAAATAAGCATCTTTTGTACATATGTATATAGTTTTTCTGGATGATAGTTGACATTTAAACTAGCCTGGAATCAAATTGAGAAATGGAGCTTGATTAAGATCTTAATCCACCTAACTTCTAAGAGGAACCTTATAAGGCTTAGGTTTAAGGCTTTTCAGGTCCATGGTGACTCAATTCTTTAAGTCCACTAGGCTATGATCACATGTCATCTCAATGAGCCTAAGTAGAGCACTTAACAACAACACATGACTCATATAGATTATGGCTTTACTTGGACACCAGCACTATGCACCGAGCTCTCTACGGATGAGGTGGTGAGGAGGCAGTCTTCCTTGACTTGGGGTAGCATATGAGGGTAGTACTTCTAGGCGGAACCTCTCTTCTTCTTTTAGTGAAGGAAGTGCGTCTCAACTTGGTCTGGTTACCATGAGGTCTAACGGCGGGAGTTGTGGGTTGCAATAAAGCTTTAAAAGAGGGATAGTCTACTGGCTCAAGAGGAAAAACTCCTTGTATATATGCTGCACATGTATATATGTTGTACAGATGCACTCGAAAAAAAAATGCAAAAAGAAAAGAACTCCAAAAAAGTGGTGGGTCTGAGAGAAAATGATAATCCCACCGGAGTATGTATATAGAGTGCAATAAGCAAAGCTTGGTTTCATGATCCACCTGTTGTAGCTTGCAGCAGAGAGACTTGGCTACACTGGTCAAGCTCCCAAGGGTACTTGGCTACACTGGCCTTGACCCATTCTCTTCTTCCTCCTCTTCTTGAGCCGGTTGAACTTGAACTTAGAAGGGAATACCCCGCTCCTCGAGGAAAGAGTGGCCAGATTGAGGTCATAGAGTTACCTTGTTGGGGAGGGCTGTCAAGTTGCCATTTCTGAGGTGGAGAGCTTAAACTTCACATTCACAGGACAAGAAAAGATTCATGGTCTTCAGGGTTTGTGATTGATGACTTGTTCTGATCTGGAGCATTGAGGAGTCTTGTGTATAGATTAGTGGAACTTAGAGGCTGTTGAGTTTTAAGCTTAAGTCTAAATAAGGTTCCGACACATTAATAATCCAAAGATCTGATCGAGCTCCAAACCTCAATTTAATGAAGGCAAGTTTAATAATCAACCTTGATCCATGTACATCCTCTTTTTCTTTTTCTTTCTTTCTTTTTCACTTCTTTTTCAAATAAGTGTTTGCTAAGGGACTAGCAAAGTTAAGTATAGGGGGGTGATGAATACTCATTCATCACTCTTTATTCTTATATTTTAGCTACAAAAACCTTTGCAAATACATGTAGATATGTGTAAATAGGAATAATTACCAAAAGCATGCATTGTGTAAAAACCTATAATTAGCATGTTTTTGTGCAAAAATAAAAGAATAAAGATTAAAAAGAAAAAGAGGGAAATATTTAGAATAAATATTGAGCAACCTAACCCAAGGGAGGGCTCAGCATGAGCCTGACCGCATAAAAGCCAAAGTAGAGGGAGATAGGGGCTCATGTGTAAATATTTATGTAAATATTATAAAAATATTTTCCTCACCAAAAATATGCTTGTAAATACTTGTATATATTTATAAATTATAAAATCAAAAGAAAAAATTTAAAAACTAAAAAGGAAACAAAAACACCTCTTGTATAGTCACCTTGTACATAGACTCACATACATATTTATTCAGTCTTGTAAATATTTAAAATTAACTTTTATAATTTTTGTAAATATTTTATGTTATGTATTATAAATAAATAAAATAAAAACAATTAAAACAAAAATAAAATAAAAATAACAAAATTAAAAATACAAAAATACATTGTACATATACCATGTATATAGATGTACATATATATTTATTTTACCTATGTATATAAATAATAAAAATGAAATAAAAATACCCTTTTATTCCTTATTTTATAATGAAAATAAATAAAATATAAAATAGGAATAAAATTGCATAAAAATAATAATTAAAAATCAAAAAAATAAAAACCTAATAGTGTACATATACCTATATAGTACATACTATATATATATACCTTATTTTTATTTCCAAAAATTAATTAAAAATCACTAAAAAATAGAAAAAAAATAAAATAAAAATATTTTGTGTTTTAAGTTTTTGCAAAATCGGCCATTTGCTACCTTAATTTTTACCTCCAAAATTTAGCCACGTGGCCTGATTCTATTGGGTCCTGGGGATGTTGACCGCCCGGTCAACTACCCCCCAGGACCACCTCCCGCGGATCTGGGTCGTGGACCTGATTTCTCGAATTTCTATCCACTCGACCCGATCACCATTTCACCAAACCCCGGCTCCGTTTTGATCCTCCCACATCCGACATCCTCGCCGGGCATACACCTTGGTATCCGCGCGCCTCCTCGACCTACCCGAGCCATTCTTAGCCGGGCCCCTCCAGCGTACATAAGCGAGCTCCGCCACCTATTTTCACCATCTTTGGCTAGTTGTTTCCTCCTCCTGTGAGCTCCAGAGCAACCGTGAGAGTGACAGCTCGCGTCTGAGCCTGTCGAAGCGAGGAGAGGGAGCTTCGCCATCGATCCGGCGAGCACAGCCGCCGCAGCTCCGTCACCAACGTGAGCTCTGAGCCTCGGAGCGAGACGATCCTTGAGGCGACGACCAGGAGCTTCAGCAGCTCCTCCCCAGTCACTCCGACCATCCAGGTAGCTCCGATAGCCTATCTTTTCCTTTAATTTCAGTTTACGCCCAAATCGCTCCGCCGCCGCGTTTCTTTGATTCCGACCACTCCGTTACCCCTATCGATCATCGGAATCTACCTTCGTCTCCGCCACTCTACGACGCACCTTCTTCACCCATTCACTCAACCCAGCTCGCACAGGAGCTGGGAATATAAAATAGTCTATCTTCTTCAGTATCACCTTTATCAATAGCATCTCTTACCCCTTGATAAATTTCAGATCGTAATTCTTTCTGATTTTGACGAATATAAAATAGTCTATCTTCTTCAATACAACAATAAGCATCCACAATATATTGCTGTAACAGACGGCCACCTCTAATAAGTGTTCCACCATCAATATATCGTTGTTGTAATCGGTAACAGTAAAATTCCCTCATGGTCAATCGATCACGGATATTACTTCTTCCCCTACTATCAGACACATGCTTCATACCAATATGAAACCCATCTTCACCATATGGAAAAAGCAGTGGATATTGCATTGCCATGAAAGAAGGATGGAATTCATTAATCCTTTGCAACCTTCCATTTTTACATTCAACTATAATATCTCGATTTCTACCCGAACTTCCAAAATCACCAACAACTAAAGCCGCAATTTCCGATACTGCTGGAATATTATATTGTGAATTACTTTCGTTTCTTATAGAATGGATACGTAAATGTAACAACTCATCTGATACATTAGCTAAACGATCTTTAATACTTCTAAAAACTTTGACAATTACATTTATTTCGTCTAACATTTTCTGTAACCCTTCAATAATATTACGATCTAAATCATTAGCTTCGGTAGTATTACATAATGCCCGAATTCTGTTGGAAACTTCATTTGCAGTATCATAAATATATAGTTGTGCAAACCTAGGGATTTCACCAAAATTAGGTAACAATGATCCTATACGATGATAATTTTGGCCAGACACACGGAATATATAAGGTCCAGGTCGATTATTTATTTGGTAATCAATTTTCACACCAATAGATGTAAAAGAGAACATGGAGTTATATATTCTGATTTTTTCAGTAAATTTCTTTGCTGTATATCCTCTTTCATGATTAAGTAACATCTCAAGATAAGATGGTGTAGGAGGTAAGGGTTTTAACACAATCTTCCCTTTAGCACAACATAAAGAGAAAGTAGGCTTTGTTGTTCTTCGCGATTTAATAAGACACTCATCAAGCCAAAATATAGCCCCACAGTATTCGCAAGTACAATTTGGATAACCCAAATCAAGTACTGCATTCAATAGGAATGTATGTAATATTATAAATAAACAGGATAAACAACAAAAAAATAATCAAACCGATTAAAAAACTAACCTTCAAGCAATTCGGCTGGACTATTATCTACAGCATCTTCCATAGGCAAACAATCAATCGATGATCTTCTAACTTTGGAAGTTTTATGTAATTTAGAAGATTCACCTATTTCAAGAATTCTCACATCACAGTTAATTTTTCTTTTTCTTTTTTTCTTACGTATTATATCCATACGTCTCTGTCTATTTATCTTACAAACTTCTCTTAAAACTATTGCATTATCAGTACTATTCACATCCATATATCTTATTCCTATCATATAAATTCCGCTGCCATCTAATATGTTCAAACAGAAGCTACTGACACTGTATGCTATCCTGACCTACAAATGTCCATATATCCAGATTTTGTTAACAAAGGGTAAAAAAATAAACAGGGAAAAATTTTTTTAAGGCATACATCGAATAGATATTCACCATTTATATTTATTTAAAAAACGGAAACAATTAAAGATGAACTACATTGAAAGCCAGCTAAAATTTTGTGATCAATACAGAATTTTGATTAAATCAAATAAATTATACACATAACATCAACAGTAGAAAGTATAATGATATGGACAGAAACTTACCTGTAAAGTGTTTGTCTCCCTGTCAATATTAGGTCACTGCAATTTCAAGAAAGATATATACAGAACTATTTCAATTTGGGAAATTAGAAATAGGGGAAAAATGGATTTCTTGTATGTAAATCAAAACATAAGTTGTCTACCAAGAAACATCAATAACTCGGATCATTCAATAGCAAGCATTAGTAATATATATATTCAATACTACCTGTAGCCACATATATTCTTTCCTCACTGCAATTTCAAGAAAGATATATACAGAACCATTACAATTTGAGAAATTAGAATTACGGGAAAAATGAATTTCTTGTATGTAAATCAAAACATAAGTTGTCTACCAAGAAACATCAATAACTCGGATCATTCAATAGCAAGCATTAATAACGTATACTCAATACTACCTGTAGCCATATATATTCTTTCTATGCTACCAAATATTACATGACGTAATACTCAAAGACAAAATGCTGTACAATATACTAACGTACAAAGGTATATCAAAATATAAAATGATATCATAACATACATCAAGAAGAAATTCCCTTCTACAGAAAGAATCAGTAATTTCTCAAACAAAAAAAACAACAATAAAGATTAAGACAGACATCTCTAAAATATGAACAATAGTAGATACTACATACAGAGAAGAGGTTGCTGTCAATGGTTTTTTGGAGCGTTTGACAGTAATGTTATGTTGTAAGTTGATAAAGGAAATATAGGTAACAAAATTACAAAAAGATAAAACTTGAATAAAGAAAACCCTAAATATTATTTTTCAAAGAAGAGTATTATTCATATTATAACAAACAACAGTACTTCTCAGTAGTAAAAGTTAACAGCAAAGATTATAAGAAACAGATAACAAATATCTGAAAAATTACATATTGCATTCTCAAAGAAAGTTACCTGGAATAATTTTTATGGACTTTTGTTAATGTTGATCTGTTGTAAGTTCATAAAGCAGACACAATCATGCGGTAGCAACGATCGACAATATTTAGTAGGTACTATCTATAGCCATGTGTAATTTTCGTATCCTACGAACTCTTTACAGCAACAACCATTAATAACATCTACACAGTGCTATCTGCATGCATACATGTTCTTTGTATCATACAAACTCTTAAAAATATTACATTATCAATACATATAAACTCCTCCACCACCTAATATGTTCAAACAGAAGCTATTGCATCCTATCCTAGAGTACAAATGTCCATGACATCAGCAGACACAATCATGCAGCAGCAACGATCGACAATATTTATTAAGTACTATATACAGCCATGTGTAATTTTCGTATCCTACGAAGTCTTTACAGCAACAACCATTAATAACATCTACTCAGTGCTATCTACAGGCATATATGTTCTTTGTATCATACAAACTCTTAAAAATAATACATTATCAGTACATATAAATTCCTCCACCACCTAATATGTTCAAACAGAAGCTACTGCATCCTATCCTAAACTACAAATGTCCATGTACACATATTCGTTAACAAAGACTTAAAAAAAAGTAAACAGTAAGAAAAATTTTTTATAAGCCATACATCGAGAAGATACTGAAGATTTTTATTTATTTAAAAAGCAGAAACCATTAAAGATGACCTACATTGAAATCCAGGTAAAATTTTATGATCAATAAGGAATTTTGGTTACATAAAATAAATTATACACATAACATCAAAGTAGAAAGTATAATGATATGGGAAGAAGCTTACCTGTAACGTTTTTTCCTTCCTGTCAATATTAGCCCGCTGTAATTTTAAGAAAGATATATATAGAACTATTACAATTTGAAAAATTACCAGTAGGTCAAAAACTGATTTATTACATGCAAATCAAAACATAAATTGCCTACCAAGAAGCATCAGTAAGTCGAATCATTCAATAGCAAGTATTAATAACATATATTCAGTGTTATCTATAGCTATATATATTCTTTCTATTCTACCAACTCTTACAGTACGTAATACTCAAAGAAAAAATGTTGTAAAATACACTCACCTACAAAGGTATAGGAAAAGATAAGACGATATCATAACATACAGCTACAAGAAAATCCCTTTTAAAAAAAGCACCAGTAACTTCTCACATGAAGAAAACAACAACAAAGATCAGAACAAATATCTATAAAATATGAAATAAAATATGAACAATAATACATACTACATACAGAGAGAAGATTGCCGTCAATAGGTTTTCTGGAGCTTTTGGAAGTATTGTTATATTATAAGTTGATAAAGGAAATATAGATAAGAAAATAATAAAAAGATAAAATATAAATAAAGGAACCCCTAAATATTTTTTTTCCGAAGAAGAGTACTACTCATATTATAACAAAGATCATTACTTGTCAGAAGTAAGAGGCAAGAAGAAAGTTTAAAAGAAACGGATAACAAATATCTGAAAATTTACAGCAACAACCATTAATAACATCTACTCAGTAATATCTACAGTCATATATGTTCTTTGTATCATACGAACTCATGTAATAACTAATATATTCAATAAAATCGTTGTTGTAAAATATAGCAATCTACAAATGCATATAAAGATATAAAATGATATCATAACATCCACTACTAATAAACCCCTCTTTCAAAAAGAAATCAATAAGAGATTGGAGCAAACATCTAGTAGATATCAAGAAAATGATATATCACATACTGTCAAACTTTATATCCATACGAAAACGGCAACAATTGAAGATGTTAGAAATTAAAAGGCAGACATAATTTACTGAACATTACGCAGTTTTCGTCACACATAAAATGAACTATGTATACAACATCAACAGTAAAAAGTACTATACTATGAAAAGAACCTTACCTGCAACGATTTTTTTCTTCATATCAATAGGAACTCTCTGTAATGTTAACATATATATATATGGAACTATAAAAAAAACGGAAAATTACCAGAAGAAAAAAATAGCTACTTTTAAAAACATTTCGTAAATTGTTTATTAACAAACACCAGTAAACACAGTGATACAATAGCAACAATTAACGACATTTACTAAGTACTGTCGACACCCATATGTATTCTTTGTATCGCAACAAGTCTTATAGTAATTAATATATTCAAAGAGTCAATGTTGTAAAATATAACAACCTACAAATGCATACAGGAAGATAAAATGATATCATAACATCCACTACAAATAAACCCCCTTAAAAAAAATAAACAGTCTAAAGTAAATAAAATAAACAGAGATTAGAGCGAACATGTACCAGACATATAGAAAGATAAATATTAAATACTGTAGAAAAGGTTACCTTCAAAGTTTATTCTGGACTTTTGTCAATATCGATCCCTTATAAGTTAATATCCATAGGAAAAAAAAACAACAGTTAAAAATGTTATTATTAAACATTTAAAGGTAGACAGATTTTAATGAGAATGAATGAGTTTCGATCATACACAAAATAAACTATACATACAACATAAACATAGGAGAAGTGCCATACTATGAAAAAAACCTTACCTGTAACGGTTTTTTTCTTCCTATCAATACTAACTCACTGCAATGTCAGCAAAAATATATGTATAAAACTGTCCAAAAGCGAGAAATTAGCAGAAGGAAGAAACATAGATGTTATCTCAAAAAACAATATGTAAATTTATTACTAACAACATCAATAGACACATTCGTACAATTTGAAAAAATTACTAATATATATTCAGTACTATCTAGAACCATATATGTTCTTCGTATCATACCAACTCTTATAGTAAATAATATATTCAAAGAAGCAATACTGTAAAGTATAACGACCTACAGATACATAGAGAAACATAAAACTATATCATAACATCGACTACAAAGAAACCCCCTTTAAAAAATTTTCAGTAATCTATCTAAAGTAAATGAAAGAAACAGAGATTACAGCAAGCATCTAGCAGATATCAAAAAATTGATATATTACATACTGTCAAATTTTATATCCATACGAAAATACCAAGAGTTAAAGATCATATACATTGAAAAACAGACAAAATTTAGTGAGCATTAAGGAATTTTTATCATACATCAAATGAACTATGCCTACAACAACAACATAAAAAAGTACTATAGTATCAAATGAATCATACCTCTAAATTTCTTTCTTCCTATCAATAGTGAGTCAGTACAATGTCAACACATATATATATAGATCTATTTAAAATCCAAAAACTGACAGAAGAAAGAAACATAAATATTGTCTCAAAAACATTATATAAATTATTTACTAACGAACATCAACAGACACAGTCATACAGTACCAACGATTAATAACATCTAGTAAGTACTGTAGACAACCATATATGTTACTCATATCATACCAATTCGTATAATAAATCATATATATTGAATCCATGTCATAAAACATAGCGACCTAAAAATGCATAAGAAAACATAAAATGATATCATAACATCTACTGCAAAGAAACCCCCTTTACCAAGAAGGATTAATAGCCTCTCTAAATTAAACAAAAGATACAAAGAGCAGTGAACGATAATCAGGTAAAATATAACTAACCGAAACTATAAATATTATTTTTAAGGAAGAAGGTTGATCACATCACATCAAACATTAATAAGCAAAAACATGTCAAACGAAACAACATAAAATTTGAGTAAATAGTGAAGAAAATCACAGAGAAACAGCAACATTATACATTAAAGCAACAAACCAATATCAAATGATTGTAAAAGGAGAACATGCATAACAGATTTCAAATAAGAAACCTTTAACATACATTAGCTTTCAACTTCAGATTAATAGAACCAGAAGATTAACGGAAACTTTGTAAAATAGTTAAAGTTATAGAAAGAATGAAACGTGAATAAACAGTTAAAATAGAAAATCAGTAAGGAAATCGGGAAATGGAAACATATATGAAGTAATAAACAAAAGAAATAACCCATTACCATCGAAGGTCATTTACCTTTTGACATAATCCAAGCAAAACCCAAATCACCAAGCACAACCCTAAATATCTAGGGTTATACAGAGCAACAAAGAGTCGCATGAACTCAACATTAACGATCAATAGAATAAGGCAACAACGACAACATGTATAGCGTAATAAGGGAAAAAAACCTTAGGGAGAAGAAAACACACCTTAGCAAAACCCAAATCACCAAGCACAACCCTAAATATCTAGGGTTATACAGAGGAACAAAGAGGCGCACGAGCTTAACATCAACGATCGTTAGAATAAGGCAACAACGACAACATGTATAGCGTAATAAGGAAAAAAAACCTTAGCGAGAAGAAAACACACCTTTTCCACAGGAAGAAGACAAATATCAGTAGCAGAGAACATCAACAGCACCTGGAGCAAGAAGACGAAGAAGAAGAGGAAACACTGAGGAGAAAACGCAGAAAACCAGAAGAAATACTGAGGACAGAAGGGGCGGCGAAGGGAGAATTCCAGGAGACCCCCAACCGCGAGAAAGGAGCCATCCTTTCGGCAGGTGTAGACGATACTTCGAGAGAGGGAAAAGGGTTTCGCCATCTGGCAGCATGCAGGGAGGGGAAGGCACACTCAACGTGGAATACCAATCGACCCAAAGCAACCGATGAGGTAGTCGATGACACGTGGCAGACGAAAGGGAGAAACCCAGTAATAGTTATAGTACTAGGGTGCATACCCGCGCTTCGCGGCGGAGATAAAATGAAATGTAAAAAACAGAGGAAGATGTTTACAAAATTAGATGCATGTTTTATGAAAATATAAATTAACAATGATTCGGTGTTTAAAACAATGAAAAATTTAAGAAGATATCTGCTTTATATGATAACAACTTTATTAAAAGAAAGTTCCATTAAATATTATAAGACATAAAACTACAAATTATAAGAAATAAAGAAAGATGATACAAGCAAACTGTGGTGATTATTGTTTATAAGTGTATATATTATATTACAGAAACAACTACATAAAGTTACTGTGAGTAATCAACAGTTGCTATTTTTTGTTATTATAATACTCATATTACGTTTTTTCTTCGAAGGGGATATTAAAATTGATAGGATATTTGTCTTCGGGTTAGTGGGTACCACATACATTGCACGACACTATTAGCTTGAGTGAAAAATGTATACTTTATTCTTTAGTATTCATTTCATTAGCATTCATACTGTTACAAACAATACCTCACAAAAAACAAAATAGGCATTAAGTAAAAATATAATATTTGAAAAAAATATAGGTATATACGACTAAATTTGCTGGTGATAGTTATTGAAAGAGAACAGAAGTTAGTAGTAACACTTTAAAGAGTCAATTTAGGAAAAATATAAAGTAAAATTTAAACATGCGTTCTTGATGGTAGAAAGAATTGCTGACTGTATGGAAGGAAAAATAAAACTATTTTGAAAAAATAAAACACTGGATAGAAGGTAACTGATATATAAAGGTTGGAGTTTCCTTAAACAAAAGAAGAAACATAGGCGAAAACATGAAGTTGTTCAGTACTTTATTACAAAACATCTTAGAACAGTTTAAAAGTAGTAGAAACGCAGAGGTGGAAAGTGGGAGGTGTACTGCAAGAAAAGTGAAGGATACCTGCATAATTGAGAGAAATAAATATTAGTATAAGAAGAAGCTTATGAATAATAGGTTTAAATAAGGTAATTATTATAGTAAAACCAAAATAAGAACATATAATAGAAAATTTGATTTATTGGATTTTTTAAGATAAATTAAGGAAAATATAACAGTAAATTTTTTTTACCCATTTTAGTCTAGACTATTTGAGTCAGTGACGGATGTGGATGGTACACTTTCTTTTTCAACACTGTAAGATCACAGAGAAATGAAAATGTTAAAATAATTTTATATTTTACTATAAAAATGTAATAGAAATGGCAAGAATTATATACGAAGGTTATATCTTTCACGAAACCTGGACACTTCAGGGATATTTAGGTCTATATGAAACCTACTTGAAGTGGTGCAACATAGCACAGGATCACCTACAATAACCGAGAATTTGTGAAATATTCAAGATAAAATTTTAAAAACTGTAACTAATGAAGCTGTTAGAGAAGAAAACTAACCACGGTAATATTTGACAGTTAAGCCAGTCAAAATGATGACAATTTTGTGTTCTCTGTCACGAAGAAGTCTTGATGGAAAAATTTCTGCAATTTTCCCCATAAAGTAACAGGTAGTATTTTCTTGCTGTTTATGTCACAGCAGACATGATAATTAGATTGTATATGTAGGATGTGGAATATTCTGAAAAAAAGTAAATTAGTCACAAAATACATGATCTTTATAAAAGAACCTGTTGTTTTGGATTTTTATATTTTGCTTGACAGGAGCACCTTCTTCATAACAAGTCCTTTTAGTGCTGTCAAGAGGAAGAAGCCACCCAATTATATCTGAAAAAGAGAAACACATATTATTTACATTAATGTTACAACTAAATAATATAAAAGTAAAATATTGATTTCATATTATATGAGTTAGTATAATAGTATACGTACCAATGATGTATGCATTGAAGAAGATAGGCATGGTGACATCTTCAAAATCAACAAAGAAAAATTTATGGCATGGAATAGAGAGTTCTATTTCCGAATGATGGATGATATACGTTATATCTATAAACATCAAAATCGTTTCATTTGGGACAATTCTTAACGATGTTTTATTTGGATGTGCAGTACAGTCGACAACTGTATAAATTTCGCCTTCCTCCAGACTATGCCCAAAACAGAATCCTTTGTCCAATTCTATCAGTCCTTCAATAGGTGTTTCCTGTATGAGAGAGGAAATTTGAAAGTAATTATAAAAGAAGTTGTGAGAGTGTAAAGGAAATACTAACTTCAATTAATTAGAAGTAAGGAATAGTATTATTTAAAATTTATTGCCTTTCAGACTAACCTTTTCGTCGATAGCAAGAAAACTTGCACGGGATGGATTGTTGGGACAGCCCAAGCTCGAGGAATCCCACAGACGAATGATTCTAATTTTGACTGTATATATTTCACCCACAGTTGTAAA
This sequence comes from Ottelia alismoides, assembly GCA_037367405.1. Taxonomy (NCBI): domain Eukaryota; kingdom Viridiplantae; phylum Streptophyta; class Magnoliopsida; order Alismatales; family Hydrocharitaceae; genus Ottelia; species Ottelia alismoides. The sequence continues at coordinate 987,721 of JAZKJV010007980.1, forward strand.
GTCAGAAATATATGAATATTTCATTTTAGTGAGGTACCTGAAAAAAATAGTCTAATATGAGAACAACAAATGGGAAGATGATGGGCGACCCGAGCGAACGAGGTAAAGGTACAAAATAGGTCGTTGCGACCTCTATCACTCAGAGTCACTCAATCAAGAAAAATCAGACCACTCGAGCAAATCAATCAATCAAGCACAAAAGAAAGCGGCCTAGCTATGAGATTAACCTGGTATAGCACCCAGGGTCGAACACAAGGAGCACGGGTTGGCCGAAGGCCTACGAAGTAGTAAAAATAAACTAAAATAAAAGACAAGTATTTTTTTCAGTGGTTTTTAATAATTTTTATAATTTTTTTTGAATTTTTAAAAGTGAGGAAAATAGAAGAAACACAAAATCAAGCCAACTTCAACTAATTATTTAATGCATCAAAAATCAAACAAAAATTCGAGAAAAAAATGTTTTTATGTTTTTTAGGTTTTTAAGTGTTTTTGGTGAATTTTTGGGATTTTTACAAGGTGTATTTTATTTTCTAAAAATCAAACAGTGCTAAAAAGACAAGGTCCTGTCCAGCCAGGCCCAAAACCCAAAGATAAAATATCTAAGGATCTCAGAGGGGCCTGGAGGTAATTTTCCTATATACTAGATGTAATAAGGAAAATTAGGGCACCAAAATTATTGTTTTTGGGTTTTTAAATTATTTACTATAATTTTTATGAGTTTTTAGGTGTTTTTAGATTTTTAGGGTTTTTACTCAATGAAAAATAGCCAAAATTGGCTAGAAAATCAAGAAACACAAAAAGAACAGTAACTATTTTTTTAGAATTTTTGGGGGTGTTTTTATATTTTTTTGGGATTTTTAAACCTAGACAGTAGCTAAAATAGATGTTTTTGAATTTTTAAAAATACTAAATAAAATCAAAAATGTCCTCACAAATTCTCAAAAATCCAACAACATGGCAGGAGCCATGTGTCAAATTTTCATCGAATTTGGAGGTGGTTTGATATTTTATTCAAAATCAAAAAGAGGGCACAGTGCAGAGGGACTTAAGTGCAAATACCCGAAGATCTGGGGGTCCAGGTGCAAATAACCCAGCAAGTCACGCACTTGGCGCGTGCCTGGGGCACTCAGGGACCTTCTGGTAATAAAAACCAAGTCCTAGGACCTTTTGGTAACTCGTACCAAAAAGTCCAGGGACGGTTATGCAATTAACCCACTAAAATCCGCACATGCTCAAATAAAACGTTCACAGGGGTATCGATGCAATTACCAAAAAGTATTCATTCATTCATAAACCAACCAGAACTACAGGATTAATACTGCAAATAAACCAAAAGTACACGTGACGAAGCACGTGGCTCACACAAACAGGGGTATAAATGCGAATATTAACAAGCACGAGGTCCAATGTGCAATTTACCCTACGTAAATAAAATGCATAAAATATTTACAGGACTGGAATTAAAAACACAAACTACGAGGGGGCCTAAGATAAATTACCCCTTTATTACGCCGACGGCTGGATGAGCGCCACGTAGATGATCGGACGGTCCTAGTGAGTGGCGCCTCTCTCTCCTTCGCACGTGGGCCGATCGACGGTGCAGGGCGAGGCACGTGGAGGATCTAACGGCTGGCAGTGCTGGTGCCTCTCTCCTCTGCGCTAACGGTCCGGATCAGCCCCTCGATGGGATCAACGGTGCCTGCTCCTCCGTGGATGGACGATCAAGATGAAAACTGGGGAGCTGCGGGTGATCGGACGGTGATGGAGGTCCCTCGAAGAACAGGTGGCCGGCGAGTTTCACCAGCCTCGTATGCGTGCTAGGGCCCTCCTCAGCTGCCTCCAAGGATCGGAGAAGATCGGCGATGACGTCCCGCAGCTGGTGGTGGCCTCCGATGGCTCAGCCGAGCCCTGGAAGGGCTCCGGCGAGCGTAGCGGCGATGAGCTCCTGGCCTGGATGTGAGGGGGCCTCAGATGGCCTCCTCTTGACCTGCAAAACAGCTCAAGAGCTTCGCGGGTCGAGGGCAAAGTGCCTCGACCCGAAGAAGCGGCGTGAGGGTGAACTGTGGGTCGGGACGAGCGAGCTCCGGCGAGCGGAGGACGGTGGAGCTCGAACCCCAGCTCCTGTGCGAGCTGGGTTGAGTGAAGGGGCAGAGAAGGTGCGTCGAGGGATGGCGGAGGTGACTGAGTGTTCCGATGATCGAGAAGATGTACGATATAGCCAGAATCAAAGGAATACGTCGGAGCTACGAATTGGGGGTAACCAAAAATTAAACGAAATGAGAAGACTAGAAGGTTACCTGGGAGGCGTGGAAGACTGTGCTGGAGCTAAGGTGGCTCCTGGTCGTCGCCTCGAAGGTTGTCACTGCCTGAGGCTCGAGCTCCTGCACGGGGCGGAGCACGGCGGCGCAACGTCGCCGGATCAATGGTCCGGGCACCCGCTCCTCACTGCGACAAAGGCAACCGCGAGCTGTCACCTCAGGGATTGCAATGGAGGTCACGGGAATGAGAGTGGCGAGCCAAAGATGGAGAATGAATGCGGCGGAGCTCGGTTTTTATGTGGGCGCAGGTCCGGGAAGAAGAGCTCGGGTCCGGCTCGATTGAGCACGGATCCCTAGGATCAATGTCGGGCGAGATTCCCGGATACCTGGGGAGTAATTAGGACCTTGGATTAGGCGAAATGGTGATCGGGTCTGGTGGGAATAAGTGGGAGAAGTTGGGTCCGCGAACCAGACCCGGCTCTGGTGGTCCTGGGGGGGGAGTTGACCGGGGGTCAACAATCCCCCGTGGACCAATCAGAGCCCGCCAAGCCATAAGTTTTTATTTGATTTTTTCGGGCCATTAAATGACCGAATTTTCAAAAACTTAAAACATGAAATATTTTTAATTTATTTTTTTCTATTTTTTGTGATTTTTAATTAATTTTTGGAAATAAGAATAAGGTATTTACATAGTATAGCTATATATAGGTATATATACAATATAGGGTTTTTAATTTTGATTTTTAATTAGTTATTTTTATACATTTTTATTCCTATTTTATATTTTATTTATTTATAGAATAAAATGAGGAATAAAAGGCTATTTTTATTTTATTTTTATTATTTATGTATATAGGTAAAATAAATAGATATGTACATCTATATACATGGTATATGTACAATATATTTTTGTGTTTTTAATTTTTGTTATTTTTATTTGATTTTTGTTTTAATTCTTTTTATTTATTTTATTTACAATATATCATAGAATATTTACAAAGAGTTTTAAAAATAAATAAATTTATTTACAAGGTTAAATAATTAAAGAAGGTGGTCTATGTACATGGTGAAGGGATATTTTTGGTCTTTTTAATTTTTAAATTTTTATTTTGTTTTTAGTATTTTCTAAATATATACACAATATATACAAGCATATTTTTGGTTGAGGGAAATATAATTTTATTTATTTACAAATATATATATACACATGAGCCCCTATCTCCCTCTACTTGGCTTTTATGCGGTCAGGCCCATGCTGAGCCCTCCCTTGGGTTAGGTTGCTCAATATTTATTCTAAATATTTCCCTCTTTTTCTTTTTCATCTTTATTCTTTTATTTTTGCACAAAAACATGCTAATTATAAGTATTTACAAACATGCATGCTTTTGCTAATTATTCCTATTTACACATATCTACATGCATTTGCATAGGTTTTTGTAGCTAAAATATAAGAATAAAGAGTGATGAATGGGTATTCATCACCCCCCTATACTATACTTTGCTAGTCCCTTAGCAAACACTTATTTGAAAAAGAAGTGAAAAAGAAAGAAAGAAAAAGAAAAGGAGAATGTACATGGATCAAGGTTGATTATTAAACTTGCCTTCATTAAATTGGGGTATGGAGCTTAATCAGATCTTTGGATTATTAATGTGTCGGAACCTTATTTAGACTTAAGCTTAAAACCTAACAGCCTCTAAGTTCCACTATTCTATAACCAAGACTCCTCAATGCTCCAGATCAGAACAAATCATCAATCACAAACCCTGAAGACCATGAATCTTTTCTTGTCCTGTGAAAGTGAGGTCTAAGCTCTCCACCTCAGAAATGGCAACTTGACAACCCTCCCCAACAAGGTAACTCTATGACCTCAATCTGGCCATTCTTTCCTCGAGGAGCGGGGTATTCCCTTCTAAGTTCAAGTACAACCGGCTCAAGAAGAGGGGGAAGAAGAGAATGGGTCAAGGCCAGTGTAGCCAAGTACCCTTGGGAGCTTGACCAGTGTAGCCAAGTCTCCCTGCTGCAAGCTACAACAGGTGGATCATGAAACCAAGCTTTGCTTATTGCACTTATATACATACTCCGGTGGGATTATCATTTTCTCTCAGACCCACCACTTTTTTGGAGTTCTTTTCTTTTTGCATTTTTTTTTCGAGTGCATCTATACAACATATACATGTGCAGCATATATACAAGGAGTTTTTCCTCTTGAGCCAGTAGACTATCCCTCTTTTGAAGCTTTATTGCAACCCACAACTCCCGTCGTTAGACTTCATGGCAACCAGACCAAGTTGAGACGCACTTCCTTCACTATAAGAAGAAGAGAGGTTCCGCCTAGAAGTACTACCCTCATATGCTACCCCAAGTCAAGGAAGACTGCCTCCTCACCACCTCATCCGTAGAGAGCTCGGTGCATAGTGCGGTTGTCCAAGTAAAGCCATAATCTATATGAGTCATGTGTTGTTGTTAAGTGCTCTACTTAGGCTCATTGAGATGACATGTGATCATAGCCTAGTGGACTCAAAGAATTAAGTCACCATGGACCTGAAAAGCCTTAAACCTAAGCCCTATAAGGTTCCTCTTAGAATTAGGTGGATTAAGATCTTAATCAAGCTCCATTTCTCAATTTGATTCCAGGCTAGTTTAAATGTCAACTATCATCCAAGAAAAACTATATACATATGTACAAAAAGATGCATATTTACACACTATTTTACAATCATGCAAAATTTTTGAAAAATGTTTTGAAATCATGAATGATGATGCATGAAGTGCAAGTTTTGCAAAAAGATTTTTACACACATTTACACAAGATTTTTGCAAACTTTTTGATTTTCAAAACATTTTGGAAAAATTTTGTACTATATACATAATTTTGATACAAAAATATTTACACAAGCTTTACACACAAAAGATTTTTGAAATCATTTTTACAAAAATAATTTGTACACTAGCTATGTATGTGCAAATAAAAGAAGATTATGTACATGAAAAATTTTTTTAAATTTTTGTGGTTTTTAGCCATTTTTATTTATTAACACACTCACACAACGTACGAGTTATGGCTAAAGTATATATGAAATATATACACACCCCCCTATACTTAGCTCGAATGATGTCCTCGGAGTCAAGAGCGATGAAGAAGACATAACTCGTGCTATGTATAGGGAAGTGAAAAGAAAGGCTATACAAAAGGAAATGAAAAAGTCAAGATGGACTCGGGTCTTCCCCCTATACTTAGGATCAAATAATCCTAAGTATAGCAGGCTGTACACGAAGGGAAAACCGAGTGGAGAATGTACAGGGTCTACCCCCCCTATACTTAGGGTAAGATATCCCTAAGTATAGGCAGCAAAACAGGGGTAGACAGAAACAAAAGAAATACCCGAAAGGTCTCACATCCCCCCTATACTTAGGGTAAAGTGCACCCTAAGTATAGCATAATCACAAGATGAAGAAAGGGATGTGGGACTAAGGAATGTGGTGATATGGACATCTGGATCTATATACAGCGGAGGATCAGTAAAGCTCAGGCGTGAGATGCATTAGATGTGAGTCAAAGACCACATCTCACGCAAAATGAATAGGGGCAATATCAACGACCCGCGGCTCATGATCTAGAAATAGCTTGAGCCGCTGGCCGTTCACTCGGAAGGTAATCTCAGAAGACAACTCAGATATGTCGATGCTACCGTTGTCGTGTACCTTCCGAACCAGATAAGGTCCTTTCCATTTGCTCTGTAGCTTCCCTGGAAATAGTCTAAGCCTCGCATCAAACAGCCATACTCTCTGTCCAATCTCAAAATGCTTGTGGCTGATATGAGAATCATGCCACTCCTTGACTCTCTCCTTATAATGTAGGCTGCTTGAGAAAGCTGAATCTCTAAGCTCCTCCAGGGCAGCTAGCTCTGCCCTCCTCTGGTCTCCTATACCATCTGGATCCATAAGTATGTCTGTGACTGCCCAAAGTGACTTGTGCCTCAGCTCAACAGGTAAATGGCATGGCTTGCCATATATGAGGCGAAAGGGAGATGTACCCAAAGGTGTCTTGAAAGACGTCCTATATGCCCACAAGACCGAGTCCAAAAGCTGTGACCAATCCTTTCGGTCAGGGCGGACGACTTTCTGCAGAATAGTCTTGATCTCCCTATTCGACACTTCGGCTAGACCATTCGTCTGTGGATGGTACGGTGTAGCAACACGATGATCTATGCCGAACTCGCTAGCAAGTGCCTTCACCTGGTCGTTGATGAAGTGAGATCCCCCATCAGAAATAAGAACTCGTGGAACCCCGAACCGCGTGATGATATGCTTCCTCAAAAATCTGCAAACTGTCCTCGCATCAGCGGCTCGGGCGGGGATAGCCTCCACCCAACGACTCACATAATCAACGGCCAACAGAATGTACTCAAATCCCTGACTCTTAGGGAATGGACCCATGAAATCGATGCCCCATGCGTCAAAAACCTCACAGAAGTGAATGGGCTGCATCGGCATCATATCACGCTGTCCACAAGTGCCCATCGTCTGACAGTCAGTACACCTCTTCACGAACTCATCTGAGTCCTTGAAGAGGGTAGGCCACCACAAGCCGGATTGGAGCACTTTCTGTGCCGTTCTCCTCCCAGAATGATGTCCTCCTGCCTCAAGCTTGTGGCAGTAAGTGAGGACGCTATGGTGTTCCTCCTGAGGAATACACCGACGCCAGACGCTATCCCCTCCTTCGTGTTAAAGGATGGGATCCTCCCAATGGTAAGACTTGGCCTTCGCTAGGAAGGTCTCAAGCCTCTGCCTGGGCCAATCTTGTGGGACTTTCCCAGCAACGAGAAAGTTCACAATATCGGCGTACCAAGGGAGTGAGGCGATAGCAAGGATCGCCTCATCTGGGAAGGTATCTCTAATAGGATCAATCTGCTCAGAATCCTCAGGCTGCTCTAATCGGGAGAGATGATCCGCCACCACATTCTTGACTCCAGGCTTATCCTTAATCTCAATGTCGAACTCCTGGAGTAGAAGGATCCATCTAGTCAGTCTGGCCTTGGCATCCTTCTTTGCCATGAGGTACCTGATGGCGGTGTGATCTGTAAACAAAGTCACTCTAGATCCAATGATATATGATCTGAACTTATCCAGGGCAAACACTACGGCTAGCATCTCCTTCTCTGTGACTGTATAATTCCGCTGGGCGGAATCCAATGTGCGGCTAGCATAGTGTATAGCAAATGGCACTCCATCCCTCCTCTGTCCCAGCACTGCCCCTACGGCAAAATCGGAGGCGTCCGTCATGATCTCGAATGGGAGAGACCAATCAGGCGGCTGGAGGACAGGAGCCTCAATAACACACTGCTGGAGAGTAGCGAACGACGAAAGACACTTGTCATCGACAAGGAACTCGGTGTCTTTCGTTAGGAGGTCAGTCAACGGTCGGGCGATCCTGCTGAAATCCTGAATGAATCTCCTATAAAATCCAACGTGCCCCAGAAATGACCGTAACTGCCTCAGATTGGACGGCAGTGCGAGTTTTCTAATGACATCAACCTTGGCCGGATCAACCTCCATGCCCCTGTTGGAGATGATGTGGCCAAGCACCGTCCCTTGAGTCACCATGAAGTGACTCTTCTCCCAATATAGCACCAAGTGATACTCAATACATCGCTGAAGTACTCGATCTAGGCAGTCAAGACAAGAATCAAATCCGTCGCCGTAGATCGAGAAATCATCCATGAAGACCTCTAGGCACTCCCCCACCATGTCCGAGAAGATCGACAACATGCACCTCTGAAAAGTCGCAGGGGCGTTGCATAGCCCAAATGGCATGCGTCGAAAAGCGTATGTGCCGAAGGGACAGGTAAAGGTGGTCTTCTCCTGGTCCTCAGGAGCGATGGCCACTTGGTTATAGCCCGAGTACCCATCCAGGAAGCAATAATGGCTCTTCCCTGCCAGTCTCTCAATGATCTAGTCAATAAAGGGCAGGGGGAAATGGTCCTTCTTGGTGGCTTGGTTGAGTCTCCTGTAGTCAACACAAACCCTCCAAGAGGTGGGTACTCGTGTAGCGATCTCCTCTCCCGACTCACTGATCACAGTCGTGATGCCCGTCTTCTTGGGCACCACATGCAAGGGGCTGACCCACTTGGAGTCGGAAATGGGATAAATAAAACATGCACCCCACCATTTTGATATTTCCTTCATCACAACCTCTCTCAGGTTGGGGTTCAGACGCCGCTGGAACTCACGCGACGGCTTCGCCCCCTCCTCGAGATAGATATGGTGGGAGCACACTGATGGACTAATCCCATGGAGATCTGCTACGCTCCATCCGATCGCCTTGCGGTTCTTTTCAAGAACCCCCATCAAACGGGATTCCTGCTCTCCAGTCAACTCGGCGGAGATGATGACTGGGTACATCTCTGGATCGCCCGCAAGGAATCGATACTTCAACGAAGTAGGGAGCGGCTTCAGCTCTGGAATGCTGGGTGCCGGCAAATCTGGCTGTGGAAGAAACTGAGTGAAAGCTGCAAGGTCGGCCAAATCTGCCTGGGAAAGTGAAAGCATACTCTCGCAAACTGGATCGGGAGAAGGCGGCTCAACTGTACTGTCTCTGCTCGGCTCTGCAGCTACCTCCTCCTCATCAATAGGCTCAGATGGACTCAGGTCTGGCATCTGATCATAGCAATCGGCCCAATCAGACTCTGAATCCGAGGGATCTGCATCAGAAACGGTGGCATCAGTACCACCGGGAAACAAGGTGGCCTCAGAACCACCATCACTAGTCATCGTGCTGTGATCGAGGACCGGCTCTGCTGCCTCAATGGTATCCTGAACCAGGTCTGTGCTCTCCAGACTCTCCTCTGTTGTCATCTCTGCATCAGCTGTGTCTGAAAGTGAGAGGGTAGTCTGTGTCTCAAGGTCTGCCCAAGCTGCTTCATCATCTGTGATCACAAAATCACAGTCCTGGTGGATGTCTGGCTCTGCGTCTGTCAGCTGCTCTGAGTCGGTACTCGCATCTGAGCGGGATCTGAATCTGGCTCTATAGTCCTCGACCGTCTCTATTTGTATACTCTCGCCCTGGACGCGAAAGTACACCTTCCCGCTATCATGATCAGTCACCGCCTTGGCTGTGGCCAAGAACGGACGACCAAGGATGATGGGGGTATCGGCCACTGACTCAGGGATCTCCATGTCCAACACTACGAAGTCCACGGGGAATTGCAAGCCCTGAATCGTGACGATAACGTCTCGTAATAACCCCTTCGGCCTCTTGACAGATCGATCAGCGAACTGAAGGACTGTCCTACTCTGTCGAAGAGTGCCCAACTCAAAGCGGTCGAGAAGGGCTGCCGGAAGAAGGTTAATCGACGATCCGCTATCTAGAAGAGTACGGTCGAACCACTGCTCACTAATCTGGCATCTGACATACGGGGCCCCTGAATCTGGCCTCTTGGCTGGCAGTCGGTTCTGAATTGCAAAGCACGTGGCTTTCGTCAGCACATGTATCTCTGAAGTGTGGTTCCTCCTCCTCCTCCTAACTGTAGTCCTCTCTCTCAAAGAACGCTGGAGAAGGGGGATGTGCTGCAAAGCCTCCTGGAGGGTCAGCTGGATATGGAATCGGTCAATCATGCTCTGGCTGAACTCCTCAAGCTCTCTCTTTTTTGGATCATTTTTCTTCCCCTTCCCCCTCTGAAGGGCTCTAGGGAAGGGGATCACTGGGTCCTTCTCAGATGAAGGACTAGGAAAAGGTCTAGACGGTTCAAGGACCAGATCCACACATACATCATGCACCACAGTGGGACCAGAAGAAAGTAAACCTTTTCCTTTATTAATAGCAGAGTTCCAAGATACATGAACATGAGGAAAAACATCTCTGTCTCTACAAACACCGGTGGCCTCAGTACCACCACGGGCTGGCTCTGCTGCTGCTGCTGGTAGACGTCGTGCGGCCTCAGTACCGCTGGCTGGCTCGGCTGAATGGGTGGCCTCAGTACCACCTCCTAGATCTGGTGAAGCGGCGGCCTCAGTACCGCCGGTGGGATCAGCATCCTTGGTGGCCTTAGTACCACCGTCATCGTCTGGAGCGGCCTCAGTACCGCTCTCCTCCTCCTCCTGTGGCGCCTCTGAATGAAGCTCAGATGAGGCGCCGCCGCCTGCTGGGGTCCTACCGCTCCTAAGTGTGACAAAATCAGCATCAAATAGATCCGAAGAAGTATCATCAAATGGGCCACTAGGAGTGGCTAACTCAGTATGTACTACCTGCTCAGATTTCCTCTTGAGGCTGTTTGGATTGGGCTCTATCTGGGCTGGTATGGCGGCCTTCCCTCTCACCAGGTCCCGCATCTCCTGGCGGAACTCGTCCATCTCCCGTCTGAATGTGGCCTGCTGGTCCGTGAGGAGACGGGCGATGTCATCCAAGGCGGGGCTCTCGTGGGAGCCCGACGGGTGGCCTCTCTGTGGGTGAGGCTGCTGGAACTGCTGTGGGTGAGAGGGGTAGGATGGAGGGTGCTGCTGGTATCCCTGGTGAGCCTGATGCTCACGTCTCCAAGACTGTCCCTGCTGCTGATAGGGACGCGGACCGTAGGATGACTGCTGCTGATACGCTGGGGGTTGTTGCTGCGGCTGGTGCTGGTCTCTCTGATGGGAGTACTGCCCTCCCTGTCCTGACGGCTGCTGCTGGGGCTGGGCACCACCACTCCCCCACCTGAATCCGGGATGGTCTCGTCGGATCCCAGGCTGGGGACGGTCGTACCAAATCCCGTTGACATCCATCAACGGCTCGACATCAAGGGGGGCTGGCGGGAGTACTGCCAGAGGCTGGTCCGGCTGGTAGACCACCATCTGCATCTCTGGAGATGGTGGAGACTGGTAGGTGGGCTGCGGCTGCTGGTACGGCTCCGCCTGTACAAGGTGAACCTGTCTAGGCTGCACGGGGGTGCTGGAGCGCTGGGACGAGCTGCTGCTGATGCCGGCGTCGCCTCGCGACTGAAGACGGGGCTGAGAAGCCGTCTGTGCCTCCTGGAGACACATGAGCTGTGTCTTCATGTCGCTCAATACCTGTGCCATCTGCTCCATCTGCGTGATACTCTGGCACTGCTTCTTCTCGATCAGCTCCATGCGGTCCAACTTCTCGCTGATGATACCCATGTCCGCAGCTGATGACTCTGCTGCTGCTGCTGCTGCGGACGAACTGGAAGGACCTGCATCTACCCGTGCTATCCGCTGGTACTGCACGGGTCCTGGCTGATGTGGCTGGGTCTTCTGAGTGTAGAGCCGGGTCTGGGACATCACCATGTAATTCTCTGCCATCTCCTCAAAAATGGCCCAGACCTGGTCATGGTCCTTGGCGAAGTAAGACCCGCCACAAGAAGCGTTCACCAGGCCCTGTAGCTCTGGTGACAACCCGCTGAAAAAGCTCTGAACGAGGTTCGGCTTCGTGATGTCGTGGTGCGGGCATCGGTCCAGGAGCTCTCGAAACCTCTCCCAAGCCTCGTGGAACTGCTCGTTGGGGAACATGGAGAAGTTGCTGATCAGGGCCCTCGCTGCATTCGTCCGCCCGAGTGGATAGTACTTATTCAAGTACTCGGTGCGGAGCTGCTCCCAGGTGTAGACAAATCTCCCCAAATGTTTCAGCCAAGTGGCTGCTCTATCTGCCAGTGAAAAGGGGAAGGCGATCATCTTGATCGTGTCCTGGTCCACATGTCTGTCGTGGACAGTGCTGCATATCATCAAAAACTCCTGGAGGTGGAGGTGGGGCTCCTCTGTAGCAAGTCCATGGAACCGAGGAAGCATCTGCAAGGTGTTCGGGGGGAACTTGAAGTCCCCCACGATAGCCGGAACCACAACCCAATGGTGCATCAGTGTAGATCCGGGGTTGTGCAACTCCCGCATCGGTCTGGGTGGTCCTGCTCCTCCTGCGGCTGCTGCCGCTGCGACGGCGGCCGCGGCTGCTGCTGCTGCGGCTCGTGCCTGTGCATCTGCATCCGGGATCTCCTCGGGCTCGCTCTGCGCATCTCGCTCTGCTCTGAGCCTCTCCAACTCTCTCCTCATCTCTATCATGAATGCTCCCTGATCGCGGAGCTGCTGCTGAACTGTATCGAGTGATGCGATCAGGGTGGAGTTGATCGCTCCCTGGTCTAGTACAATGTGCTCCGGTCGACGGGAGTGATCATCAGAACTGCCTGCTCCGGCCATCTCGACGTCTGCAAAATCAAATGAGCCCAACTTAGGTGCCGTCAAATGTATCAGTCTCTCCTCGGGCTCGTGTCTCTCAGGACGGTCAGAAAGGGGATCGAGGGGGAACAGGGTAGAGTCGTACTCGGGCTCGGAGAGCGGGTCTGAGCTCTCGCGAGCCAACCTAGATGATGAGGTAGACGCGCCCGAAAGCGGTGCAGCCAGAGGCTGCCTAAGAGATCGTCTACCCATCATCTTGATCTGGCGAGTAGGGCGGATGAGATCTGGAAAAATTATGATCTAAAAACAAACCCCCGGTTCACCAACGCAACGCGAGCTGAAGACCGTAAAAGTTCGGTCAAATTATCTTGTCGATTTTATTTTGGTGAACACTCAAGATATCAGAGCGCTTACGTGACCTGTTGGGATATCCGCTGCTAACCCCAACCGACTGGCCCGCACGGAAGAGTCGGTAATCAGTCGGGTTTAGCAACGGGGGGCTCTACCTAGGGTGCGGGTCACTCTCTCGCGCATACAAACCAAGCAATGAGGGGGTTGCTCTCCCCAAGACAAAATTTTTAGGGTGAGCGAGTTTTAAGGTTAATAATCTTAGCAGTCCCAATTTTATGGTTACACTTTTTAGGTATTTTTCAAAGCAAACAAAACGCCTAACGAATTTTTCGATTCTCCTGATTATTAAGTCCAAAACAGGGGGGAGAAGTCGAAAAAGCCGATGCACGAGAAATCAATGATGCATGCAAAGTCAGAAATGCGTACCTGCCTCCAGCTCTCTACATGCAATATGATCCGCACATAAAATAAAAGACAGAATTAAAACTAAGCTAAATGATGCAGCGGGAAGCCGAGTCCTAGACGAGCAACTTCTAGCGAAGAACCGTCTAACCGGTCACCGACCTCCAAGCCAAAGGGTCCGGTCTTGGCCCGTCCCTCCCCTGCCCGACAAATCGGGGGTAGGAGTAAGCGCTTTACAGGACGAGCTACGGCACGTAGGCTACGGAGGCTAGCGAGTCGGTTATTTTTATTATTTATTTTAAGTAGGTCCAATTACGGTCTATAGGAACAGATATGTCATTAAGGTGTGTGGATCCTACTTAATTACGTCACAATCACCAGAAAGTCCTAAATCTAGGGGCTCGAGCAAAAACCGCGAAAAAACCCGGAAAATGACAGTAAGAAAGAAAAAGAAAAGCCACGAAGAAAGCCGCGAAAAACCGCGAGGTCCTAATGGGTCCCCCGAGCACACCGGTGCTCGGCGAAACAGACCCGCTACGGTCACAAGTCCAAACAGTGTCCAAGTCCTGTCCCTGTATTATTACAATAATAATAATAAATGAAATAAAGTCCTAAGCTATCCTCACCCACTCAACTCTCCCTCTCGCTCTCTCCTGCGGCTTCGTAGAGAAAGAAGCCGCCTCCAAGTTCCTCGGCTGCTCAGGCTCCTCGAAAGTCGCCTCCGCGGTCCTCGGGCCCTCGCAAGAAGAAAAGAAGAGTGGTCAGACTAGAAAGGATAATCAAATGAAAAGAAAAAGAAATAAAAATACAAGTCAGGGTATATATGCAAAAATGAAAAATAAAATAAACACACAATATAAAACAAAAATAAAAATAAAAGAAAATCAAAATAAAACAAAATAAAACAAAATAAAAGAAACTAGATACAAAAAGCCGCGAAAACAAAAACGAAAATAAAGACAAAAATACTACTAAGCCGTGCTCCCCGGCAACGGCGCCATTCTGAATGGGCGACCCGAGCGAACGAGGTAAAGGTACAAAATAGGTCGTTGCGACCTCTATCACTCAGAGTCACTCAATCAAGAAAAATCAGACCACTCGAGCAAATCAATCAATCAAGTACAAAAGAAAGCGGCCTAGCTATGAGATTAACCTGGTATAGCACCCAGGGTCGAACACAAGGAGCACGGGTTGGCCGAAGGCCTACGAAGTAGTAAAAATAAACTAAAATAAAAGACAAGTATTTTTTTCAGTGGTTTTTAATAATTTTTATAATTTGTTTTTGAATTTTTAAAAGTGAGGAAAATAGAAGAAACACAAAATCAAGCCAACTTCAACTAATTATTTAATGCATCAAAAATCAAACAAAAATTCGAGAAAAAATGTTTTTATGTTTTTTAGGTTTTTAAGTGTTTTTGATGAATTTTTGGGATTTTTACAAGGTGTATTTTATTTTCTAAAAATCAAACAGTGCTAAAAAGACAAGGTCCTGTCCAGCCAGGCCCAAAACCCAAAGATAAAATATCTAAGGATCTCAGAGGGGCCTGGAGGTAATTTTCCTGTATACTAGATGAAATAAGGAAAATTAGGGCACCAAAATTATTGTTTTTGGGTTTTTAAATTATTTACTATAATTTTTATGAGTTTTTAGGTGTTTTTAGATTTTTAGGGTTTTTACTCAATGAAAAATAGCCAAAATTGGCTAGAAAATCAAGAAACACAAAAAGAACAGTAACTAATTTTTTTAGAATTTTTGGGGGTGTTTTTATATTTTTTTGGGATTTTTAAACCTAGACAGTAGCTAAAATAGATGTTTTTGAATTTTTAAAAATACTAAATAAAATAAAAAATGTCCTAAAAAATTCTCAAAAATCCAACAACATGGCAGGAGCCATGTATCAAATTTTCATCGAATTTGGAGGTGGTTTGATATTTTATTCAAAATCAAAAAGAGGGCACAGTGCATAGGGACTTAAGTGCAAATACATGAAGATCTGGGGGTCCAGGTGCAAATAACCCAGCAAGTCACGCGCTTGGCGCGTGTCTGGGGCACTCAGGGACCTTCTGGTAATAAAAACCAAGTCCTAGGACCTTTTGGTAACTCGTACCAAAAAGTCCAGGGACGGTTATGCAATTAACCCACTAAAATCCGCACATGCTCAAATAAAACGTTCACAGGGGTATCGATGCAATTACCAAAAAGTATTCATTCATTCATAAACCAACCAGAACTACAGGACTAATACTGCAAATAAACCAAAAGTACACGTGACGAAGCACGTGGCTCACACAAACAGGGGTATAAATGCGAATATTAACAAGCACGAGGTCCAATGTGCAATTTACCCTACGTAAATAAAATGCATAAAATATTTACAGGACTGGAATTAAAAACACAAACTACGAGGGGGCCTAAGATAAATTACCCCTTTATTACGCCGACGGCTGGATGAGCGCCACGTAGATGATCGGACGGTCCTAGTGAGTGGCTCCTCTCTCTCCTTCGCACGTGGGCCGATCGACGGTGCAGGGCGAGGCACGTGGAGGATCTAACGGCTGGCAATGCTGGTGCCTCTCTCCTCTGCGCTAACGGTCCGGATCAGCCCCTCGATGGGATCAACGGTGCCTGCTCCTCCGTGGATGGACGATCAAGATGAAAACTGGGGAGCTGCGGGTGATCGGACGGTGATGGAGGTCCCTCGAAGAACAGGTGGCCGGCGAGTTTCGCCAGCCTCGTATGCGTGCTAGGGCCCTCCTCAGCTGCCTCCAAGGATCGGAGAAGATCGGCGATGACGTCCCGCAGCTGGTGGTGGCCTCCGATGGCTCAGCCGAGCCCTGGAAGGGCTCCGGCGAGCGCGGCGGCGATGAGCTCCTGGCCTGGATGTGAGGGGGCCTCAGATGGCCTCCTCTTGACCTGCAAAACAGCTCAAGAGCTTCGCGGGTCGAGGGCAAAGTGCCTCGACCCGAAGAAGCGGCGTGAGGGTGAACTGTGGGTCGGGACGAGCGAGCTCCGGCGAGCGGAGGACGGTGGAGCTCGAACCCCAGCTCCTGTGCGAGCTGGGTTGAGTGAAGGGGCGGAGAAGGTGCGTCGAGGGATGGCGGAGGTGACTGAGTGTTCCGATGATCGAGAAGATGTACGATATAGCCGGAATCAAAGGAATACGTCGGAGCTACGAATTGGGGGTAACAAAAAATTAAACGAAATGAGAAGACTAGAAGGTTACCTGGGTGGCGTGAAAGACTGTGCTGGAGCTAAGGTGGCTCCTGGTCGTCGCCTCGAAGGTTGTCACTGCCTGAGGCTCGAGCTCCTGCACGGGGCGGAGCACGGCGGCGCAACGTCGCCGGATCAATGGTCCGGGCACCCCCTCCTCACTGCGACAAAGGCAACCGCGAGCTGTCACCTCAGGGATTGCAATGGAGGTCACGGGAATGAGAGTGGCGAGCCAAAGATGGAGAATGAATGCGGCGGAGCTCGGTTTTTATGTGGGCGCAGGTCCGGGAAGAAGAGCTCGGGTCCGGCTCGATTGAGCACGGATCCCTAGGATCAATGTCGGGCGAGATTCCCGGATACCTGGGGAGTAATTAGGACCTTGGATTAGGCGAAATGGTGATCGGGTCTGGTGGGAATAAGTGGGAGAAGTTGGGTCCGCGAACCAGACCCGGCTCTGGTGGTCCTGGGGGGGGAGTTGACCGGGGGTCAACAATCCCCCGTGGACCAATCAGAGCCCGCCAAGCCATAAGTTTTTATTTGATTTTTTTGGGCCATTAAATGACCGAATTTTCAAAAACTTAAAACATGAAATATTTTTAATTTATTTTTTTCTATTTTTTTGTGATTTTTAATTAATTTTTGGAAATAAGAATAAGGTATTTACATAGTATAGCTATATATAGGTATATATACAATATAGGGTTTTTAATTTTGATTTTTAATTAGTTATTTTTATAGATTTTTATTCCTATTTTATATTTTATTTATTTATAGAATAAAATGAGGAATAAAAGGCTATTTTTATTTTATTTTTATTATTTATGTATATAGGTAAAATAAATAGATATGTACATCTATATACATGGTATATGTACAATATATTTTTGTGTTTTTAATTTTTGTTATTTTTATTTGATTTTTGTTTTAATTCTTTTTATTTATTTTATTTACAATATATCATAGAATATTTACAAAGAGTTTTAAAAATAAATAAATTTATTTACAAGGTTAAATAATTAAAGAAGGTGGTCTATGTACATGGTGAAGGGATATTTTTGGTCTTTTTAATTTTTAAATTTTTATTTTGTTTTTAGTATTTTCTAAATATATACACAATATATACAAGCATATTTTTGGTTGAGGGAAATATAATTTTATTTATTTACAAATATATATATACACATGAGCCCCTATCTCCCTCTACTTGGCTTTTATGCGGTCAGGCCCATGCTGAGCCCTCCCTTGGGTTAGGTTGCTCAATATTTATTCTAAATATTTCCCTCTTTTTCTTTTTCATCTTTATTCTTTTATTTTTTCACAAAAACATGCTAATTATAAGTATTTACAAACATGCATGCTTTTGCTAATTATTCCTATTTACACATATCTACATGCATTTGCATAGGTTTTTGTAGCTAAAATATCAGAATAAAGAGTGATGAATGGGTATTCATCAGAAGACAAAATATGTTACTAAGAATAAACAAAAGATTAAATCAAGTGAAACATTATGACAAAGAGATTGTTTTTTTTAAGAAAAAATTTAAGTGAATAGGTATGTTAAAGAATTTATACCTTCAAGACGTATGCTAGTGTATTGAAGGTTTTATGTAATATAAAAAAGAAAACTTTAGTAAGTCTTAGAACAGATTATTTAGATTCATATTCTTTTGTAAAAAAAAATCTTTAAAAATATTGGATGATGTTAAATTTTTTAAATTTTCCTTGTGGGCTAAAGAAGAAGTTAACGCTAGACACTACAAAAAAAAAGATCTTAATTTTTTTAAGATAATGGAGATCAATTTTATTTGAAAAGGAAGCTTTTTTTTAAGAACAGATAACTCTAAATTATATAAGTGAATGTTTGGCAAATCTAACAGTAGCTATGTAGACATTTATGTTGGGAAGAGGTTATGTGGAAGAAAGAGATGAAGCAATGGGAACGATGAAACATTTTTTTTTTGAAAGGAAAAAGGATGTCACACCGTGAAGGAGGACATCCAAAAACTTTTATTCACAAATTACGTACAACGGTTACAATGACCAAGACTCATGTAAGAGTCTGGAATGCTCTATTACATTTTCAATATAACATCTTTCCCCACGGAAAATAGTTCAATTTCTTGCCAACCAAATCGCCCACAAAATTGATGCAGCGTGTTTTTTCTCAACGATTGTGCATGTCTGATGAATACCCATTCATCACTCTTTATTCTTATATTTTAGCTACAAAAACCTATGCAAATGCATGTAGATATGTGTAAATAGGAAAAGTTAGCAAAAGCATGCATTTTTGTAAATATAAATAATTAGCATGTTTTTGTGCAAAAATAAAAGAATAAAGAAGAAAAAGAAAAAGAGGGAAATATTTAGAATAAATATTGAGCAACCTAACCCAAGGGAGGGCTCAGCATGGGCCTGACCGCATAAAAGCCAAGTAGAGGGAGATAGGGGCTCACTTATGTATATATTTGTAAATAAATAAATTAAATATTTTCCTCAACCAAAAATATGTTGTAAATATTTTGTAAATATTTGTACATATTTATAGCCTATTAAAAACAAAATAAAAAGTTAAAAATCAAAATCCTAAAAAAAACCTTTCACCATGTACATAAACCCCTATCTCATATTTATTTCACCTTGTAAATAAATTTCTTTATTTCCAACACTTTTTGTAAATATTCCTTTTTATGTTTTGTAAATAAAATAAATAAAAAGAATTAAAACAAAAATCAAATAAAAATTACAAAATTAAAAATACAAAAATATCTTGTATATATACCATGTATATAATTGTGCATAAATAATTATTTCCCCTATGTATATAAACAATAAAAATAAAATAAAAATAGCCTTTTATTCCTCATTTTATCTTATAAATAAATAAAATATAAAATGGGAATAAAAATGTATAAAAATAACTAATTAAAAATCAAAAATCAAAAATCAATATAGTGTATATATACCTATGTATAGCTACTATGTATATACCTTATTTTTAATTTCCAAAAATTAATTAAAAATCACAAAAAAATAGAAAAAATTAAAACAAACATTTTTCATGTTTTAAGTTTTTGAAAATTCGGCCATTTAAGGCCCCAAAAAAATCAAGTAAAATTTCAATAATTGGCGGGCTCTGATTGGTCCACGGGGGATTGTTGACCCCTGATCAACACCTCCCCCAGGACCACCAGAGCCCGGGTCTGTTCATTCGACCCGCCTTCTCGGATTTTTCTCTTGATGACCCGATTTCCATCCACCCCAAATCCGGGTCCGCAATGACCATGTCACATCCGAGAAGCGCGCCGGAGCTTTGGCCTCGAGATCCGCGCATCAGCTCGCCCTACCCGCCACCTCCTTTCCGGACCTGCACGCATATATATTCCGAGCTCCGCCGCACTCTCAATCCATCTTTGGTTCCCCATTCTCTCTCCAGTGAGCTCCATCGCAACCAGCAAGGTGACAGCTTGCCCCCGCCGGTGTCGCAGCGAGGAGGAGGTGTCCGACCATCGATCCGGCCGCTTCTTGCAGCCGTGCTCCGACGACCACCCGGAGCTCGAGCCTCGGGCGTTGACGACCCTTGAGGCAAGGACCAGGAGCTAGCTGAGCTCCAGCATAGTCTACCGCGTCACCCAGGTATTCATTTCGCTTAGCCATTTAGAGTAATTTTGGATTTCGCCCAAATCGACCGTTCGACGTGCTTCCCTGATTCCGACCATCTCGCTTAATATCTCGATCATCGGATCACCCCATCACCTCCGCCATCTCCTCACGCACGTTCTACGCCCACTCGTTCAACCCAGCTCGCCCCGGAGCTGGGAGTCGAGCTCCACCACCTGTCGCTCGCCGGAGCTCCTTCGCGCCGACCCACCAGCCACCTTCACCTCGCTTCTTTGGGTCGAGGCATTTTGCCCTCGACCCGCGAAGCTGTTGGTTTGCTTTGCAGGTCCAAAGGGAGTCGTCTGAGACCCCCTTACATCCTAGACCGGAGCTTCGCGCCGCCAGCCTCGCCGGAGCCCCTCCAGGGCTCGGCTGGGCCATCGGCCACTACCACCAGCTGCGGAGCTTCACCGCGGATCTTCTCCGACCTTCAGGAGCAGCTGAGGAGGAGTGCAGCTCACGCAGGAGGCCGGCGAAGTTCGCCGGTGTCGAGTTCTTCCAGCATCCTCCAGGACCGTCCGATGACGCCTCCGCTCCAGTCTTGATCTCAGCCGTCCATTCTTCGAGGAGCCGTAGCCGTTGATCGATCCGAGGGACTCATCCGGACCGTTGCAGCAGAGGAGAGAGGCACCTGGGCCCAGAACCGACCGATCTTCCACGTGTCCTCGTCTCCACCGTCGATCAGGCCCAAGAGAAGAAGAGGAAGAGCGCCCGCTGTCCCGAGCCGTTGGATCCACCACGTGGCGCGCATCTGGCCGTCGACCAATAAAGGGGTAAATTACTTAGGCGCCCCTCTTAGTTCGTCTTTTTATTTTTAGTCCTGTAAATATTTTTAGAACTTTATTTACGTAGGGTAAATTGCATTGTGGACCTTGTGTTTAGTTTTAATTGCATGTATGCCCCTGTGTGTATGTGACCACGTGCTTCGCCACGTGTTGTGTTGGGCTTTTTACATCTTTTATCCTGTAGATCTGGGTTGTTATGAAATGAAGAAATATTTTCTGGTAATTGCATTTATGCCCCTGTGAGTGTTGTTTATGCGCATGTGCGGATTTTAGTGGGCTTTTTGCAACCATACCCTCGGACTTTTTGGTACCAGTTACCAAAAGGTCCCAGGAATAGGTTTTTATCACAAATAGGTCCCTGTGTGCCCCAGCCACGAGCCACGCGCGTGACTTGCTGGGTATTTTGCACCTGGGCCCCCAGATCCTCGGGTATTTGCACATTCGTCCCTGTGCACAGTGCCCCCTTTTTATTTTTGAATAAAATATCAAATCACCTCCAAATCCAACGAGATTTTGACACATGGCTCCTGCCATGGTGTAGGAATTTCAATGATTTTTGAGGACATTTTTACTTTCATTTAGTATTTTTAAAAATCCAAAAACCTACTTTTTAGCTACTGTTTAGGTTTAAAAATACCAAAAAAATATAAAATCACCTCCAAAAATTCTGAAAAAAGTAGATACTGTTGTTTGCTTGCTGATTGATTTTCGAGCCAATTTTGGCTATTTTTCATCGCTTAAAAACCCTAAAAATTGAAAAAAACCCTAAAAACCCATAAAAATTATAATAATTCATTTAAAAATCCAAAAACAATAATTAGGGTGCCTAAATTTTCCTTATCTTTTCTAGATTACAGGAAAATTACCTTCAGGGCTTTTTGAGATCCAAAAATATTTTATTTTTGGGCCTTAAGCCTTGCTGGACAGTACCTTTTATTTTTAGCACTGTTTGATTTTTAGAAAATAATTTACCCATTAGAAAAATACCAAAAATTAACCAAAAACACTTAAAAACATAAAAAACATAAAAACAATTTTTCTTGAATTTTTGCTTGCTTTTTGGTGTGTTTAATAAATTGCCTAAGTGTGTTTTTATTTCTTTCCTTTTATTTTCTTAATCTTTTAAAAATCCCAAAAAATTATAAAAAGTATTAAAAACCCCTAAAAAAACATTTTCCTGTTATTTTAGTTTCTTTTCACTACTTCGTAGGCCTACGGCCAATCCGTGCTCCTTGAGTTCGACCCTGGGAGCTATACCAGGTTAATCTTATAGCTAGACCGCTCTTCTTGTTTTGAGTGATTTGATCTATTCTGAGTGGTTATTTTTCTTGATACACCCTCTCTCTGAGATCCGGGTCGCAACGACCCTTGTTTCATTACCTTCACCCGGGTCTTGAGGAACTCTTGGGTGGTATCAGAATGGCGCCGTTGCCGGGGAGCACGGCTTAGTAGTGTTTTTATTTTCGTTTTTGTTTTCGCGGTTTTTCGCGGCTCTTCGGAGCTCGCGGCTTTTCGCGGCTTTTGTATTTAGTTTCCTTTTTGTGATACTTTGTTTTATTTTGATTTTCTTTTCTTTTTATTTTTGTTTTATTTTTGTGTGGTTATTTTATTTCCATTTTTGCACATATATCCTCATTTTTTTATTTTGATTATTTTATTGGTCTGACCACTCTTCCTGTTTTCTTGCGAGGGCCCGAGGACCGCGGAGGCGACTTTCGAGGAGCCGGTGCAGCCGCGGCACTTGGAGGCGGCTTTTCTCTCTACGAAGCCGCAGGAGAGAGCGAGAGGAGAGAGTTGAGTGGAGTGAGGCAGTAGGATAGTTTTATTCATTCATTTATTCTTAATTGTAATAATACAGGACTCTGAGACTGTTTGGACTCTTAGACTTAGACCGTAGCGGGTCTGTTTCGCCGAGCACCGGCGTGCTCGGGGGACCCATTAGGACCTGCGGCTTTTTCGCGGCGTTTATCGCGGTTTTCTTTTTCTTTTCTTACTGTCATTTTCCGGATTTTTCGCGGTTTTTGCTCGAGCCCCTAGACATAGGATTTTTGTTGATTGTGACGTAGGATCTCTAAGGCCCAACACTTAATAGAATATCTGTTCCTATAGAACGTAATTGGACCTTACTAAAATTCACTGAAAAAGTTAGTTTAATTGGATTCGAGACCACGTGCCGTTAGGAGTCACATACAGCGCTGGCAGGACCCGTTGTGGCGGGCACCGAGTGACTCCCAAGATCGGACTCCGGACTCGATTCGGTTGACTAACTATTTTTCTTCACGATCAATAGAAATTGCCTGTTTAGGACTCGGTTTTTACCGCTGCATCATATAGCTTAGTTTATTTTCTGTCTTTATTTTATGCGCGGATCATTTTGCATGTAGAGTGCTGGTGGCAGGTACGCATTTCTTACTCAGCATGCATCATTGATTTCACGTGCATCGGCTTTTTCGTCTTCTCCCCCCGTTTTTGGACTTAATAACCAGGAGAACCGAAAAATTCGTTAGGCGATTTTGTTTGCTTGAAAAATACCTAAAAAGAAAAACCATAAAATTGGGACTGTTTAAAATTATTGATCTTAAAACTCGCTCACCCTAAAAATTTTGTCTTGGGGAGAGCAACCCCCTCATTGTTTGGTTTGCTTGTGCGAGAGAGTGACCCCGAACACTAGGTAGAGCCCCCCGTTGCGAAACCCGACTGATTACCGACTCATCCGTGCGGGCCAGTCGGTTGGGTTAGCAGCGGATATCCTAACAGGTCACGTAATCGCTCTGCTATCTTGATTGTTCACCAAAATAAAAAAGACAAGATAATTTGACCGAACTTTCACGGTCTTCAGCTCGCGTTGCGTTGGTGAACCGGGGGTTTGTTTTCTGATCGTAATTTTTCCAGATCTCATCCGCCTACTCGCCAGATCAAGATGATGGGTAGACGATCTCTTAGGCAGCCTTTGGTTGCACCGCTTTCGGGCGCGTCTACCACATCATCTAGGTTGGCTCGCGAGAGCTCGGACCCGCTCTCCGAGCCCGAGTATGATTCCACCCTGTTCCCCCTCGACCCCCTTTCTGATCTACCCGAGAGACATGAGCCCGAGGAGAGACTTATTCATTTGACAGCACCTGAGTTGGGCTCCTTCGATTTTGCAGACGTCGCGATGGCCGGCAGTTCTGACGATCACTCCCGCAGACCAGAGCACTTTGTACTAGACCAGGGAGCGATCAACTCCACCCTGATCGCACAGTTAGAGACAGTCCAGCAGCAGCTCCGCGATCAGGGAGCTTTTATGATAGAGATGAGGCGCGAGATGGAGAGGCTCAGAGCAGAGAGTGATGCACAGAGCGAGCCCGAGGAGCCCGATGAGGCACAGGAACGAGCCGCAGCAGCAGCAGCAGCAGCCGCGGCCGCCGCCGCAGCGGCAGCAGCCGCAGGAGGAGCAGGACCACCTAGACCGATGAGGGATTTACACAATCCCGGCTCTACACTGATGCACCACTGGGTGGTGGTTCCGGCTATCGTGGGGGACTTCAAGTTCCCCCGAACACCTTGCAGATGCTCCCGCGGTTCCATGGACTAGCTACAGAGGAGCCCCATCTCCACCTCCAGGAGTTTCTCATGATTTGCAGTACTGTCCACGACAGGCATGTGGACCAGGATACCATACGGATGATTGCCTTCCCCTTCTCCCTAGCAGACAGAGCAGCCACCTGGCTGAAGCATTTGGGGAGATTTGTGTACACCTGGGAGCAGCTCCGCACCGAGTACTTGAACAAGTACTATCCACTCGGGCGGACGAACGCAGCGAGGGCCCTGATCAGCAACTTCTCCATGTTCCCCAACGAGCAGTTCCACGAGGCTTGGGAGAGGTTCAGAGAGCTATTGGACAGATGCCCACACCATGATATCACGAAGCCGAACCTAGTTCAGAGCTTCTTCAGTGGGTTGACACCAGAGCTACAGGGCCTGGTGAACGCTTCTTGTGGCGGGTCCTACTTCGCCAAGGACCATGACCAGGTCTGGGCGATTTTTGAGGAAATGGCAGAGAACTACATGGTCATGTCCCAGACCCGGCTCTACACGCAGAAGACCCAGCCACTTCAGCCAGGACCCGTGCAGTACCAGAGGATCGCACGGGTAGATGCAGGTCCAGCCAGTTCGTCTGCAGCAGCAGCAGCACAGGCAGAGTCGTCAGCTGCGGACATGGGCATCATCAGCGAGAAGCTGGACCGCATGGAGTTGATCGAGAAGAAGCAGTGCCAGAGCATAGCACAGATGGATCAGATGGCACAGGTCTTGAGCGACTTGAAGACACAGATCATGTGTCTCCAGGAGGCACAGACGGCTTCTCAGCCCCGTCTTCAGTCGCGAGGCGACTCCGGCAGCAGCAGCAGCTCGTCCCAGCGCTCCAGCGTTCCAGCGCAGCCTAGACAGGTTCACCTTGTACAGGCGGAGCCGTACCAGCAGCCGCAGCACACCTACCAGTCCCCACCATCCCCAGAGATGCAGATGGTGGTCTACCAGCCGGACCAGCCGTTGGCAGTACTACCCCCAGCCCCCTTGGATGCAGAGCCGTTGATGGATGTCAACGGGATCTGGTACGACCGTCCCCAGCCTGGGATCCGACGAGACCATCCCGGATTCAGGTGGGGGAGTGGTGGTGCCCAGCCCCAGCAGCAGCCGTCAGCACAGGGAGGGCAGTACTCCCAGCCGAGAGACCATCACCAGCAGCCGCAGCAGCAGCCCCCAGTCTACCAGCAGCAGTCGTCCTATGGTCCTCGTCCCTATCAGCAGGGACAGTCTTGGAGGCGTGAGCAGCAGGCTCACCCGGGATACCAGCACCAGCAGCACCCTCCGTCCTACCCCTCTCACCCACAGCAGTACCAGCAACCTCACCCACAGAGAGGCTACCCGTCGGGCTCCCACGAGAGCCCCGCCTTGGATGACATCGCCCGCCTCCTCACGGACCAGCAGGCGACCTTCAGACGGGAGATGGATGAGTTTCGCTAGGAGTTGCGGGACTTGGTGAGAGGGAAGGCCGCTATACCTGCACAGATAGAGCCCAATCCGAACAACCTGAAGCGGAAGTCTGAGCAGGTAGTACATACTGAGTTAGCCACTCCTAGCGATCCATTTGATGATACTTCTTCAGATCTGTTTGATGTTGATTTTGCCACGCTTAGGAGCGGTAGGACCCCAGCAGGCGGCGGCGCCTCAGCTGAGCACCATCCAGAGGCGCCACAGGAGGAGGAGGAGAGTGGTACTGAGGCCACCAGAGATGCTGATCCCACCGGCGGTACTGAGGCCGCCACTTCACCAGATTCAGGAGGTGGTACTGATGCCACCCCAGCAGCAGCCGAGCCAGTGAGCGGTACTGATGTCGCTCGACGTCTACCTTCACCAGCAGCAGCAGAGCAGCCCATCCGTGGTGGTACTGAGGCCACCGGTGTTTGTAGAGAGAGATCTGATGTTGTTTTTCCTCATGGTCATGTATCTCAGGATTCTGTGATGAATAAAGGAAAAGGTTTACATTCTTTTGGTCCCACTGTGGTGCATGATGTATGTGTGGATCCGGTCCTTGAACCGCGTAGATCTTTTCCTAGTCCTTCATCTGAGAAGGACCCAGTGATCCCCTTCCCTAGAGCCCTTCAGATGGGGAAGGGGAAGAAAAATGATTCAAAAAAGAGAGAGTTTGAGGAGTTCAGCCAGAGCATGATAGATCGCTTTCACATTCAGCTGACCCTCCAGGAGGCTTTGCAGCACATCCCCCTTCTCCAGAGATCTTTGAGAGAGAGGACTACAGTTAGGAGGAGGAGGAGGAACCACACTTCAGAGATCCATGTGCTGACCAAAGCCACGTGCTTTGCGATTCAGAACCGACTGCCAGCCAAGAGGCCAGATGCAGGGGCCCCGTATGTCAGATGCCAGATCATAGAGCAGTGGTTCGACCGTACTCTTTTAGATAGCGAATCTTCGATCAACCTACTTCCGGCAGCCCTTCTCGACCGCTTCGAGTTGGGCACTCTTCGACAGAGCAGGACAGTCCTTCAGTTCGCTGATCGATCTGTCAAGAGGCCGAAGGGGTTGCTACGAGACGTTATCGTCACTATTCAGGGTCTGCAATTCCCCGTGGACTTCGTAGTGTTGGACATGGAGATCCCTGAATCCGTGGCCCATACCCCCATCATCCTTGGTCGTCCGTTCTTGGCCACAGCCAAGGCGGTGACTGATCATGATAGCGGGAAGGTGTACTTTCGCGTCCAGGGCGAGAGTATACAAATAGAGACGGTCGAGGACTACAGAGCCAGATCCAGATCCCGCTCAGATGCCAGTACCGATTCAGAGCAGCTGACAGACGCAGAGGCAGACATCCACCAGGACTGTGATTTTGTGATCACAGATGATGAGGCAGCTTGGGCAGACCTAGAGTCACAGACTACCCTCTCACTTTCAGACACAGCTGATGCAGAGATGATAGCAGAGGAGAGTCTGGAGAGCACAGACCTGGTTCAGGATACTATTGCGGCAGCAGGGCCGGTTCTCGATCGCAGCACAGCAATTAGTGATGGTGGTGCTGAGGCCACCTTGTTTTCCGGTGGTACTGATGCCACCGTTTCTGATGCAGATCCCTCGGATTCAGAGTCTGATTGGGCTGATTGTTATGATCAGATGCCAGACCTGAGTTCACCTGAGCCTACAGAGGAGGAGGTAGAGGCAGAGCAGAGCAGAGACAGTGCAGTTGAGCCGCCTCCTCCCGACCCAGTTTGCGAGAGTACACTTTCACTTTCCCAGGCAGATTTGGCCGATCTTGCAGCATTCACTCAGTTCCTTCCACAGCCAGATTTGCCGGCACCCAGCATTCCAGAGCTGAAGCCGCTCCCTACTTCGCTGAAGTATCGATTCCTTGCGGGCGATCCAGAGATGTACCCAGTCATCATCTCCGCCGAGTTGACTGGAGAGCAGGAATCCCGTCTGATGGGGGTTCTTGAAAAGAACCGCAAGGCGATCGGATGGAGCGTAGCAGATCTCCATGGGATTGATCCATCAGTTTGCTCCCACCACATCTATCTCGAGGATGGGGCAAAGCCGTCGCGTGAGTTCCAGCGGCGTCTTAACCCCAACCTGAGAGAGGTTGTCATGAAGGAAATATTGAAGTGGTGGGGTGCAGGTTTTATTTATCCCATTTCCGACTCTAAGTGGGTCAGCCCCTTGTATGTGGTGCCCAAGAAGACGGGCATCACGACTGTGATCAGTGAGTCGGGAGAGGAGATTGCTACACGAGTACCCACCTCTTGGAGGGTTTGTGTTGACTACAGGAGACTCAACCAAGCCACCAAGAAGGACCATTTCCCCCTGCCTTTTATTGACCAGATCATTGAGAGACTGGCAGGGAAGAGCCACTATTGCTTCCTTGATGGGTATTCGGGCTACAACCAAGTGGCCATCGCTCCTGAGGATCAGGAGAAGACCACCTTTACCTGTCCCTTTGGCACATACGCTTTTCGACGCATGCCATTTGGGCTATGCAACGCCCCTGCGACTTTTCAGAGGTGCATGCTGTCGATCTTCTCGGACATGGTAGGGGAGTGCCTTGAGGTCTTCATGGACGACTTCTCGGTCTACGGCGACGGATTCGATTCCTGTCTTGACTGCCTAGACCGAGTACTCCAGCGATGTATTGAGTACAACTTGGTGCTATCTTGGGAGAAGAGTCACTTTATGGTGACTCAAGGGACGGTGCTTGGCCATATCATCTCCAACAGGGGCATGGAGGTGGATCCGGCCAAGGTTGATGTCATTAGAAAACTCACACCGCCGTCCAATTTGAGGCAGCTACGGTCATTCCTGGGGCATGTTGGATTCTACAGGAGATTCATTCAGCATTTTAGCAGGATTGCCCGACCGTTGACTGACCTCTTGACGAAAGACACCGAGTTCCTTGTCGATGACAAGTGTCTTTCGTCGTTTGCTACTCTCCAGAGATGTGTGATTGAGGCTCCTGTCCTTCAGCCGCCTGATTGGTCTCTCCCATTCGAGATCATGACGGACGCCTCCGACTTTGCCGTAGGGGCAGTGCTGGGACAGAGGAGGGATGGAGTGCCATTTGCTATACACTATGCTAGCCGCACATTGGATTCCGCCCAGCGGAATTACTCGGTCACAGAGAAGGAGATGCTAGCAGTAGTGTTTGCCCTGGATAAATTCAGATCATATATCATTGGATCCCGAGTGACCTTGTACACAGATCACACCGCCATCCGGTACCTCATGGCAAAGAAGGATGCCAAGGCCAGACTGACTAGATGGATCCTTCTACTCCAGGAGTTCGACATTGAGATTAAGGATAAGCCTGGAGTCAAGAATGTGGTGGCGGATCACCTTTCCCGTTTAGAGCAGCCTGAGGAGTCAGAGCAGATTGATCCGATCAGAGATACCTTCCCAGATGAGGCGATCCTTGCTATCGCCTCACTTCCATGGTACGCCGATATTGTGAACTTTCTCGTTGCTGGGAAAGTACCACAAGATTGGCCCAGGCAGAGGCTTGAGACCTTCCTTGCGAAGGCCAAGTCTTACCATTGGGAGGATCCCATCCTTTACCACGAAGGAGGGGATAGCGTCTGGCGTCGGTGTATTCCTCAGGAGGAACACCATAGCGTCCTCACTTACTGCCACAAGCTTGAGGCAGGGGGACATCATTCTGGGAGGAGAACGACACAGAAAGTGCTCCAATCCGGTTTGTGGTGGCCTACCCTCTTCAAGGACTCAGATGAGTTCGTGAAGAGGTGTACTGACTGTCAGAGGATGGGCACTTGTGGACAGCATGATATGATGCCGATGCAGCCCATTCACTTCTGTGAGGTTTTTGACGCATGGGGCATCGATTTCATGGGTCCATTCCCTAAGAGTCAGGGATTTGAGTACATTCTGTTGGCCGTAGACTATGTGAGTCGTTGGGTGGAGGCTATCCCCGCCCGAGCCGCTGATGCGAGGACAGTTTGCAGATTTTTGAGGAAGCACATCATCACGCGGTTCGGGGTTCCACGAGTTCTTATTTCTGATGGGGGATCTCACTTCATCAACGACCAGGTGAAGGCACTTGCTACCGAGTTCGGCATAGATCATCGTGTTGCTACACCGTACCATCCACAGACGAATGGTCTAGCCGAAGTGTCGAATAGGGAGATCAAGACTATTCTGCAGAAAGTCGTCCGCCCTGACCGAAAGGATTGGTCACAGCTATTGGACTCGGTCTTGTGGGCATATAGGACGTCTTTCAAGACACCTTTGGGTACATCTCCCTTTCGTCTCGTATATGGCAAGCCTTGTCACCTACCTGTTGAGCTGAGGCACAAGTCACTCTGGGCAGTTACAGACATTCTCATGGATCCAGATGGTATAGGAGACCAGAGGAGGGCAGAGCTAGCTGCCCTGGAAGAGCTTAGAGATGCAGCTTTCTCGAGCAGCCTACATTATAAGGAGAAAGTCAAAGAGTGGCATGATTCTCATATCAGCCACAAACATTTTGAGATTGGACAGAGAGTATGGCTGTTTGATGCGAGGCTTAGATTATTTCCAGGGAAGCTCCAAAGCAAATGGAAAGGACCTTATCTGGTTCGGAAGGTACACGACAACGGTAGCATCGACATATCTGAGTTGTCTTCTGAGAGTACCTTCCGAGTGAACGGCCAGCGGCTCAAGCCATTTCTAGATCATGAGCCGCGGGTCGTTGATCTTGCCCCTATTCATTTTGCGTGAGATGTGGTCTTTGACTCACATCTAATGCATCTCACGCCTGAGATTTACTGATCCTCCGCTGTACATAGATCCAGATGTCCATATCAGCACATTCTTTAGTCCCACATCCCTTTCTGCATCTTGTGATTATGCTATACTTAGGGTACACTTTACCCTAAGTATAGGGGGAATGTGAGACCTTTCGGGTATTTCTTTTGTTTCCGTCTACCCCTGTTTTTGCTGCCTATACTTAGGGGCATTTCACCCTAAGTATAGGGGGGGTAGACCCTGTACATTCTCCACTCAGTTTCCCTTCGTGTACAGCCTGCTATACTTAGGATTACTTGATCCTAAGTATAGGGGGAAGACCCGAGTCCCTCTTGACTTTTCATTCTCTTTTGTATAGCCTTTCTTTTCACTTCCCTATACATAGCACGAGTTATGTCTTCTTCATCGCTCTTGACTCTGAGGACATCGTTCGAGCTAAGTATAGGGGGGTGTGTATATATTTCATATATACTTTAGCCATAACTCGTACTTTGTGTGAGTGTGTTAATAAATAAAAATGGCTAAAAACCACAAAAATTAAAAATTTTCATGTACATAATCTTCTTTTATTTTGCACATACATAGCTAGTGTACAAATTATTTTTGTAAAAATGATTTCAAAAAATCTT
Organism: Ottelia alismoides; assembly: GCA_037367405.1. Taxonomy (NCBI): domain Eukaryota; kingdom Viridiplantae; phylum Streptophyta; class Magnoliopsida; order Alismatales; family Hydrocharitaceae; genus Ottelia; species Ottelia alismoides. Next base: position 1,018,956 of record JAZKJV010007980.1, read on the forward strand.
TTGTGTAAAGCTTGTGTAAATATTTTCTGTATCAAAATTATGTATATAGTACAAAATTTTTCCAAAATGTTTTGAAAATCAAAAGTTTGCAAAAATCTTGTGTAAATGTGTGTAAATACCTTTTTGCAAAACTTGCACTTCATGCATCATCATTCATGATTTCAAAACATTTTTCAAAAATTTTGCATGATTGTAAAATTTGTGTAAATATGCATCTTTTTGTACATATGTATATAGTTTTTCTTGGATGATAGTTGACACTTAAACTAGCCTGGAATCAAATTGAGAAATGGAGCTTGATTAAGATCTTAATCCACCTAACTTCTAAGAGGAACCTTATAGGACTTAGGTTTAAGGCTTTTCAGGTCCATGGTGACTTAATTCTTTGAGTCCACTAGGCTATGATCACATGTCATCTCAATGAGCCTAAGTAGAGCACTTAACAACAACACATGAGTCATATAGATTATGGCTTTACTTGGACAACCGCACTATGCACCGAGCTCTCTACGGATGAGGTGGTGAGGAGGCAGTCTTCCTTGGCTTGGGGTAGCATATGAGGGTAGTACTTCTAGGCGGAACCTCTCTTCTTCATTTAGTGAAGGAAGTGCGTCTCAACTTGGTCTGGTCGCCATGAAGTCTAACGACGGGAGTTGTGGGTTGCAATAAAGCTTCAAAAGAGGGATAGTCTACTGGCTCAAGAGGAAAAACTCCTTGTATATATGCTGCACATGTACATGTTGTATAGATGCACTCGAAAAAAAAAATGTGAAAAAGAAAAGAACTCCAAAAAAGTGGTGGGTCTGAGAGAAAATGATAATCCCACCGGAGTATGTATATAAGTGCAATAAGCAAAGCTTGGTTTCATGATCCACCTGTTGTAGTTTGCAGCAGGGAGACTTGGCTACACTGGTCAAGCTCCCAAGGGTACTTGGCTACACTGGCCTTGGCCCATTCTCTTCTTCCCCCTCTTCTTGAGCCGGTTGTACTTGAACTTAGAAGGGAATACCCCGCTCCTCGAGGAAAGAGTGGCCAGATTGAGGTCATAGAGTTACCTTGTTAGGGAGGGTTGTCAAGTTGCCATTTCTGAGGTGGAGAGCTTAGACCTCACTTTCACAGGACAAGAAAAGATTCATGGTCTTCAGGGTTTGTAGTTGATGACTTGTTCTGATCTGGAGCATTGAGGAGTCTTGGTTATAGAATAGTGGAACTTGGAGGCTGTTAGGTTTTAAGCTTAAGTCTAAATAAGGTTCCGACACATCAATAATCCAAAGATCTGATTAAGCTCCATACCTCAATTTAATGAAGGCAAGTTTAATACTCAACCTTGATCCATGTACATTCTCTTTTTCTTTTTCTTTTTCTTTCTTTTGCACTTCTTTTTCAAATAAGTGTTTGCTAAGGGACTAGCAAAGTATAGTATAGGGGGGTGATGAATACCCATTCATCACTCTTTATTCTTATATTTTAGCTACAAAAACCTATGCAAATGCATGTAGATATGTGTAAATAGGAAAAGTTAGCAAAAGCATGCATTTTTGTAAATATAAATAATTAGCATGTTTTTGTGCAAAAATAAAAGAATAAAGAAGAAAAAGAAAAAGAGGGAAATATTTAGAATAAATATTGAGCAACCAAACCCAAGGGAGGGCTCAGCATGGGCCTGACCGCATAAAAGCCAAGTAGAGGGAGATAGGGGCTCACTTATGTATATATTTGTAAATAAATAAATTAAATATTTTCCTCAACCAAAAATATGTTGTAAATATTTTGTAAATATTTGTACATATTTATAGCCTATTAAAAACAAAATAAAAAGTTAAAAATCAAAATCCTAAAAAAAACCTTTCACCATTTACATAAACCCCTATCTCATATTTATTTCACCTTGTAAATAAATTTCTTTATTTCCAACACTTTTTGTAAATATTCCTTTTTATGTTTTGTAAATAAAATAAATAAAAAGAATTAAAACAAAAATCAAATAAAAATTACAAAATTAAAAATACAAAAATATCTTGTATATATACCATGTATATAATTGTGCATAAATAATTATTTCCCCTATGTATATAAACAATAAAAATAAAATAAAAATAGCCTTTTATTCCTCATTTTATCTTATAAATAAATAAAATATAAAATGGGAATAAAAATGTATAAAAATAACTAATTAAAAATCAAAAATCAAAAATCAATATAGTGTATATATACCTATGTATAGCTACTATGTATATACCTTATTTTTAATTTCCAAAAATTAATTAAAAATCACAAAAAAATAGAAAAAATTAAAACAAACATTTTTCATGTTTTAAGTTTTTGAAAATTCGGCCATTTAAGGCCCCAAAAAAATCAAGTAAAATTTCAATAATTGGCGGGCTCTGATTGGTCCACGGGGGATTGTTGACCCCCGGTCAACACCTCCCCCAGGACCACCAGAGCCCGGGTCTGTTCATTCGACCCGCCTTCTCGGATTTTTCTCTTGATGACCCGATTTCCATCCACCCCAAATCCGGGTCCGCAATGACCATGTCACATCCGAGAAGCGCGCCGGAGCTTTGGCCTCGAGATCCGCGCATCAGCTCGCCCTACCCGCCACCTCCTTTCCGGACCTGCACGCATATATATTCCGAGCTCCGCCGCACTCTCAATCCATCTTTGGTTCCCCATTCTCTCTCCAGTGATCTCCATCGCAACCAGCAAGGTGACAGCTTGCCCCCGCCGGTGTCGCAGCGAGGAGGAGGTGTCCGACCATCGATCCGGCCGCTTCTTGCAGCCGTGCTCCGACGACCACCCGGAGCTCGAGCCTCGGGCGTTGACGACCCTTGAGGCAAGGACCAGGAGCTAGCTGAGCTCCAGCATAGTCTACCGCGTCACCCAGGTATTCATTTCGCTTAGCCATTTAGAGTAATTTTGGATTTCGCCCAAATCGACCGTTCGACGTGCTTCCCTGATTCCGACCATCTCGCTTAATATCTCGATCATCGGATCACCCCATCACCTCCGCCATCTCCTCACGCACGTTCTACGCCCACTCGTTCAACCCAGCTCGCCCCGGAGCTGGGAGTCGAGCTCCACCACCTGTCGCTCGCCGGAGCTCCTTCGCGCCGACCCACCAGCCACCTTCACCTCGCTTCTTTGGGTCGAGGCATTTTGCCCTCGACCCGCGAAGCTGTTGGTTTGCTTTGCAGGTCCAAAGGGAGTCGTCTGAGACCCCCTTACATCCTAGACCGGAGCTTCGCGCCGCCAGCCTCGCCGGAGCCCCTCCAGGGCTCGGCTGGGCCATCGGCCACTACCACCAGCTGCGGAGCTTCACCGCGGATCTTCTCCGACCTTCAGGAGCAGCTGAGGAGGAGTGCAACTCACGCAGGAGGCCGGCGAAGTTCGCCGGTGTCGAGTTCTTCCAGCATCCTCCAGGACCGTCCGATGACGCCTCCGCTCCAGTCTTGATCTCAGCCGTCCATTCTTCGAGGAGCCGTAGCCGTTGATCGATCCGAGGGACTCATCCGGACCGTTGCAGCAGAGGAGAGAGGCACCTGGGCCCAGAACCGCCCGATCTTCCACGTGTCCTCGTCTCCACCGTCGATCAGGCCCAAGAGAAGAAGAGGAAGAGCGCCCGCTGTCCCGAGCCGTTGGATCCACCACGTGGCGCGCATCTGGCCGTCGACCAATAAAGGGGTAAATTACTTAGGCGCCCCTCTTAGTTCGTCCTTTTATTTTTAGTCCTGTAAATATTTTTAGAACTTTATTTACGTAGGGTAAATTGCATTGTGGACCCTGTGTTTAGTTTTAATTGCATGTATGCCCCTGTGTGTATGTGACCACGTGCTTCGCCACGTGTTGTGTTGGGCTTTTTACATCTTTTATCCTGTAGATCTGGGTTGTTATGAAATGAAGAAATATTTTCTGGTAATTGCATTTATGCCCCTGTGAGTGTTGTTTATGCGCATGTGCGGATTTTAGTGGGCTTTTTGCAACCATACCCTCGGACTTTTTGGTACCAGTTACCAAAAGGTCCCAGGAATAGGTTTTTATCACAAATAGGTCCCTGTGTGCCCCAGCCACGCGCCACGCGCGTGACTTGCTGGGTATTTTGCACCTGGGCCCCCAGATCCTCGGGTATTTGCACATTCGTCCCTGTGCACAGTGCCCCCTTTTTATTTTTGAATAAAATATCAAATCACCTCCAAATCCAACGAGATTTTGACACATGGCTCCTGCCATGGTGTAGGAATTTCAGTGATTTTTGAGGACATTTTTACTTTCATTTAGTATTTTTAAAAATCCAAAAACCTACTTTTTAGCTACTGTTTAGGTTCAAAAATACCAAAAAAATATAAAATCACCTCCAAAAATTCTGAAAAAATTAGATACTGTTGTTTGCTTGCTGATTGATTTTCGAGCCAATTTTGGCTATTTTTCATCGCTTAAAAACCCTAAAAATTGAAAAAACCCCAAAAACCCATAAAAATTATAATAATTCATTTAAAAATCCAAAAACAATAATTAGGGTGCCTAAATTTTCCTTATCTTTTCTAGATTACAGGAAAATTACCTTCAGGGCTTTTTGAGATCCAAAAATATTTTATTTTTGGGTCTTAAGCCTTGCTGGACAGTACCTTTTATTTTTAGCACTGTTTGATTTTTAGAAAATAATTTACCCATTAGAAAAATACCAAAAATTAACCAAAAACACTTAAAAACATAAAAAACATAAAAACAATTTTTCTTGAATTTTTGCTTGCTTTTTGGTGTGTTTAATAAATTGCCTAAGTGTGTTTTTATTTCTTTCCTTTTATTTTCTTAATCTTTTAAAAATCCCAAAAAATTATAAAAAGTATTAAAAACCCCTAAAAAAACATTTTCCTGTTATTTTAGTTTCTTTTCACTACTTCGTAGGCCTACGGCCAATCCGTGCTCCTTGAGTTCGACCCTGGGAGCTATACCAGGTTAATCTTATAGCTAGACCGCTCTTCTTGTTTTGAGTGATTTGATCTATTCTGAGTGGTTATTTTTCTTGATACACCCTCTCTCTGAGATCCGGGTCGCAACGACCCTTGTTTCATTACCTTCACCCGGGTCTTGAGGAACTCTTGGGTGGTATCAATGTCCCGGACCGACCAATGGACTCCCAGAACTCTCTAACCCCTGATGATGCAACAACAGGTAAATTGACCCCTGCCCAAATCTGTCTGGATGAAGAGCAAAGAAAAAATAGGTGATTAGCATCCTCCATCTCCTCTCCACACCGCATGCATGAGCTGTTAGCCCCAAAGAGCCTGGCCCTCCGAGCGCCAGTCATCACCCGCTCTCTCCCGAACAACCAGAGAAAAACCTTCACCCTTTTAGGAATTCTCCAAGACCAGATTTGCCCTAAGCTTGGTACCGCAATTCCCGGATCAAAGACGATGGAAGCATATAAGACCTTGTATGCTTTCTTCACACTAAAAGCACCATCACCCCATCTCCAATAATTAGCATCTTCACCATCCCTCAGCACAAGATCTAGATGTAGAGAAATCTGCGGAAGCACCGAACACACTCCACGCCAAAAGTTAGAAGGTTTCACCCTTCTATCAGGACGCCACTCCAGGTTACCAGTCACACCATAGATCATCCTCAAAAGCGTACAAAGTGTATCTGAACCCTCACCCCAAATACGAATGATCCATTTAGCCAGGAGGGCCTTGTTCATCGCCTCAAGATTTAAAACTCCCAAACCACCATCGGCCTCGGTAAGCGTCACAGCACCCCATGAAACAAGTGGAGTGCCAGACCAAAAGAATTTACGCATCAGAGTCTCCAATCGGCCACGAATCCCCACCGGGAGCAAGCGAGAAGACAGAAAAAAGACAGGGATCGCAGAAAGGACCGACCTCAAGAGCACCAAACGTCCACCTCGTGATAAGCAAGAAGCACGCCACCTCTCAAGCTTGCTCTCAAGTCTCTCAACCACAGGAGACCAGTCCGACTGTCTTAAACGCCCATCCACCACAGGTAACCCCAAATAGGTGAATGGGAGAGCCCCACGCCGCGAGCAAAGAAAAACTCCACAAGCCTCGATCTCTCCCTCCGAAAGACCGAAAGGGATAAAAACGGACTTCTCCTTGTTGAGCTTCAGCCCTGAGACCTTCCCAAACAGCTCCAAAACAGTAGCAATTCGCTCAGCTTCATGAGAACCACCTTCCACAAACAGGACCGTGTCATCAGCATACTGTAATAGTGGGATAGATAAGCCATTCAAAGTGTAACCCTGAAAGAAGTTTCCCTCCACAGCACGAGTAACCATCCTTGCCAACGCATCAGCTACAATAACAAAAAGAAGAGGAGCAAGCGGGCATTGAAGACACGAAAACCCGAGCGACTAAGGTAATCAGGTGTATCTAAGATGGTCGTTGCGACCTCGGTCACTCAGACGTGTCAATCAAGAAAAATTTCAGACCACTAAATACAAATAAAATCAATCAAACAAGGCAAGTGGCCCTGCTAAATGTTTAACCTGGTATAGCACCCAGGGTCGAACTCGAGGAGCACGGGTTGGCCAAAGGCCTACGAAGTAGTAAAAATGAAATAAAATAAAGAAAAGATATTTTTAGTGATTTTTAATGATTTTTATATTTTTTTAGATTTTTAATAGGTGAAGAAAATAAAAGAAACAAAAACAAGCACACTTAAGCAAATTATTTAATGCATCAAAAATCAAGCAAAAATTCAAACAAAAATATTTTTATGTTTTTAATGTTTTTTAGTGTTTTTGGTTAATTTTTGATAATTTTCTGATGTATATTTTATTTTCTAAAAATCAAACAGTAGCAAAGAAATAAGGTACTGTCCAGCCAAGCCTAAAGTCCCTAGATAAAATATCTAGGAACCTCAAAAGGGCCTGGAGGTATTTTTCCTGTAAACTAGATAAAACAAGGAAAATTTGAGTACCAAAATTATTGTTTTTGGGTTTTTAGATTATTTAATAGAATTTTTATGGGTTTTTAGGTGTTTTTAAGTTTTTATGGTTTTTAAGCAATGAAAAATAGCCAAAATTGGCTAGATATTAAAAGAACACGAAAGAAACAGTACCTAATTTTTATAGAATTTTTTAGGGGGTTTTTATATTTTTTTGGGATTTTTAACTCTAGACAGTAGCTGAAATAAAGGTTTTTGAATTTTTAAAAATAACAAACAAAATCAAAAATGTCCTCAAAAATTCTCAAAAATCCTACAACATGGAAGGAGCCATGTGTCAAATTTTCATCGAATTTGGAGGTGATTTGATATTTTATTCAAAAATCAAAAGAGGGCACTGTGTACAAGGACTGAAGTGCAAATACCCTAAGTTCTGGGGGTCCAGGTGCAAAATACCCAGCAACGCACGCGCGCGGCGCGTGCCTGGGGCACTCAGGGACCTCTTTGTAAGAAAAGTAAGGTCCGGGGACTATTTGGTAACACGTACCAAAAGTCCGGGGACCTCAGATGCAAATTACCCTAAAATAAGCGCACATGCGCAATTAAAACATTCACAGGGGCATAGATGCAAATACTACAAAGTTTTCATTCATTTATAAACATCCAGAACAACAGGGGCTAAGGTTGCAAATACACCAAAATCACACGTGACGAAGCACGTGGCTCATATAGACAGGGGCATACATGCAAATAAACTAAAGTATGAGGTCCAATGTGCAAATAACCCAACGTAAATAAAGTACGCAAAATATTTACAGGACTAACACTAAATGCGTAAAAGGAAAGGGGGCCTAAGATAAATTACCCCTTATTTAACGTCGAGGGCCGGATGATTGACGCGTGGCTGATCTGACGGCCGAGGATGAAGGCGCCTTTAACCCTTGAGAAGCCTGGCCGGATCGACGTCTGAGAGCGAGGCACGTGGCAGATCTGACGGCTACGGGTGGCTGGTGCCTCTCTCTCTCTCTCTCTCTCTGACGGTCAAGATCAATCCTCTGGATGATCGGACGGTGACTGCAGCTCCGTGGATGGATGGACCCGATTAAAACTGGAGCGCCGAGGTCGATCAGACGGTCGGCGAGGATCCTGGAAGAACAAGTCGCCGGCGACTTTCGCCGGCCTCGTGCGTGCGCGGTGGTCCTCGTCTGCCGCTCCTGGAGATCGGAGAAACTCCGCAATGAAGTTCCGCGGCTGATGGTGGGCTCCGATGACCCAGCCGAGCCCTGGAGGGGCTCCGGCGAGGTCGGCGGAGGAGAGCTCCTGGCCCGAATGTCGGGAGGCCTCAGATGGCCTCCTCTGGTCCTGCAAAATAGCTCAGAAGCTTCGCGGGTCGAGGGCAAAATGCCTCGACCCGGTTAGGCGTCGTGGAGATGGTCTGTGCGTCGGTGCGGACGAACCCCGGTGAAGCGACGGTGAGGGGATTCGAATCCCAGCTCCTGTGCGAGCTGGGTTGAACGGAGGGGCGGAGAAGGTGCGTGGAGAGCAGGCGGAGGTGAATATGGATTCCGATGATCGAGGGGATGCGTGAGGTGGTCGGAATCGACGGAACAAGGCGGCGGAGCGATTTGGGGATACTCTAAAATTAACGGAAAGGAAAAGCTACCGGAGCTACCTGGGTGGTCGAGGAGACTATGCTGGAGCTGGGGGAGCTCCTGGTCGTGGCCTCAAGGGTTGTCTCGGCCCGAGGCTCGAGCTCCTGCTCTGGGCGGAGCACGGCGGTGCTGACTCGCCGGATCAGTGGAAACCGGCCCCTCTCCTCGCTGCGACGGCACCTGGAGCGAGCTGTCACTCACGCTCGAGCACTGGAGCTCACTGGGGGTGGAACGGATTAACCAAAGATGTCGATTGAAGGTGGCGGAGCTCGAGATATATATGGGTGCAGACCCGACTAAGGCCGGTCGGGTAGGGCAGCATGGAGCGCGGACCCCGATGCAATCCCCCCGGGCGTTGGTATCGGATGCAAGAAGAAGGATTAGGACCCGGGGTTTGCGCAAATGGCGGGCGGATCGAGCACGGAAAAAGAGGAGAAAACGGGTCGGGCGCGAGATCCGCTGGAGAAGACGGTCCGCGGAGGGAGTTGACCGGAGGTCAACATCTCCGTGGGCCAATGAGGTGCTGCCACGTATTTTATTTTTGTTTATTTATTTTAGGCTAGATAACAGCGGAATTAGCAAAAACTTAAAACACAAAATATTTTTATTTTATTTTTTTCTATTTTTTTGGTGATTTTTAATTAATTTTTGGAAATAAAAATGAGGTATTTACACTATCTAGCTATATATAGGTATATATACAATATGTAGGTTTTTGATTTTTGATTTTTAATTATTATTTTTGTACAATTTTATTCCTATTTTATATTTTATTTATTTATAGAATAAAATGAGGAATAAAAGGGCATTTTTATTTGGTTTTTATTATTTATATACATAGGTAAAATAAATAGTTATGTACAACTATATACATGGCATATGTACAATATATTTTTGTTATTTTAATTTTGTTATTTTTATTTAATTTTTGTTTTGATTCTTTTTATTTTATGTATTTACAATATATAACATAGAATATTTACAAAAAGTTTAGAAAATGATTTTATCTATTTACAAGGTGAAATAAATATAGAAGCATGGTCTATGTACATGGTGAAAGGGCATTTTTGAACTTTTTGATTTTCAAATTTTTATTTTGTTTTTAATATTTTCTAAATATATACAAATATTTATAAGCATATTTTTGGGTGAGGAAAACATTTTTATTTTATTTACAAATATTTACACATGAGCCCCTATCTCCCTCTACTTTGGCTTTTATGCGGTCAGGCCCATGCTGAGCCCTCCCTTGGGTTAGGTTGCTCAATATTTATTCTAAATATTTCCCTCTTTTTCTTTTTAATCTTTATTCTTTTATTTTTGCACAAAAACATGCTAATTATAGGTTTTTACAAAATGCATGCTTTTGCTAATTAGTCCTATTTACACATATCTACATGCATTTGCATAGGTTTTTGTAGCTAAAATATAAGAATAAAGAGTGATGAATGGGTATTCATCACCCCCCTATACTATACTTTGCTAGTCCCTTAGCAAACACTTATTTGAAAAATAAGTGAAAAAGAAAGAAAAAGAAAAAGAAAAAGAGGATGTACATGGATCAAGGTTGATTATTAAACTTGCCTTCATTAAATTGAGGTATGGAGCTCAATCAGATCTTTGGATTATTAATGTGTCGGAACCTTATTTAGACTTAAGCTTAAAACCTAACAGCCTCTAAGTTCCACCAATCTATAACCAAGACTCCTCAATGCTCCAGATCAGAACAAGTCATCAATCACAAACCCTAAAGACCATGAATCTTTTCTTGTCCTGTGAAAGTGAGGTCTAAGCTCTCCACCTCAGAAATGGCATCTTGACAACCCTCCCCAATAAGGTAACTCTATGACCTCAATCTGGCCACTCTTTCCTCGAGGAGCGGGGTATTCCCTTCTAAGTTCAAGTACAACCGGCTCAAGAAGAGGGGGAAGAAGAGAATGGGTCAAGGCCAGTGTAGCCAAGTACCCTTGGGAGCTTGACCAGTGTAGCCAAGTCTCCCTGCTGCAAGCTACAACAGGTGGATCATGAAACCAAGCTTTGCTTATTGCACTTATATACATACTCCGGTGGGATTATCATTTTCTCTCAAACCCACCACTTTTTTGGAGTTCTTTTCTTTTTGCACATTTTTTTTTCGAGTGCATCTATACAACATATACATGTGCAACATATATACAAGGAGTTTTTCCTCTTGAGCCAGTAGACTATCCCTCTTTTGAAGCTTTATTGCAACCCACAACTCCCGTCGTTAGACCTCATGGCAACCAGACCAAGTTGAGACGCACTTCCTTCACTATAAGAAGAAGAGAGATTCCGCCTAGAAGTACTACCCTCATATGCTACCCCAAGTCAAGGAAGACTGCCTCCTCACCACCTCATCCGTAGAGAGCTCGGTGCATAGTGCGGTTGTCCAAGTAAAGCCATAATCTATATGAGTCATGTGTTGTTGTTAAGTGCTCTACTTAGGCTCATTGAGATGACATGTGATCATAGCCTAGTGGACTCAAAGAATTAAGTCACCATGGACCTGAAAAGCCTTAAACCTAAGCCCTATAAGGTTCCTCTTAGAATTAGGTGGATTAAGATCTTAATCAAGCTCCATTTCTCAATTTGATTCCAGGCTAGTTTAAATGTCAACTATCATCCGGGAAAAACTATATACATATGTACAAAAGATGCTTATTTACACAATATTTTACAATCATGCAAAATTTTTGAAAAATGTTTTGAAATCATGAATGGATGATGCATGAAGTGCAAGTTTTGCAAAAAAATATTTGCACACATTTACACAAGATTTTTGCAAACTTTTGATTTTCAAAACATTTTGGAAAAATTTTGTACTATATACATAATTTTGATAAGAGAATATTTACACAAGCTTTACACAAAAGATTTTTGAAATCATTTTTACAAAAATAATTTGTACACTAGCTATGTATGTGCAAATAAAAGAAGATTATGTTCATGAAAAGTTTTTAATTTTTGTGTTTTTTAGCCATTTTTATTTATTAACACACTCACACAAAGTACGAGTTATGGCTAAAGTATATATGAAATATACACACACCCCCCTATACTTAGCTCGAACGATGTCCTCAGAGTCAAGAGCGATGAAGAAGACATAACTCGTGCTATGTAAAGGGAAGTGAAAAGAAAGGCTATACAAAAGGGAAATGAAAAGTCAAGAGGGACTCAGGTCTCCACCCTATACTTAGGATCAAGTAATCCTAAGTATAGCAGGCTGTATACTAAGGGAAAACCCGAGTGCAGAATGTACAGGGTCTACCCCCCCTATACTTAGGGTGAAATATCCTAAGTATAGGCAGCAAAAACAGGGGTAAACAGAAACAAAAGAAATACCCGGGTATGTCTCACATCCCCCCTATACTTAGGGTAAAGTGCACCCTAAGTATAGCATAATCATAAGATGGAGAAAGGGATGTGGGACTAAAGAATGTGATGATATGGACATCTCGATCTATATACAACGGAAGATCAGTGAAACTCAGGCGTGAGATGCATTAGATGTGAGTCAAAGACCACATCTCACGCAAAATGAATGGGGGCAAGATCAACGACCCGCGGCTCATGATCTAGAAATGGCTTGAGCCGCTGGCCATTCACTCGGAAGGTACTCTCAGAAGACAACTCAGATATGTCGATGCTACCATTGTCGTGTACCTTCCTAACCAGATAAGGTCCTTTCCATTTGCTCTGTAGCTTCCCTGGAAATAATCTAAGCCTCGCATCAAACAGCCATACTCTCTGTCCAATCTCAAAATGTTTGTGGCTGATATGAGAATCATGCCACTCCTTGACTTTCTCCTTATAATGAAGGCTGCTTGAGAAAGCTGCATCTCTAAGCTCCTCCAGGGCAGCTAGCTCTGCCCTCCTCTGGTCTCCTATACCATCTGGATCCATGATAATGTCTGTAACTACCCAAAGTGACTTGTGCCTCAGCTCAACAGGTAAATGGCATGGCTTACCGTACACGAGGCGAAAGGGAGATGTGCCCAAAGGTGTCTTGAAAGACGTCCTATATGCCCACAAGACCGAGTCCAAAAGCTGTGACCAATCCTTTCGGTCAGGGCGGACGACTTTCTGCAGAATAGTCTTGATCTCCCTATTCGACACTTCGGCTAGACCATTCGTCTGTGGATGGTAAGGTGTAGCAACACGATGGTCTATGCCGAACTCGCTAGCAAGTGCCTTCACCTGGTCGTTGATGAAGTGAGATCCCCCATCAGAAATCAAAACTCGTGGAACCCCGAACCGCGAGATGATGTGCTTCCTCAAAAATCTGCAAACTGTCCTCGCATCAGCGGCTCGGGCGGGGATAGCCTCCACCCAACGACTCACATAATCGACGGCCAACAGAATGTACTCAAATCCCTGACTCTTAGGGAATGGACCCATGAAATCGATGCCCCATGCGTCAAAAACCTCACAGAAGTGAATGGGCTGCATCGGCATCATATCACGCTGTCCACAAGTGCCCATCCTCTTACAGTCAGTACACCTCTTCACGAACTCATCTGAGTCCTTGAAGAGGGTAGGCCACCCCAAGCCGGATTGGAGCACTTTCTGTGCCGTTCTCCTCCCAGAATGATGTCCTCCTGCCTCAAGCTTGTGGCAGTAAGTGAGGACGCTATGGTGTTCCTCCTGAGGAATACACCGATGCCAGACGCTATCCCCTCCTTCGTGGTAAAGGATGGGATCCTCCCAGTGGTAGGACTTGGCCTTCGCAAGGAAGGTCTCAAGTCTCCGTCTGGGCCAATCTTGTGGGACTTTCCCAACAACGAGAAAGTTCACAATATCGGCATACCATGGAAGTGAGACGATAGCAAGGATCGCCTCATCTGGGAAGGTATCTCTAATAGGGTCAATCTGCTCAGAATCCTCAGGCTGCTCTAGTCGGGAGAGATGATCCGCCACCACATTCTTGACTCCAGGCTTATCCTTGATCTCAATGTCGAACTCCTGGAGTAGAAGGATCCATCTAGTCAGTCTGGCCTTGGCATCCTTCTTTGCCATGAGGTACCTGATGGCGGTGTGATCTGTAAACAAAGTCACTCTAGATCCAATGATATACGATCTGAACTTATCTAGGGCGAACACTACGGCTAGCATCTCCTTCTCCGTGACCGTGTAATTCCGCTGGGCGGAATCCAATGTGCGGCTAGCATAGTGTATGGCAAATGGCACTCCATCCCTCCTCTGTCCCAGCACTACCCCTACGGCAAAATCGGAGGCATCCGTCATGATCTCGAATGGGAGAGACCAATCAAGCGGCTGGAGGACAGGAGCCTCAATAACACACTGCTGGAGAGTAGCAAACGACGAGAGACACTTGTCATCGACAAGGAACTCGGTGTCTTTCGTCAAGAGGTCAGTCAACGGTCGGGCAATCCTGCTGAAATCATGAATAAATCTCCTATAAAATCCAACGTGCCCCAGAAATGACCGTAACTGCCTCAGATTGGACGGCGGTGTGAGTTTCCTAATGACATCAACCTTGGCCGGATCAACCTCCATGCCCCTGTTGGAGATGATATGGCCAAGCACCGTCCCTTGAGTCACCATAAAGTGACTCTTCTCCCAAGATAGCACCAAGTGATACTCAATACATCGCTGGAGTACTCGATCTAGGCAGTCAAGACAAGAATCAAATCCGTCGCCGTAGATCGAGAAATCATCCATGAAGACCTCCAAGCACTCCCTACCATGTCCGAGAAGATCGACAGCATGCACCTCTGAAAGTCGCAGGGGCGTTGCATAGCCCAAATGGCATGCGTCGAAAAGCATATGTGCCGAAGGGACAGGTAAAGGTGGTCTTCTCCTGATCCTCAGGAGCGATGGCCACTTGGTTGTAGCCGAGTACCCATCCAAGAAGCAATAATGGCTCTTCCCTGCCAGTCTCTCAATGATCTGGTCAATAAAAGGCAGGGGGAAATGGTCCTTCTTGGTGGCTTGGTTGAGTCTCCTGTAGTCAACACAAACCCTCCAAGAGGTGGGTACTCGTGTAACGATCTCCTCTCCCGACTCACTGATCACAGTCGTGATGCCCATCTTCTTGGGCACCACATGCAAGGGGCTAACCCACTTGGAGTCGGAAATGGGATAAATAAAACCTGCACCCCACCATTTTGATATTTCCTTCATCACAACCTCTCTCAGGTGGGGTTCAGACGCCGCTGGAACTCACGCGACGGCTTCGCCCCATCCTCGAGATAGATATGGTGGGAGCACACTGATGGACTAATCCCATGGAGATCTGCTACGCTCCATCCGATCGCCTTGCGGTTCTTTTCAAGAACCCCCATCAAACGGGATTCCTGCTCTCCAGTCAACTCGGCGGAGATGATGACTGGGTACATCTCTGGCTCGCCCGCAAGGAATCGATACTTCAGCGAAGTAGGGAGCAGCTTCAGCTCTGGAATGCTGGGTGCCGGCAAATCTGGCTGCGGAAGAAACTGAGTGAATGCTGCTAAGTCTGCCAAATCTGCCTGGGAAAGTGAAAGCGTACTCTCGCAAACTGGATCGGGGGAGGCTGCTCAACTGCACTGTCTTTGGTCTGCTCTGCATCTACCTCCTCCTCTATAGGCTCAGGTGAACTCAGGTCTGGCATCTGATCATCACAATCGGCCCAATCAGACTCTGAATCCGAGGGATCTGTATCAACCGCGGTGGCATCAGTACCACCGGAAACCAGGTGGCCTCAGCACCACCATCACTAATCATCGTGCTGCGATCAAGGGCCGGCTCTGCTGCCTCAATGGTATCCTGATCCAAGGCTGTGCTCTCCAGACTCTCCTCTGCTATCATCTCGGCATCAGCTGTATCTGAAAGTGAGAGGTGGTCTGTGTCTCAAGATCTGCCCAAGCTGCCTCATCATCTGTGATCACAAAATCACAGTCCTGGTGGATGTCTGGCTCTGCGTCTGTCAGCTGCTCTGAATCTGTACTCGAATCTGAGCTGGCTCTGAATCTAGCTCTGTAGTCCTCGACCGTCTCTATTTGTATACTCTCGCCCTCGACGCGAAAGTACACCTTCCCGCTATCATGATCAGTCACCGCCTTGGCTGTGGCCAAGAACGGACGACCAAGGATGATGGGGGTATCGGCCACTGACTCAGGGATCTCCATGTCCAACACTACGAGGTCCACAGGGAATTTCAGGCCCTGAATCGTGACGATAACATCTCGTAATAACCCCTTCGGCCTCTTGACAGATCGATCAGCGAACTGAAGGACTGTCCAGCTCTGTCGAAGAGTGCACAACTCGAGCGGTCGAGAAGGGCTGCCGGAAGAAGGTTGATCGACGATCCGCTATCTAGAAGAGTACGGTCGAACCTCTGCTCACTAATCTGGCATCTGACATACGGGGCCCTGAATCTGGCCTCTTGGATGGTAGTCGGTTCTGGATCGCAAAGCACGTGGCTTTCGTCAGCACATGGATCTCGGAAGTGTGGTTCCTCCTTCTCCTCCTGACTGTAGTCCTCTCTCTCAAAGATCGCTGGAGAAGGGGGATGTGCTGCAAAGCCTCCTGGAGGGTCAGCTGGATGTGGAATCGATCAATCATGCTCTGTCTGAAACTCCTCAAGCTCTCTCTTTTTGGATCATTTTTCTTCCCCTTCCCATCTGAAGGGCTCTAGGGAAGGGGATCACAGGGTCCTTCTCAGATGAAGGACTAGGAAAAGGTCTAAGCGGTTCAAGGACCGGATCCACACATACATCATGCACCACAGTGGGACCAGAAGAAAGTAAACCTTTTCCTTTATTCACAACAGAGTTCTGAGATACAGGATACGAGGAAAAACATCATCTCTATCTGTACAAACACCGGGTGGCCTCAGTACCACCACGGGCTGGCTCTGCTGCTGCTGCTGGTAGACATCGTGCGGCATCAGTACCGCGGGCTGGCTCGGCTGAACGGGTGGCATCAGTACCACCTCCTAGATCTGGTGAAGCGGCGGCCTCAGTACCGCTGGTGGGATCAGCATCCTTGGTGGCCTCAGTGCCACCGTCATCGTCTGGAGCAGCCTCAGTACCGCTCTCCTCCTCCTGTGGCGCCTCTGGGATGTCCTCGTGGTGAAGCTCAGATGAGGCGCCGCCGCCTGCTGGGGTCCTACCGCTCCTAAGTGTGACAAAATCAGCATCAAATAGATCCGAAGATGTATCATCAAATGGGTCACTAGGAGTGGCTAACTCAGTATGTACTACCTGCTCAGATTTCCTCTTGAGGTTGTTCGGATTCGGCTCTATCTGGGCTGGTATGGCGGCCTTCCCTCTCACCAGGTCCCGCATCTCCTGGCGGAACTCGTCCATCTCCCGTCTGAATGTGTCCTGCTAGTCCGTGAGGAGGCGGGCGATGTCATCCAAAGCGGGGCTCTCGTGGGAGCCCGACGGGTGGCCTCTCTGTGGGTGAGGCTGCTGGAACTGCTGTGGTGGGTAAGAGGGGTAGGATGGAGGGTGCTGCTGCTGATATCCCGGGTGAGCCTGCTGCTCACGTCTCCATGACTGTCCCTACTGCTGATAGGGACGAGGATCGTAGGATGATGGCTGGTGCTGCTGATATGTTGGGGGCTGCTGCTGCGGCTGGTGCTGGTCTCTCTACTGGGAGTACTGCCCTCCCTGTCCTGACGGCTGCTGCTGGGGCTGGGAACCACCACTCTCCCACCTGAATCCGGGATGGTCTCGTCGGATCCCAGGCTGGGGGCGGTCATACCAAATCCCATTGACATCCATCAACGGCTCGGCATCGAAGGGGGCTGGCGGGAGTACTGCCAGAGGCTGGTCCGGCTGGTAGACCACCATCTGCATCTCTAGAGATGGTGGGGACTGGTAAGTGGGCTGCGGCTGCTGGTACGGCTCCGCCTGTACAAGATGGACCTGTCTAGACTGCACGTGGGTGCTGGAGCGCTGGGACGAGCTGCTGCTGCTGCCGGTGTCGCCTCGTGACTGAAGACGGGGCTGAGAAGCCGTCTGTGCCTCCTGGAGACACATGAGCTGTGTCTTCATGTCGCTCAGAACCTGTGCCATCTGCTCCATCTGCGTGATACTCTGGCACTGCTTCTTCTCGATCAGCTCCATGCGGTCCAGCTTCTCGCTGATAATGCCCATGTCCGCAGCTGATGACTCTGCCTGTGCTGCTGCGGCTGCGGACGAACTGGATGGAGCTGCATCTACCCGTGCTATCCTCTGGTACTGCACGGGTCCTGGCTGATGTGGCTGGGTCTTCTGAGTATACAACCTGGTCTGAGACATCACCATATAGTTCTCAGCCATCTCCTCGAAGATGGCCCAGACCTGGTCGTGGTCCTTGGCGAAGTAGGACCCGCCGCAAGAAGCATTCACCGGGCCCTGTAGCTCTGGTGTCAACCCGCTAAAGAAGCTCTGCACAAGGTTCGGCTTCGTGATGTCGTGATGCGGACATCTGTCCAGAAGCTCTCGGAACCTCTCCCATGCCTCGTGAAACTGCTCGTTGGGGAACATGGAGAAGTTGCTGATCAGGGCCCTCGCTGCATTCGTCCGCCCGAGTGGATAGTACTTGTTCAAGTACTCGGTGCGGAGCTGCTCCCAGGTATAAACAAACCTCCCAAGATGCTTCAGCCAGGTGGCTGCTCTATCTGCCAGTGAAAACGGGAAGGCTATCATCCGGATCGTGTCCTGGTCCACATGCCGGTCGTGGACAGTATTGCAGATCATCAGAAACTCCTGGAGGTGAAGGTGGGGCTCCTCAGTGGCGAGTCCGTGAAAACGAGGAAGCATCTGAAGGGTGTTCGGGGGGAACTTGAAGTCCCCCACGATAGCAGGAACCACCACCCAATGGTGCATCAGTGTAGATCCGGGGTTGTGCAACTCCCGCATCGGTCTAGGTGGTCCTCCTCCTCCCGCGGCTGCTGCCGCTGCGGCGGCGGCCGCGGCTGCTGCTGCTGCTGCAGCGGCTCGTGCCTCTGCATCCGGTATCTCCTCGGGCTCGCTCTGCTCATCTCGCTCTAATCGGAGGCGCTCCAACTCTCTCCTCATCTCAATCATAAATGCTCCCTGATCGCGTAACTGCTGCTGAACCGTCTCTAATGAGGCGATCAAGGTGGAGTTGATCGCTCCCTGATCCATCACAACGTGCTCTGTGCGGGAACGATCCTCAGAACTGCCGGCCATGGCGACGTCTACAAAACCAAACGAGCCCAACTCAGGTGCTGTCAAATGTATCAATCTCTCCTCGGGCTCGTGTCTCTCAGGAAGATCAGAAAGGGGATCGAGGGGGAACAGGGTGGAGTCGTACTCGGGCTCGGAGAGCGGGTCTGAGCTCTCGCGAGCCAACCTAGATGATGAGGTAGACACGCCCGAAAGCGGTGCAGCCAGAGGCTGCCTAAGAGACCGTCTACCCATCATCTTGATCTGGCGAGTAAGGCGGATGAGATCTGGAAAAATTACAATCAGAAAACAAACCCCCGGTTCACCAACGCAACGCGAGCTGAAGACCGTGAAAGTTCGGTCAAATTATCTTCTCGATTTTATTTTGGTGAACAAACAGAATATCAGAGCGCTTACGTGACCTGTTGGGATATCCGATGCTAACCCAACCGACTGGCCCGCACGGAAGAGTCGGTAATCAGTCGGGACTAGCAACGGGGGGCTCTACCTAGGGTGCGGGTCACTCTCTCGCGCATCCAAACCAAACAATGAGGGGGTTGCTCTCCCCAAGACAAAGTTTTTAGGGTGAGCGGTTTTTAGATCAATAATTTTAGCAGTCCCAAATTTTATGGTTTCACTTTTTTAATATTTTTCAAAGCAAACAAAAGGCATAACGAATTTTTCGGTTCTCCTGATTATTAAGTCCAAAACAGGGGGGAGAAGACGAAAAAGCCGATGCACGATAAATCAATGATGCATGCAAAGTCAGAAATGCGTACCTGTCTCCAGCTCTCTACATGCAATATGATCCGCGCATAAAAGTAAAGACAGAAATTAAACTAACCTAAATGATGCAGCGGTAAAGCCGAGTCCTAGACGAGCAACTTCTAGCGAAGAACCGTCTAACCGGTCACCGACCTCCAAGCCAAAGAGTCCGGTCTTGGCCCGTCCCTCCTCTGTCCGACAAATCGGGGGTAGGAGTAAGCGCTTTACAGGACGGGCTGCGGCACGTAGGCTACGGAGGCAAATGAATCGGTTATTTTTATTATTTATTTTAAGTAGGTCCAATTATCGATCTATGGGAACAGATATGCAATTAGGCGTGTGGATCCTACTAATTACGGCACAATCACCAGAAAATCCTAAATCTAGGGGCTCGAGCAAAAACCGCGAAAAACCGGAAAAGACAAAAATAAAAGAAAAATAAAACCGCGAAAAAGCCGCGAAAAACCGCGAAGGTCCTAAAGGGTCCCCCGAGCACACCGGTGCTCGGCGAAACAGACCCGCTACGGTAGGCAAGTCCAAGTGTCCAAGTCCTATCCCTGTATTATTACAATAATGATAAAAATAAAATAAAAACCTAATCTAACCTCACCCACTCGACTCTCTCCCTCTCGCTCTCTCCTACGGCTTCGTAGAGAAGGAAGCCGCCTCCAAGTTCCTCGGCTGCACCGGCTCCTCGAAAGTCACCTCCGCGGTCCTTGGGCCCTCGCAAGAAAAAGAGATGAGTGGTCAGAACCAATAAAATAATAATCAAAGGAAAATAAAGACAAATGAAAAATAAGGGTATATGTGCAAAAATGTAAAATAAAATAAAGCACACAAAATAAAACAAAAACAAAATCGAAAGAAAATAAAAATAAAACAGAAGAAGACAAAAAGAAACTATAAACAAAAACCGCGAAAAGCCGCGCGCTCCGAAGAGCCGCGAAAAGCCGCGAAAATAAAATGAAAAGAAAAATAAAACGAACTACTAAGCCGTGCTCCCCGGCAACTGCGCCATTCTGAAGACACGAAAACCCGAGCGACTAAGGTAATCAGGTGTATCTAAGATGGTCGTTGCGACCTCGGTCACTCAGACGTGTCAATCAAGAAAAATTTCAGACCACTAAATACAAATAAAATCAATCAAACAAGGCAAGTGGCCCTGCTAAATGTTTAACCTGGTATAGCACCCAGGGTCGAACTCGAGGAGCACGGTAGTAAAAATGAAATAAAATAAAGAAAAGATATTTTTAGTGATTTTTAATGATTTTTATATTTTTTTTAGATTTTTAATAGGTGAAGAAAATAAAAGAAACAAAAACAAGCACACTTAAGCAAATTATTTAATGCATCAAAAATCAAGCAAAAATTCAAACAAAAATATTTTTATGTTTTTAATGTTTTTAGTGTTTTTGGTTAATTTTTGATAATTTTCTGATGTATATTTTATTTTCTAAAAATCAAACAGTAGCAAAGAAACAAGGTACTGTCCAGCCAAGCCTAAAGTCCCTAGATAAAATATCTAGGAACCTCAAAAGGGCCTGGAGGTATTTTTCCTGTAAACTAGATAAAACAAGGAAAATTTGAGTACCAAAATTATTGTTTTTGGGTTTTTAGATTATTTAATAGAATTTTTATTGGTTTTTAGGTGTTTTTAAGTTTTTATGGTTTTTAAGCAATGAAAAATAGCCAAAATTGGCTAGAAATTAAAAGAACACTAAAGAAACAGTACCTAATTTTTATAGAATTTTTTAGGGGGTTTTTATATTTTTTTGAGATTTTTAACTCTAGACAGTAGTTGAAATAAAGGTTTTTGAATTTTTAAAAATAACAAACAAAATAAAAAAATGTCCTAAAAAATTCTCAAAAATCCTACAACATGGCAGGAGCCATGTGTCAAATTTTCATCGAATTTGGAGGTGATTTGATATTTTATTCAAAAATCAAAAGAGGGCACTGTGCACAAGGACTGAAGTGCAAATACCCTAAGTTCTGGGGGTCCAGGTGCAAAATACCCAGCAACGCACGCACGCGGCGCGTGCCTGGGGCACTCAGGGACCTCTTTGTAAGAAAAGTAAGGTCCGGGGACTATTTGGTAACACGTACCAAAAGTCCGGGGACCTCAGATGCAAATTACCCTAAAATAAGCGCACATGCGCAATTAAAACATTCACAGGGGCATAGATGCAAATACTACAAAGTTTTCATTCATTTATAAACATTCAGAACAACAGGGGCTAAGGTTGCAAATACACCAAAATCACACGTGACGAAGCACATGGCTCATACAGACAGGGGCATACATGCAAATAAACTAAAGTATGAGGTCCAATGTGCAAATAACCCAACGTAAATAAAGTACGCAAAATAATTACAGGACTAACACTAAATGCGTAAAAGGAAAGGGGGCCTAAGACAAATTACCCCTT
Organism: Ottelia alismoides; assembly: GCA_037367405.1. NCBI lineage: Eukaryota > Viridiplantae > Streptophyta > Magnoliopsida > Alismatales > Hydrocharitaceae > Ottelia > Ottelia alismoides. The sequence goes on from JAZKJV010007980.1 coordinate 1,040,847, forward strand.
ATTTAACGTCGAGGGCTGGATGATTGACGCGTGGCTGATCTGACGGCTGAGGACGAAGGCGCCTTTAACCCTTGAGAAGCCTGGCCGGATCGACGTTTGAGAGCGAGGCACGTGGCAGATCTAACGGCTACGGGTGGCTTGTGCTTCTCTCTCTCTCTGACGGTCAAGATCAATCCTCTGGATGATCGGACAGTGACTGCAGCTCCGTGGATGGATGAACCCGATTAAAACAGGAGCGCCGAGGTCGATCTGACGGTCGGCGAGGATCCTGGAAGAACAAGTCGCTGGCGACTTTCGCCGGCCTCGTGCGTGCGCGGTGGTCCTCGTCTGCCGCTCCTGGAGATCGGAGAAACTCCGCAATGAAGTTCCGCGGCTGATGGTGGGCTCCGATGACCCAGCCGAGCCCTGGAGGGGCTCCGGCAAGGTCGGCGGAGGAGAGCTCCTGGCCCGAATGTCAGGAGGCCTCAGATGGCCTCCTCTGGTCCTGCAAGATAGCTCAGAAGCTTCGCGGGTCGAGGGCAAAATGCCTCGACCCGGTTAGGCATCGTGGAGGTGGTCTGTGCGTCGGTGCGGACGAACCCCGGCGAAGCGACGGCGAGGGGATTCGAATCCCAGCTCCTGTGCGAGCTGGGTTGAACGGAGGGGCGGAGAAGGTGCGTGGAGAGCAGGCGGAGGTGAATATGGATTCCGATGATCGAGGGGATGCGTGAGGTGGTCGGAATCGACGGAACAAGGCGGCGGAGCGATTTGGGGATACTCTAAAATTAACGGAAAGGAAAAGATACCGGAGCTACCTGGGTGGTCGAGGAGACTATGCTGGAGCTGGGGGAGCTCCTGGTCGTGGCCTCAAGGGTTGTCTCGGCCCGAGGCTCGAGCTCCTGCTCTGGGCGGAGCACGGCGGTGCTGACTCGCCGGATCAGTGGAAACCGGCCCCTCTCCTCGCTGCGACGGCACCTGGAGCGAGCTGTCACTCACGCTCGGGCACTGGAGCTCACTGGGGGTGGAACGGATTAGCCAAAGATGCCGATTGAAGGTGGCGGAGCTCGAGATATATATGGGTGCAGACCCGACTAAGGCCGGTCGGGTAGGGCAGCATGGAGCGCGGACCCCGATGCAATCCCCCGGGCGTTGGTCTCGGATGCAAGAAGAAGGATTAGGACCCGGGGTTTGCGCAAATGGCGGGCGGATCGAGCGCGGAAAAAGAGGAGAAAACGGGTCGGGCGCGAGATCCGCTGGAGAAGACGGTCCGCGGAGGGAGTTGACCGGAGGTCAACATCTCCGTGGGCCAATGAGGTGCTGCCACGTATTTTATTTTTGTTTATTTATTTTAGGCTAGATAACGGCAGAATTAGCAAAAACTTAAAACACAAAATATTTTTATTTTATTTTTTTCTATTTTTTGGTGATTTTTAATTAATTTTTGGAAATAAAAATGAGGTATTTACACTATGTAGCTATATATAGGTATATATACAATATGTAGGTTTTTGATTTTTGATTTTTAATTATTATTTTTGTACAATTTTATTCCTATTTTATATTTTATTTATTTATAGAATAAAATGAGGAATAAAAGGGTATTTTTATTTGGTTTTTATTATTACATAGGTAAAATAAATAGTTATGTACAACTATATACATGGCATATGTACAATATATTTTTGTTATTTTAATTTTGTTATTTTTATTTAATTTTTGTTTTGATTCTTTTTATTTTATGTATTTACAATATATAACATAGAATATTTACAAAAAGTTTAGAAAATGATTTTATCTATTTACAAGGTGAAATAAATATAGAAGCATGGTCTATGTACATGGTGAAAGGGCATTTTTGAACTTTTTGATTTTCAAATTTTTATTTTGTTTTTAATATTTTCTAAATATATACAAATATTTATAAGCATATTTTTGGGTGAGGAAAACATTTTTATTTTATTTACAAATATTTACACATGAGCCCCTATCTCCCTCTACTTTGGCTTTTATGCGGTCAGGCCCATGCTGAGCCCTCCCTTGGGTTAGGTTGCTCAATATTTATTCTAAATATTTCCCTCTTTTTCTTTTTAATCTTTATTCTTTTATTTTTGCACAAAAACATGCTAATTATAGGTTTTTACAAAATGCATGCTTTTGCTAATTAGTCCTATTTACACATATCTACATGCATTTGCATAGGTTTTTGTAGCTAAAATATAAGAATAAAGAGTGATGAATGGGTATTCATCAGGCATCCCTGCCTAACACCCCTTTGCGGCTGAAAAAAACCCCCCTCCTGTCTACCATTAATCAGCACCGAGCAAGAAGTCGTCGTCACACACCTTTTCATCCAGGAGATCTACTCATCAGGGAAACCACGTCTGGAAAGAGATGCCCAGATGAATTTCCAGCTAACACAATCATACGCTTTGGAGAAGTCAATCTTCCAAAGAAAACCTTTGACCTTCCTTCTTTTCCAATCTGCAACAATTTCTGAAGCAATGACCACACCATCCATCATAACCCTGCTAGGGACAAAAGCTGTCTGCGACTCACTGATAATGTTTCCCAGAACTACACACAGCCTATTCGCAAGAACTTTCGCAACAATGAGATAGATAGCATTTGAAAGGGCAATAGGCCTGTAGTCCTCAATTCGGTCCACCACCTCCCTTTTTGGCAGGAGGAAAATCAAAGAACGGTTTAGCCGATCAAAACCTTGATTCTCTCCTCTCAGCTCCTCCACCACAGCCAGCACATTCTGCCCCACCAACTCCCAGAACTCACGGAAGAAGAAAACCGGAAACTCATCTGGCCCCGGAGAGCCATCCGCATTCAAATCCAACATAGCTGCATGAATCTCCCGAAGGGTGAATGGGGAGATCAACTGAGCATCCTGGACCTCAGAAACATGAGGTACATCTCTATCGTACCAACGAACCCCACCGAGATGGTCCTTCCTACTCATCTCCCTGAAATGCTCAACCACTGCAACCCCAATCTCCCTCTCTCTTTCAACACGTATTCCCCTAACCTCCACAGAATGGATATAATTTCGTCGCCTTCTTCCATTTGCCACAGTATGAAAAAATCTCGTATTTGCATCGCCCTCTCTTAACCACACCTGGCGCGAACGCTGTCTCCACTCAACCCCTCTTTTCCTGTCCTCCTCCAGTAGTGCCCTGTGCTGGACCGACCTCTCCATCTTCTCCTCCTCAGATAGATCCCTGGTGTCTTCAATTCTATCAAGTCTAGCCACTTCCGCCTGAGCCAGGTCCCTTCTCTCATTACGACGCGACCTGAGCTCCCTACGGAAAATCACCAACATTGATCTAACCGCCTTCAAACGAGCCGCCATATCTCTGCAAGCTGAACCAGAAGACTCAACCTCTCTCCAGCACTGGTGATGAATACCCATTCATCACTCTTTATTCTTATATTTTAGCTACAAAAACCTATGCAAATGCATGTAGATATTTGTAAATAGGGAAAATTAGCAAAAGCATGCATTGTGTAAAAATCTATAATTAGCATGTTTTTGTGAAAAAAATAAAAGAATAAAGATTAAAAAGAAAAAAGAGGGAAATATTTAGAATAAATATTGAGCAACCTAACCCAAGGGAGGGCTCAGCATGGGCCTGACCGCATAAAAGCCAAAGTAGAGGGAGATAGGGGCTCATGTGTAAATATTTGTAAATAAATAAAATTATATTTTCCTCACCCAAAAATATGCTTGTACATATTTATAAAGTATAAAAACAAAACAAAAAGCTAAAAACCAAAAAGACCAAAAATATCCTTTCACCATGTATATAGACCATGCTTCTACATGTATTTAATCTTGTAAATAAATTTATTTATTTTCAAAACTTCTTGTAAATATCCTATATTATATATTGTAAATAAATAAAATGAAAAGAATCAAAACAAAAATCAAATAAAAATAACAAAATTAAAATAACAAAAATATATTGTACATATGCCATGTATATAGTTGTATATATCTATTTATTTCACCTATGTATATAAATAATAAAAACCAAATAAAATTACCCTTTTATTCCTCATTTTATTCTATAAATAAATAAAATATAAAATAGGAATAAAATTGTACAAAAATAATAATTAAAAATCAAAAATAAAAAATCTACCTATTGTACACAAACCTATGTATAGCTATATAGTGTAAATACCTTAGTTTTATTTCCAAAAATTAATTAAAAATCACCAAAAAATAGAGAAAAATAAAATAAAAATAATTCATGTTTTAAGTTTTTGGAAAATCGGCCATTTGCTGCCTTATTTTTGAGTTTCAAACATTCTCCACGTGGCAGCACCTCATTGGCCCACGGAGATGTTGACCTCCGGTCAACTCCCTCCGCGGACCGTCTTCTCCAGCGGATCTCGCGCCCGACCCGTTTTCTCCTCTTTTTCCGCGCTTGATCCGCCCGCCATTTGCGCAAACCCCGGGTCCTAATCCTTCTTCTTGCATCCGAGACCAACGCCCGGGGGATTGCATCGGGGTCCACGCTCCATGCTGCCCTACCCGACCGGCCTTAGTCGGGTCTGCACCCATATATATCTCGAGCTCCACCACCTTCAATCAGCATCTTTGGCTAATCCGTTCCACCCCCAGTGAGCTCCAGTGCCCGAGCGTGAGTGACAGCTCGCTCCAGGTGTCGTCGCAGCGAGGAGAGGGGCCGGTTTCCACTGATCCGGCGACTTAGCACCGCCGTGCTCCGCCCAGAGCAGGAGCTCGAGCCTCGGGCCGAGACAACCCTTGAGGCCACGACCAGGAGCTACCCCAGCTCCAGCATAGTCTCATCGACCACCCAAGTAGCTCTAGTAGCTTTTCCTTTCCGTTAATTTTAGAGTATCCCCAAATCGCTCCGCCGCCTTGTTCCGTCGATTCCGACCACCTCACGCATCCCCTCGATCATCGGAATCCATATTCACCTCCGCCTGCTCTCCATGCACCTTCTCCGCCCCTCCGTTCAACCCAGCTCGCACAGGAGCTGGGATTCGAATCCCCTCGCCGTCGCTTCGCCGGGGTTCGTCCGCACCGACGCACACACCACCTCCACGATGCCTAACCGGGTCGAGGCACTTTGCCCTCGACCCGCGAATCTCCTGGTTCCATTTGCAGGTCAGTGCGAGCCCATCTGAAGGCTCGAGTCTTCCAGGCCAGGAGCTCTCCGCCGCCGACCTCGCCAGAGCCCCTCCAGGGCTCGGATGGGTCATCGGAGCCCACCATCAGCCGCGGAACTTCATTGCGGAGCTCCTCCGATCTCCAGGAGCGGCAGACGAGGACCACCGCGCACGCACGAGGCCGGCGAAAGTCGTCGGCGACTTGTTCTTCCAGGATCCTCGCCAACCGTCAGATCAACCTCGGTGCTCCAGTTTTCATCGTGTCCATCCATCCACGGAGCCGCAGTGACCGTCCGATCATCCAGAGGATTGATCTAGACCGTCAGAGCAGAGAGAGAGAGAGGCACCAGCCACCCGTAGCCGTCAGATCTGCCACGTGCCTCGCTCTCAGACGTCGATCCGGCCAGGCTTCTCAAGGGTTAAAGGCGCCGTCGTCCAGAACCGTCAGATCAGCCACGCATCAATCATCCGCCCGTCGACGTTAAATAAGAGGTAATTTGTCTTAGGCCCCCTCTTAGTTTATGCTTTTAATTCCAGTCCTGTAAATATTTTGCGTACTTTATTTACGTTGGGTTATTTGCACATTGGACCTCATGCTTTAGTTTATTTGCATGTATGCCCCTGTCTGTATGAGCCACGTGCTTCGTCACGTGTGATTTTGGTGTATTTGCAACCTTAGCCCCTGTTGTTCTGGATGTTTAGAAATGAATGAAAACTTTTTAGGATTTGCATCTATGCCCCTGTGAATGTTTTTATTGCGCATGTGCTTTTATTCGTGGGTAAATTGCAACTGAGGTCCTCGGACTTTTGGTACGAGTTACCAATTAGTCCCAGGACCTTATTTTTATTACAAAGAGGTCCCTGAGTGCCCCAGGCATGCTCCGCGCGCGTGCGTTGCTGGGTATTTTGCACCTGGACCCCCAAAACTTAGGGTATTTGCACTTCAGTCCTTGTGCACAGTGCCCCCTTTTGATTTTTGAATAAAATATCAAATCACCTCCAAATTCGATGAAAATTTGACACATGGCTCCTGCCATGTTGTAGGATTTTTGAGAATTTTTGAGGACATTTTTGAGTTTATTTGTTATTTTTAAAAATTCAAAAACCATCATTTCAGCCACTGTCTAGTTTTAAAAACCCAAAAAAATATAAAAACCCCCTCAAAAATTCTATAAAAATTAGGTACTGTTTATTTTGTGTTCCTTTATTTTCTAGCCATTTTTGGCTATTTTTCATTGCTTAAAAACCATAAAAACTTAAAAACACCTAAAAACCCATAAAAATTATAGTAAATAATCTAAAAATCCAAAAACAATAATTTTGGTACTCGAATTTTCCTTGTTTTACCTAGTTTACAGGAAAAATACCTCCAGGCCCTTTTGAGGTTCTTAGATATTTTATCTAAGGACTTTAGGCTTGGCTGGACAGTACCTCATTTCCTTGCTACTGTTTGATTTTTAGAAAATAAAATACACATTAGAAAAATTCCAAAAATTCACCAAAAACACTAAAAAACCTAAAAAACATAAAAATATTTTTGTTTGAATTTTTTCTTGATTTTTGATACATTAAATAATTTGCTTAAGTGTGCTTGTTTTTGTTTCTTTTATTTTCTTCACCTATTAAAAATCTAAAAAAAATATAAAAATCATTAAAAATCACTAAAAATATCTTTTCTTTATTTTATTTCATTTTTACTACTTCGTAGGCCTTTGGCCAACCCGTGCTCCTCGTGTTCGACCCTGGGTGCTATACCAGGTTAAACATTTAGCAGGACCGCTTGCCTTGTTTGATTGATTTTATTTGTATTTAGTGGTCTGAAATTTTTCTTGATTAAGCTGGCTTGATCGCTTGGGTCGCAACGACCAATTTAGCACCTTTACCTTAGCCTTCAGGTCGCTTATCAGAATGGCGCCGTTGCCGGGGAGCACGGCTTAGTAGTTCGTTTTATTTTCATTTTCGTTTTTGTTTTCGCGGCTTTTCGCGGCTCTTCGGAGCTCGCGGCTTTTCGCGGCTTTTTGTTTATAGTTTCTTTTTGTTTTATTTTGTTTTATTTTTATTTCTTTTGTTTTTTGTTTTTGTTTTATTTTGTGTGATTATTTTATTTTGTATTTTTGCATATATACCCTTACCTTTATTTTCATTTCTTTTTCCTTATTATTTGATTATTTTTGCTGGTCTGACCACTCATCTCTTTCTCTTGCGAGGGCCCAAGCACCGCGGAGGCGACTTTCGAGGAGCCGGTGCAGCCTGATGAATACCCATTCATCACTCTTTATTCTTATATTTTAGCTACAAAAACCAATGCAAATGCATGTAGATATTTGTAAATAGGAATAATTAGCAAAAGCATGCATTGTGTAAAAACCTATAATTAGCATGTTTTTGTGCAAAAATAAAAGAATAAAGATTAAAAAGAAAAAGAGGGAAATATTTAGAATAAATATTGAGCAACCTAACCGAAGGGAGGGCTCAGCATGGGCCTGACCGCATAAAAGCCAAGTAGAGGGAGATAGGGGCTCATGTGTATATATTTTTGTACATAAATAAAAATGTTTTTCTCACTCAAAAATATGCTTGAAAATACTTGTACATATTTAGAAAATATTAAAAACAAAATAAAAAGTTAAAAATCAAAAAGATTAAAAAGACTCTTTCACCATGTACATAGACCATACTCCTATATTTATTCAACCTTATAAATAAATAAAAGTATTTTCTAAACTTGTTGTAAATATTCTATGTTATATATTGTAAATAAATAAAATAAAAAGAATCAAAACAAAAATAAAAAAAATCACAAAATTAAAATAACAAAAATATAATGTACATATGCCATGTATATAGTTGTATATATCTATTAATTTCACCTATGTATATAAATAATAAAAAAACCAAATAAAAATACCCTTTTATTCCTCATTTTATTCTATAAATAAATAAAATATAAAATAGGAATAAAATTGTATATAAATAATAATTAAAAATCAAAAATCAAAAATCTACCTAATGTACATATACCTATATATAGCTACATAGTGTAAATACCTCATTTTATTTCCAAAAATTAATTAAAAATCACCAAAAAATAGAGAAAAATAAAATAAAAATATTTTGTGTTTTAAGTTTTTGCTAATTCCATCATTTTCTAGCCTAAAATAAATAAACAAAAAAATAAAAAACGTGGCGGCTTCTGATTGGTCCACGGGGGTTTGTTGACCCCGGTCAACTTCCCCCGCGGACCTTCTTCTTTCGCGAGTCAGGCAACCGACCCGTTTTCTCGATCTTTTGCCCGCCTGACCCGACCGCCATCGACCCAAACCCCGGGCTCCGATTGCACTCCGATCATCCAGGATCCTCGCCCGGGGTGGGTTTGGTGGATCCGAACCGCATGCAGCTCGCCCGACCTCCTTCTTCTCGGATCACCCACCATACTTATAGTCGTCACCGGCGACCTAATTCACGCCATCTTTGATCTTCCCCTCGGTGCCTGTGAGCTCCTCCATCGTCCCTGAGTGACAGCCGTGGCCCCTTGGAGTTGCAGCGAGGCCCGGGCAGCCGGGAGTCATTGATCCGGTGGTTCTTGCCGCCGTGCGCCGCCGCAAGCGCGCTCAACCTCGGGGAAGTGACGCCCCCTTGCAGGCAATGACCAGAAGCTCGCCGAGCTTCAGCCCAGTCGACAGCATCCATCAGGTAGCGTAGTTAGGCCGTAGATTAGTGTAGCTTTAGATTTTTCGCTTTCTGGTAGTGTAGCTCCGCCGCCACCGCCAGCCGTCTCCGCCTACCCATTTGATCATCCGACACCGCCATCACCTCCGCCAGACTTCTATCCACTTGCTCCGGCCCTTCACTCCCCCTGTCTCGCCCCGGAGCAGGGTTTCAGCTCTCCTCCCTCCGCCGCTCGCCGGAGAGCCCCCACAGCGCCTCACCGTTCACCTTCCGCCCGCTCTGACGGGTCGAGGCACTTTGCCCTCGACCCAGCTTCTTTCCTGTGCAGGTATCGAGGCCAATCGACCTCATCCGGAGGTCGGAACTTCTGGGCACAGCAGCTCCAGCTCTTTGACGTCGCCGGAGCTCTCTGGAGCTCCTCGCCTCCATCGGAGCAGAGCATCGGGTGCGGAGCTTCACGGCGAAGCTTTCCCGCACCTCAGGAGCGTCAGACGAGGACCATCGCGCGCACGGAGGGCCGGCGAAAGTCGCCGGCGACTAGTTCTTGCAGCATCCTCATCCACCGTCAGATCGACCTCTGTGCTCCAGATTAGATCGTGTCCGTCCATCCTCGGAGCAGCATCCACCGCCAGATCTTACGAGGATCGATCTTCACCGTTGAGCAGCGAGGTTAAGCCACAACGCCTCTCAGCCATCCGATCAAGCACGTGGCTGCACCTCGTCCATCCGATCGAGCCCGGACTTCTTCGAAGACCCACATTGCAGCATCTCCGTCCGATCATCCACGTGGACACGCACCAGCCGTCGGATCGACTCGAGGGGTTGCTCTGGTGTGCGGCGCACCATCCCAGCCATCCAATCTGCCACGCGTCGTGCATCCGACCCTTGACATTAATAAAAGGGGTAATTTGTCTTAGGCCCCTTTACTTTATGCATTTAGTTTTTAATCCTGTAAATATTTAGTGTAGTTCTTTTATTTTTGTAAAAATTGCACTGTGGACCTTCTCTTTTATGTTATTTGCATTTATACCCCTGCCAGTGGTGGACACGTGCATCGACACGTGATATTTTGGTGTATTTGCAGTATTTGCCCCGCCTTTTTGCCCTGTTACGTTTTGCACTTTTATAAATAGGAATTGCAATTTGGTCCCTCCAGGCCTGAGTCACGCGTATCGTGCGTGGCCTGGAGGGTAATTTGCACTCCTAGTCCTATACTTTCTAGGGTTGTTATCCCAGGGGTCCAGAACTTTGCTTTAATTGCAGAAAGGTCCCTGTGCACTGTTGCTTTCCTTTATTTTTGAATAAAATATCAAATCACCTCCAAATTCGATGAAAATTTGACACATGGCTCCTGCCATGTAGGATTTTTGAGAATTTTTGAGGACATTTTAGATTTTGTTTGTTATTTTTAAAAATTCAAAAACCTTTATTTCAGCTACTGTCTAGAGTTAAAAATCCAAAAAAAATATAAAAACCCCCTAAAAAATTCTATAAAAATTAGGTACTGTTTCTTTTGTGCTCTTTGATTTTCTAGCCAATTTTGGCTATTTTTCACTGCTTAAAAACCATAAAAACTTAAAAACACATAAAATCCCATAAAAATTATAGTAAATAATCTAAAAATCCAAAAACAATAATTTTGGTACTCAAATTTTCCTTGTTTTACCTAGTTTACAGGAAAAATACCTCCAGGCCCTTTTGAGGTTCTTAGATATTTTATCTAAGGACTTTAGGCTTGGCTGGACAGTACCTTGTTTCTTTGTTACTGTTTGATTTTTAGAAAATAAAATATACATCAGAAAATTATCAAAAATTAACCAAAAACACTAAAAAACATAAAAAACATAAAAATATTTCTGTTTGAATTTTTGCTTGATTTTTGATGCATTAAATAATTAGCTAAAGTGTGCTTGTCTTTAGTTTCTTTTATTTTCTCCACTTTTTAAAAATCCAAAAAAAATATAAAAATCATTAAAAATACTTGTCTTTTATTTTATTTTATTTTTACTACTTCGTAGGCCTTTGGCCAACCCGTGCTCCTTGAGTTCGACCCTGGGTGCTATACCAGGTTAAACATTTAGCAGGACCACTTGCCTTGTTTGATTGATTTTATTTCTATTTAGTGGTTTGAAATTTTTCTTGATACACAAGGTCTGATCGCTAGGGTCGCAACGACCCTATTTCTGTACCTTATACCCGAGTGGTCAGGTCGGTTATCAGAATGGCGCCGTTGCCGGGGAGCACGGCTTAGTAGTTCGTTTTTATTTTTCATTTTCGTTTTTGTTTTCGCGGCTTTTCGCGGCTCTTCGGAGCCCGCGGCTTTTCGCGGCTTTTGTTTATATCTTCTTTTTGTTTTATTTTGATTTATTTTTCATTTTCTTTTATTTTTATTTTTGTTTTGCTTTCTGTGTTTATTTTATTTTACATTTTTGCATATATACCCTCACTTTTATTTTCATTTCTTTTTCCTTATTATTTGATTATTTTTGCTGGTCTGACCGCTCACCTCTTTTTCTTGCGAGGGCCCGAGGACCGCGGATGCGACTTTCGAGGAGCCGGTGCAGTCGAGGAACTTGGAGGCAGCTTCTTTCTCTACGAAGCCGCAGGAGAGAGCGAGGGTGAGAGAGTTGAGTGGGTGAGGTTAGATTAGGTTTTTATTTTATTTTTATTATTGTAATAATACAGGGACAGGACTTGGACACATTTGTGACTTGACCGTAGCGGGTCTGTTTCGCCGAGCACCGGTGTGCTCGGGGGACCCTTTAGGACCTTCGCGGTTTTTCGCGGCTTTTTCGCGGTTTTATTTTTCTTTTATTTCTGTCTTTTCCGGTTTTTCGCGGTTTTTGCTCGAGCCCCTAGACTTAGGATTTTCTGGTGAATGTGCCGTAATTAGTAGGATCCACACACTTAATTGCATATCTGTTCCCATAGATCGATAATTGGACCTACTTAAAATCAATAATAAAAATAACCGATTCATTTGCCTCCGTAGCCTACGTGCCGCAGCCCGTCCTGTAAAGCGCTTACTCCTACCCCCGATTTGTCGAACAGAGGAGGGACGGGCCAAGATCGGACTCTTTGGCTTGGAGGTCGGTGACCGGTTAGACGGTTCTTCGCTAGAAGTTACTCGTCTAGGACTCGGCTTTTCCCGCTGCATCATTTAGGTTAGTTTATTTTCAGTCTTTACCTTTATGTGCGGATCATTTTGCATGTAGAGTGCTGGAGACAGGTACGCATTTCTGACTTTGCATGCATCATTGATTTATCGTGCATCGGCTTTTTTGTCTTCTCCCCCTGTTTTGGACTTAATAACCAGGAGAACCGAAAAATTTGTTAGTCGTTTCTTTTTATTGAAAAATATCTAAAAAACAAAAACAATAAAATCGGGACTGCTAATCATACTTGACCTAAAAGACACCTCACGAAAAATCTGTCTTGGGGAGAGTAACCCCCTCCTTTTCTGGTTTGGATGAGCGAGAGAGTGATCCGAACATTAGGATAGAGCCTCCGATCTTTTCTTGACTGATTACCGGCTTTCAGTACGGGACAGTCGGTTGAGAGAGATTTGGATACCTATTTACCTCACGTAATCGCTCTGATAGACTGGGTGATCACCTAAAATAAAATGGACAAGATAATTGACCGATCCCTTCGGTCTTCAGCTCTGCGTGCGTAGGTGAATTGGGGGTTTGCTTGTTCATCTTGTTTGATTGCCAGATCCCTTCGATCCTTTCTCATCTTCCTTCTATTTCCCTCCCTCACCTCCCTTCATTCCACTTTCTTTTCCTTTACCCCTGGATGATGGATCCCCCTCACTTCGAGCCGACTCTTACGGCTTTTTCTCCATCCTCTGACCATCACTCCAGTCCACCTTCTAGGGAGGTCGGATCTCCGACCAACCTCCCGATCCCTCCCTCCCTTTCATCTCATCACTCTGGGCATGCTGTGCTAGACGTCCGAGGATACCAGACAGAGCAGATGAGAGACCCGGACGATGCTGTTGCTGAGTTGAGAGCGCACTCCGTTTGCGACCAGAGAGAGCAGTGGAGATTAGCAGACAGATCCTATTCCAGAAGGATGGAGGAGCAGAAAGCATATGGAGCTCAGTCAGCTTCTACACTTGGGCCATTCGTCTTGGATTTGGATTACATTCAGCGACTGCCGACATTTTCAGGAGAGGCGCACGAGGAGCCTTATCTTCACCTGTCAGCTTTTGAGAAGTTTTGCAGAGCACAGAGATATTCAGACGTCACTGCAGAGGAGCTGATGAGCAGGACCTTCCCCTTCACGCTTCACGACAGAGCCATGAGGTGGCACCGACGATTGGGGAAGACATTCGAGACGTGGGGAGAGCTACGCCGAGAGTTTCTACAAAGATACTTCCCTCCACGTAGAGCAGAGTTTATGCGGTCTTTGATCATGGACTTTTCAGTTGACCCCCAGGAGCCATTGCACGAGGCATGGCCGAGGTTTCTTGACCTCTTGAGGAGATTCCCTGAGCACGGACTTCCACTTACAGACTTGATAGAGATCTCCATGCGGGGGATGACCGCAGAGCAGATAGCACTGGTGATTACCACATGTGGCGGTTCACACCGCAGTTCCGACATTCACTTCCTGGATACCATCTCGAGGTTACTTTCACAGAGATCTTTTTCGCGAGATACCATGGTCGGGACAACACATGCGGATGATGCAGTACCAGTGCGGTGTGTCACTTTACATGGTGATTCAGCTTCTACACACCAGCCCGAGGATTTGGATGATGCCGCACCATTGACAGAGGAGATGACCGCGATAGCAGAGGTTCGGACCCAGAGTCTACTTGAGTTCCCGTTGGCCTTCCAGTCGGAGTTCGAGTCAGCCCCAGAGTTCCCTTTTGACGAGTCTTGGATATCAGATCTTCTGATACTCCAGGAGCCGGAGGAGCCCCAGGTTTTGCAGCCATTGATTCAGACACTTCAGATTCCAGTCCCGGAGGAGTCAGTTTCTTTCCTGCAGAGACACTTCTTGGATGCAGACAGTCACCAGGACTCAGCCCAACAGCCACAGCTTGAGGAGGGACAACACTTTGAGAGTACAGACACCGAGAGTCCCGCCTTCGAGCCTTTTGTCCTCCACTTTGGTCAGATAGATACACTTCCTGAGGACCAGCTGACAGCCAGCATAGCCGCGGAGCGAGGATCAGCTGCAGACACTTTTCCAGCTTCAGCGGTGTTGACCAGTACCTTCTCCTGCTTCCAGATTGCCGAGACTTACACTTCAGATGATGATGCAGCCTGGTGCACTGAGTGGATACTTGATAGCAGCGCAGATGCCCATCTAGATCCTGATCCTCTTCTTCTCACTTCTGATCATGCATCTCTCCCCGAGGGTTATCTGCGGGAGGATGCCACACTCGATGAGTACTCGGTTTCACCTACTGAGAGTGTTTCCGCATTGACGGAACACGGAACCGAGTCTTTAGATCTTTCTGATCCTGATTCTTCTCACCTCGACGACCCTCGCGAGGATGAGCCCATTCTGGAGATAATAGATGATTTGCCTGATCTGATCCTATTTCATGCATCGGATATCGGTCCCTTTAGAGAGTCTCCTGATCTTGATTGTCTACACCTTTTTGAGACACTGATTAACGTGGAGGATTCTATTACTGATCCATCCTTCTCCACGTTCGATTTCGTCGGCTCCATACTCTCACTCCAGTCTGATCTCGAGCCGATGATTTCTTTTGTGCTACCGGATCCCGATCACTTCTTTCCATATCGTTGGCCGGTAGCAGACACCTGCCTGATTGTATACATGGGTGTCGTACTTTACACTGTTGAGTTCGTCGTTGTTCTCACACCGAGACTGTGGCGACAGTACGGCATTTACCTTACCGATGCCGTCCTGAACCTTGATACTGCATTATCCTAGCCTTTGTGCCCAGCTAGGGGCGTAAAATCTAGCGCTTGTTGAGAGGCACCTCAACATTGTACTCTTTTGTTTATACGTGTTTCGTCTTAGTTTGATCATTCTTTCTTCCGTTCTTGTTTTCACCCCAGGTCTCGCTTAGGAATATCTTTGCTATACTTAGGATATTGCTCATCCTAAGTATAGGGGGGTGAAAACACCGGGTTGTTCTTCGTTCTGTTCCATCACTCCTGTTGTTGCCTATACTTAAGGTGCTTCACCTTAAGTATAGGGGGAGTGATGCCCTCCATCTTGTAGATATTCGTCATTTTCTTTGTGTTTTGCTACCCCTGTTTGGCTGCCTATACTTAGGGATATTTCACCCTAAGTATAGGGGGGGTAGACCCTGTACATTTTGCACTCGATTTTCCCTTCGTATACAGCCTACTATACTTAGGATTACTTGATCCCAAGTATAGGGGGGAGACCTGGGTCCCTCTAGACTTTTCATTTCCCTTTTGTATAGCCTTTCTTTTCACTTCCCTATACATAGCACGAGTTATGTCTTCTTCATCGCTCTTGACTCTGAGGACATCGTTCGAGCTAAGTATAGGGGGGTGTGTATATATTTCATATATACTTTAGCCATAACTCGTACTTTGTGTGAGTGGGTTAATAAATAAAATGGCTACAAATCACAAAAATTAAAAATTTTCATGCACATAACCTTCTTTTATTTGCACATACATAGCTAGTGTACAAATTATTTTTGTAAAAATGATTTCAAAAATCTTTTGTGTAAAGCTTGTGTAAATATTTTTTGTATCAAAATTATGTATATAGTACAAAATTTTTCCAAAATGTTTTGAAAATCAAAAGTTTGCAAAAATCTTGTGTAAATGTGTGTAAATATCTTTTTGCAAAACTTGCACTTCATGCATCATCATTCATGATTTCAAAACATTTTTCAAAAATTTTGCATGATTGTAAAATGTTGTGTAAATAAGCATCTTTTTGTACATATGTATATAGTTTTTCTTGGATGATAGTTGACATTTAAACTAGCCTGGAATCAAATTGAGAAATGGAGCTTGATTAAGATCTTAATCCACCTAATCCTAAGAGGAACCTTATAGGGCTTAGGTTTAAGGCTTTTCAGGTCCATGGTGACTTAATTCTTTGAGTCCACTAGGCTATGATCACATGTCATCTCAATGAGCCTAAGTAGAGCACTTAACAACAACACATGACTCATATAGATTATGGCTTTACTTGGACACCAGCACTATGCACCGAGCTCTCTACGGATGAGGTGGTGAGGAGGCAGTCTTCCTTGACTTGGGGTAGCATATGAGGGTAGTACTTCTAGGCGGAACCTCTCTTCTTCTTATAGTGAAGGAAGTGCGTCTCAACTTGGTCTGGTTGCCATGAGGTCTAACGACGAGAGTTGTGGGTTGCAATAAAGCTTCAAAAGAGGGATAGTCTACTGGCTCAAGAGGAAAAACTCCTTGTATATATGCTGCACATGTATATGTTGTATAGATGCACTTGAAAAAAAAATGTGCAAAAAGAAAAAGAACTCCAAAAAAAGTGGTGGGTCTGAGAGAAAATGATAATCCCACCGGAGTATGTATATAAGTGCAATAAGCAAAGCTTGGTTTCATGATCCACCTGTTGTAGCTTGCAGCAGGGAGACTTGGCTACACTGGTCAAGCTCCCAAGGGTACTTGGCTACACTGGCCTTGACCCATTCTCTTCTTCCCCCTCTTCTTGAGCCGGTTGTACTTGAACTTAGAAGGGAATACCCCGCTCCTCGAGGAAAGAGTGGCCAGATTGAGGTCATAGAGTTACCTTGTTGGGGAGGGTTGTCAAGTTGCCATTTCTGAGGTGGAGAGCTTAGACTTCACATTCACAGGACAAGAAAAGATTCATGGTCTTTAGGGTTTGTGATTGATGACTTGTTCTGATCTGGAGCATTGAGGAGTCTTGGTTATAGATTGGTGGAACTTAGAGGCTGTTAGGTTTTAAGCTTAAGTCTAAATAAGGTTCCGACACATTAATAATCCAAAGATCTGATTGAGCTCCATACCTCAATTTAATGAAGGCAAGTTTAATAATCAACCTTGATCCATGTACATCCTCTTTTTCTTTTTCTTTCTTTCTTTTTCACTTCTTTTTCAAATAAGTGTTTTCTAAGGGACTAGCAAAGTATAGTATAGGGGGGTGATGAATACCCATTCATCACTCTTTATTCTTATATTTTAGCTACAAAAACCTATGCAAATGCATGTAGATATTTGTAAATAGGAATAATTAGCAAAAGCATGCATTGTGTAAAAACCTATAATTAGCATGTTTTTGTGCAAAAATAAAAGAATAAAGATTAAAAAGAAAAAGAGGGAAATATTTAGAATAAATATTGAGCAACCTAACCCAAGGGAGGGCTCAGCATGGGCCTGACCGCATAAAAGCCAAGTAGAGGGAGATAGGGGCTCATGTGTATATATTTTTGTACATAAATAAAAATGTTTTCCTCACTCAAAAATATGCTTGAAAATACTTGTACATATTTAGAAAATATTAAAAACAAAATAAAAAGTTAAAAATCAAAAAGATTAAAAAGACTCTTTCACCATGTACATAGACCATACTCCTATATTTATTCAACCTTATAAATAAATAAAAGTATTTTCTAAACTTGTTGTAAATATTCTATGTTATATATTGTAAATAAATAAAATAAAAAGAATCAAAACAAAAATCAAATAAAAATCACAAAATTAAAATAACAAAAATATAATGTACATATGCCATGTATATAGTTGTATATATCTATTTATTTCACCTATGTATATAAATAATAAAAAAACCAAATAAAAATACCCTTTTATTCCTCATTTTATTCTATAAATAAATAAAATATAAAATAGGAATAAAATTGTATATAAATAATAATTAAAAATCAAAAATCTACCTAATGTACATATACCTATATATAGCTACATAGTGTAAATACCTCATTTTATTTCCAAAAATTAAATAAAAATCACCAAAAAATAGAGAAAAATAAAATAAAAATATTTTGTGTTTTAAGTTTTTGCTAATTCCATCATTTTCTAGCCTAAAATAAATAAAAAAAAAATAAAAAACGTGGCGGCTTCTGATTGGTCCACGGGGGTTTGTTGACCCCGGTCAACTTCCCCCGCGGACCTTCTTCTTTCGCGGGTCAGGTAACCGACCCGTTTTCTCGATCTTTTGCCCGCCTGACCTGACCACCATCGACCCAAACCCCGGGCTCCGATTGCACTCCGATCATCCAAGATCCTCGCCCGGGGTGGGTTTGGTGGATCCGAACCGCATGCAGCTCGCCCGACCTCCTTCTTCTCGGATCACCCACCATACTTATAGTCGTCACCGGCGACCTAATTCACGCCATCTTTGATCTTCCCCTCGGTGCCTGTGAGCTCCTCCATCGTCCCTGAGTGACAGCCGTGGCCCCTTGGAGTTGCAGCGAGGCCCGGGCAGCCGGGAGTCATTGATCCGGTGGTTCTTGCCGCCGTGCACCGCCGCAAGCGCGCTCAGCCTCGGGGAAGCGACGCCCCCTTGCAGGCAATGACCAGAAGCTCGCCGAGCTTCAGCCCAGTCGACAGCATCCATCAGGTAGCGTAGTTAGGCCGTAGATTAGTGTAGCTTTAGATTTTTCGCTTTCTGGTAGTGTAGCTCCGCCGCCTCCGCCAGCCGTCTCCGCCTACCCATTTGATCATCCGATACCGCCATCACCTCCGCCATACTTCTATCCACTTGCTCCGCCCCTTCACTCCCCCTGTCTCGCCCCGGAGCAGGGTTTCAGCTCTCCTCCCTCCGCCGCTCGCCGGAGAGCCCCCACAGCGCCTCACCGTTCACCTTCCGCCCGCTCTGACGGGTCGAGGCACTTTGCCCTCGACCCAACTTCTTTCCTGTGCAGGTATCGAGGCCAATCGACCTCATCCGGAGGTCGGAAACTCCAGCTCTTTGACGTCGCTGGAGCTCTCTGGAGCTCCTCGCCTCCATCGGAGCAGAGCATCGGGTGCGAAGCTTCACGGCGAAGCTTTCCCGCACCTCAGGAGCATCAGACGAGGACCATCACGCGCACGGAGGGCCGGCGAAAGTCGCCGGCGACTAGTTCTTGCAGCATCCTCGTCCACCGTCAGATCGACCTCTGTGCTCCAGATTAGATCGTGTCCGTCCATCCTCGGAGCAGCATCCACCGCCAGATCTTACGAGGATCGATCTTCACCGTTGAGCAGCGAGGTTAAGCCACAACGCCTCTCAGCCATCCGATCAAGCACGTGGCTACACCTCATCCATCCGATCGAGCCCGGACTTCTTCGAAGACCCACGTTGCAGCATCTCCGTCCGATCATCCACGTGGACACGCACCAGCCGTCGGATCGACTCGAGGGGTTGCTCTGGTGTGCGGCGCACCATCCCAGCCATCCAACCTGCCACGCGTCGTGCATCCGACCCTCGACATTAATAAAAGGGGTAATTTGTCTTAGGCCCCTTTACTTTATGCATTTAGTTTTTAATCCTGTAAATATTTAGTGTAGTTCTTTTATTTTTGTAAAAATTGCACTGTGGACCTTCTCTTTTATGTTATTTGCATTTATACCCCTGCCAGTGGTGGACACGTGCATCGACACGTGATATTTTGGTGTATTTGCAGTATTTGCCCCGCCTTTTTGCCCTGTTACGTTTTGCACTTTTATAAATAGGAATTGCAATTTGGTCCCTCCAGGCATGAGTCACGCGTATCGTGCGTGGCCTGGAGGGTAATTTGCACTCCTAGTCCTATACTTTCTAGGGTTGTTGTCCCAGGGGTCCAGAACTTTGCTTTAATTGCAGAAAGGTCCCTGTGCACTGTTGCTTTCCTTTATTTTTGAATAAAATATCAAATCACCTCCAAATTCGATGAAAATTTGACACATGGCTCCTGCCATGTTGTAGGATTTTTGAGATTTTTTTAGGACATTTTAGATTTTGTTTGTTATTTTTAAAAATTCAAAAACCTTTATTTCAGCTACTGTCTAGAGTTAAAAATCCAAAAAAAATATAAAACCCCCTAAAAAATTTTATAAAAATTAGGTACTGTTTCTTTTGTGCTCTTTGATTTTCTAGCCAATTTTGGCTATTTTTCACTGCTTAAAAACCATAAAAACTTAAAAACACCTAAAAACCCATAAAAATTATAGTAAATAATCTAAAAATCCAAAAACAATAATTTTGGTACTCAAATTTTCCTTGTTTTACCTAGTTTACAGGAAAAATACCTCCAGGCCTTTTGAGGTTCTTAGATATTTTATCTAAGGACTTTAGGCTTGGCTGGACAATACCTTGTTTCTTTGTTACTGTTTGATTTTTAGAAAATAAAATATACATCAGAAAATTATCAAAAATTAACCAAAAACACTAAAAAACATAAAAAACGTAAAAATATTTCTGTTTGAATTTTTGCTTGATTTTTGATGCATTAAATAATTAGCTAAAGTGTGCTTGTCTTTAGTTTCTTTTATTTTCTCCACTTTTTAAAAATCCAAAAAAAAATATAAAAATCACTAAAAATCATTAAAAATACTTGTCTTTTATTTTATTTTATTTTTACTACTTCGTAGGCCTTTGGCCAACCCGTGCTCCTTGAGTTCGACCCTGGGTGCTATACCAGGTTAAACATTTAGCAGGATGATGAATACCCATTCATCACTCTTTATTCTTATATTTTAGCTACAAAAACCTATGCAAATGCATGTAGATACTTGTAAATAGGAAAAGTTAGCAAAAGCATGCATCTTGTAAATACTTATAATTAGCATGTTTTTGTGCAAAAATAGAAGAATAAAGATGAAAAAGAAAAGGAGGGAAATATTTAGAATAAATATTGAGCAACCTAACCCAAGGGAGGGCTCAGCATGGGCCTGACTGCATAAAAGCCAAAGTAGAGGGAGATAGGGGCTCATGTGTAAATACTTATGTAAATAAATAAAATTATATTTTCCTCACCCAAAAATATGCTTGTATATATTGTGTATATATTTAGAAACTATTGAAAACAAAATAAAAATTTAAAAATCAAAAATTCAAAAATACCCCTTCACCTTGTACATAGACCATATTCCTATATTTATTTAACCTTATAAATAAATAAAATTATTTTCAAAACCTTTTTGTGAATATTCTATGTTATATTAAAAATAAAATAAATAAAAAGAATTAAAACAAAAATCAAATAAAAATAACAAAAATTAAAAATACAAAAATATCTTGTACATGTGCCATGTACATAGTTGTACATAACTAATTATTTCCTCTATGTATATAAATAATAAGAATAAAATAAAAATATCTTTTTATTCCTCATTTTATCCTATAAATAAATAAAATATAAAATAGGAATAAAATTGTATAAAAATAACTAATTAAAAATCAAAATTAAAAACCATATATTGTATATATACCTATGTATAGCTATACTATGTAAATACCCTATTTTTATTTCCAAAAATTAATTAAAAATCACCAAAAAATAGAAAAAATAAAATAAAAATATTTTGTGTTTTAAGTTTTTGCTAAATCCATTGTTATCTAGCCCAAATTAAATAAACAAGAAAGAAAATACGTGGCAGCTTCCAATTGGTCCACGGGGGATGTTGACCCCCCGGTCAACTCCCCCCTGTGGACCACTTCACACGGGTCGTGACGCCCGACCCGACTTCCCCGATTTTTCGCGTCACGACCCGGCTTCCAAATCTGCAAATCTCGAGCTCCGATCATTCCCCGTGCATCCGGGAACCTCGCCCGACACCTTGCCTAGGGGTCCGTGCTCCATCGAGCCGGACCCGAGCCCTTCTTCCCGGACCTGCACCCATATAAAGTCTGAGCTCCGCCGCATTCCATTTCCATCTTTGGCTATCCACCCTTCGTCCCGTGACCTCCATAGCAATCCCTGAGGTGACAGCTCGCGATTGCCCTTGTAGCAGTGAGGAGGGGGTGGTCGGACCACTGATCCGGCAACTTTGCGCCGCCGTGCTCCGCCCCATGCAGGAGCTCGAGCCTCAGGCCTTGGCGACCTTCGAGGCAACGACCAGGAGCTGCCTAAGCTTCAGCACAGCCTTCCACACCACCCAGGTAACCTTCTAGCCTTCCTGTTTAGCTTAATTTTGAGTTACCCCCAAATCATAATACCGCCGAGTTCCGTCGATTCCGGCTATATCGCACATCTTTTCGATCATCGGAACCTACGCTCACCATCACCATCCCTCCGCGCACATTCTTCGCCCCTTCGTTCAACCCAGCTCGCACAGGAGCTGGGGTTCGAGCTCCACCATCCTCCGCTCGCCGGAGCTCGCTCGCCCCGACCCACAGCTCACCTTCACCCCACCTAACCGGGTCGAGGCACTTTGCCCTTGACCCGCGAAGCTTCTGGGTTACTTTGCAGGTCAAGAGGAGGCCATCTGAGGCCCCCTCACATCCAGGCCAGGAGCTTATCTCCGTCGACCTCGCCGGAGCCCCTCCAGGGCTCGGCTGGGCCGTCGGAGGCCACCACCAGCTGCGGGACTCCAGTGCGGACCTGCTCCGATCTTCAGAGGCAGCTGAGGAGGACCACAGCACGCGCACGAGGCCGGCGAACCTCGCCGGCCACCTGTTCTTCGAAGGTCTTCCACCACCGTCCGATCGCCCTCCGCTCCAGTTTCCATCGTGGCCGTCCATTCATCGAGGAGCAGACACCGTTGATCATTTCGAGGGTCGATCCGGACCGTTAGCACAGAGGAGAGAGGCACCAGCACCTGACCCGTCAGATCTTCCACGTGGCCCCCTCTGAGCCGTCGATCAGGCTCACGTGCGGACGAAGAGAAGCGCCAGCCATCCGAGACCGTCAGATCAGCTACGTGGCGCTCATCCAGCCGTCGACGTAATAAAGGGGTAAATTACCTTAGGCCCCCTCTTAGTTTCTGTTTTACGTGTCAGTCCTGTAAATATTTTAGGAGTTTTATTTACGTAGGGTTAATTGCACATTGGACCCCGTGCTTGTTTATATTTGCACTGATGCCCCTGTGTATGTGAGCCACGTGCCTCGTCACGTGTAGTTTTGGGTTATTTGCAACTATTATCCTGTAGTTCAGGTTGCTTTATGAATGAATAGAAACTTTCTGGTATTTGCACTTATGCCCCTGTGAACGTTTTATTTCCGCATATGCGCCTTTTAGTGGGTTATTTGCAACATAGCCCCTGAACTTTTTGGTACGAGTTACCAAAAGGTCCTAGGACTTGTTTTTATTACCAGAAGGTCCCTGAGTGCCCCAGGCACGCGCTACGCACGTGACTTGCTGGGTTATTTGCACCTGGACCCCCAGATCTTCGGGTATTTGCACTTAAGTCCCTGTGCACAGTGCCCCCTTTTGATTTTTGAATAAAATATCAAATCACCTCCAAATTCAATGAAAATTTGACACATGGCTCCTGCCATGTTGTAGAATTTTTGAGAATTTTTGAGGACATTTTTGATTTTATTTGTTATTTTTAAAAATTCAAAAACATCTATTTTAGCTACTGTCTAGAATAAAAATCCCAAAAAAATATAAAAACACCCCCAAAAATTCCACAAAAATTAGGTACTGTTTCTTTTGTGTGTTTTGATTTTCTAGCCAATTTTGGCTATTTTTCATTGCTTAACAACCCTAAAAATTCGAAAACACCTAAAAACTCATAAAAATCATAATACATAAATTAAAAACCCAAAAACAATAATTTTGGTGCTCAAATTTTCCTCATTTTCTCTAGTTTACAGGAAAACTACCTCCAGGTCCCTCTCAGATCCTTAAATATTTTATTTTTGGATTTTGGGCCTGGCTGGACAGTACCTTGTCTTTTTAGCACTGTTTGATTTTTAGAAAATAAAATATCCCTCAGAAAATTATCAAAAATTAACCAAAAACACTTAAAAACCTAAAAAACATAAAAACAATTTTTCTTAAATTTTTGCTTGATTTTTGGTGCTTTTAATAATTAGCTAAAGTGTGCTTTTATTTGCTTTCTTTTATTTTCTTCACTTTTTAAAAATCCAAAAAAATATAAAAATTATTAAAAACCACTAAAAAATCCTTGTCTTCTATTTTATTTTATTTTTACTACTTCGTAGGCTTCTAGCCAACCCGTGCTCCTTGTGTTCGACCCTGGGTGCTATACCAGGTTAATCTCATAGCAGGACCGCTCTCTTTTGTGCTTGATTGATTTTACATGTTTTGAGTGGTTGATTTTTCTTGATATACCCATCCTCTGAGATCCGGGTCGCAACGACCTATTTAGTACCTTCATCCGGGTCTTGGGGATTTTAGGGTTATCACAGGACCACTTGCCTTGTTTGATTGATTTTATTTCTATTTAGTGGTCTGAAATTTTTCTTGATACACAAGGTCTGATCGCTAGGGTCCCAACGACCCTATTTCTGTACCTTATACCCGAGTGGTCAGGCCTGTTATCACAGCCGCGGAACTTGGAGGCGGCTTCCTTCTCTACGAAGCCGCAGGAGAGAGCGAGAGGGAGAGAGTTGAGTGGGTGAGGTTAGATTAGGATTTTATTTTATTTTTATTATTATTATTGTAATAATACAGGGACAGGACTTGGACACTCTTAGACTTTTCTACCGTAGCGGGTCTGTTTCGCCGAGCACCGGCGTGCTCGGGGGACCCTTTAGGACCTTCGCGGTTTTTCGCGGCTTTTTCGCGGTTTTATTTTTCTTTTATTTCTGTCTTTTCCGGTTTTTCGCGGTTTTTGCTCGAGCCCCTAGATTTAGGATTTTCTGGTGAATGTGCCGTAATTAGTAGGATCCACACACCTAATTGCATATCTGTTCCCATAGATCGATAATTGGACCTACTTAAAATAAATAATAAAAATAACCGATTCATTTGCCTCCGTAGCCTACGTGCCGCAGCCCGTCCTGTAAAGCGCTTACTCCTACCCCCGATTTGTCGGACAGAGGAGGGACGGGCCAAGACCGGACTCTTTGGCTTGGAGGTCGGTGACCGGTTAGACGGCTCTTCGCTAGACTTGCTCACCTAGGACTCGGCTTTTCCCGCTGCATCATTTAGGTTAGTTTTATTTTTGTCTTTACTTTTATGCGCGGATCATATTGCATGTAGAGAGCTGGAGGTAGGTACGCATTTCTGACTTTGCATGCATCATTGATTTATCGTGCATCGGCTTTTTCGTCTTCTCCCCCCTGTTTTGGACTTAATAATCAGGAGAACCGTAAAATTCGTTAGGCCTTTTGTTTGCTTTGAAAAATATTAAAAAAGTGAAACCATAAAATTGGGACTGCTAATCTTATTGATCTAAAAACCGCTCACCCTAAAAAACTTTGTCTTGGGGAGAGCAACCCCCTCATTGTATGGTTTGGATGCACGAGAGAGTGACCCGCACACTAGGTAGAGCCCCCCGTTGCTAGTCCTGACCGATTACCGACTCTTCCGTACGGGCCAGTCGGTTGGGTTAGCATCGGATATCCCAACAGGTCACGTAAGCGCTCTGATATTTTGTTTGTTCACCAAAATAAAATCGACAAGATAATTTGACCGAACTTTCACGGTCTTCAGTTCGCGTTGCGTTGGTGAACTGGGGGTTTGTTTTCAGATCATAATTTTTCCAGATCTCATCTGCCTTACTCGCCAGATCAAGATGATGGGTAGACGGTCTCTTAGGCAGCCTCTGGCTGCACCGCTTTCGGGCACGTCTGCCTCATCATCTAGGTTGGCTCGCGAGAGCTCAGACCCGCTCTCCAAGCCCGAGTACGACTCCACCCTGTTCCCCCTCGACCCCCTTTCTGATCTTCCTGAGAGACACGAGCCCGAGGAGAGATTGATACATTTGACAGCACCTGAGTTGGGCTCGTTTGGTTTTGCAGACGTCGCCATGGCCGGCAGTTCTGAGGATCGTTCCCGCACAGAGCACGTTGTGATGGATCAGGGAGCGATCAACTCCACCTTGATCGCCTCATTAGAGACGGTTCAGCAGCAGTTACGCGATCAGGGAGCATTTATGATTGAGATGAGGAGAGAGTTGGAGTGCCTCCGAGTAGAGCGAGATGAGCAGAGCGAGCCCGAGGAGATACCGGATGCAGAGGCACGAGCCGCAGCAGCAGCAGCAGCAGCCGCAGCCGCCGCCGCAGCGGCAGCAGCCGCGAGAGGAGGAGGACCACCTAGACCGATGCGGGAGTTGCACAACCCCGGATCTACACTGATGCACCATTGGGTGGTGGTACCTGCTATCGTGGGGGACTTCAAGTTCCCCCCGAACACCCTGCAGATGCTTCCTCGTTTCCACGGACTCGCCACTGAGGAGCCCCACCTCCACCTCCAGGAGTTCCTGATGATTTGTAGCACTGTCCACGATCGCCATGTGGACCAGGACACGATCCAGATGATAGCCTTCCCGTTTTCACTGGCAGATAGAGCAGCCACCTGGCTGAAGCATCTTGGGAGGTTTGTTTATACCTGGGAGCAGCTCCGCACCGAGTACTTGAACAAGTACTATCCACTCGGGCGGACGAATGCAGCGAGGGCCCTGATCAGCAACTTCTCCATGTTCCCCAACGAGCAGTTTCACGAGGCATGGGAGAGGTTCCGAGAGCTTCTGGACAGATGCCCGCACCACGACATCACGAAGCCGAACCTTGTGCAGAGCTTCTTTAGCGGGTTGACACCAGAGCTACAGGGCCTGGTGAATGCTTCTTGCGGCGGGTCCTACTTCGCCAAGGACCACGACCAGGTCTGGGCCATCTTCGAGGAGATGGCTGAGAACTATATGGTGATGTCTCAGACCAGGTTGTACACTCAGAAGACCCAGCCCCATCAGCCAGGACCCGTGCAGTACCAGAGGATAGCACGGGTAGATGCAGGTCCATCCAGTTCGTCCGCAGCCGCAGCAGCACAGGCAGAGTCATCAGCTGCGGACATGGGCATTATCAGCGAGAAGCTGGACCGCATGGAGCTGATCGAGAAGAAGCAGTGCCAGAGTATCACGCAGATGGAGCAGATGGCACAGGTTCTGAGCGACATGAAGACACAGCTCATGTGTCTCCAGGAGGCACAGACGGCTTCTCAGCCCCGTCTTCAGTCGCGAGGCCACACCGGCAGCAGCAGCAGCTCATCCCAGCGCTCCAGCACCCACGTGCAGCCTAGACAGGTCCATCTTGTACAGGCGGAGCCGTACCAGCAGCCGCAACCCACTTACCAGTCCCCACCATCTCCAGAGATGCAGATGGTGGTCTACCAGCCGGACCAGCCTCTGGCAGTACTCCCACCAGCCCCCTTCGATGCCGAGCCGTTGATGGATGTCAACGGGATTTGGTATGACTGCCCCAGCCTGTGATCCGACGAGACCATCCCGGATTCAGGTGGGGGAGTGGTGGTGCCCAGCCCCAGCAGCAGCCGTCAGGACAGGGAGGGCAGTACTCCCAGCAGAGAGACCAACACCAGCCGCAGCAGCAGCCCCCAGCATATCAGCAGCACCAGCCATCATCCTACGGTCCTCGTCCCTATCAGCAGCAGGGACAGTCATGGAGACGTGAGCAGCAGGCTCACCCGGGATATCAGCAGCAGCACCCTCCATCCTACCCCTCTTACCCACCACAGCAGTTCCAGCAGCCTCACCCACAGAGAGGCCACCCGTCGGGCTCCCACGAGAGCCCCGCTTTGGATGACATCGCCCGCCTCCTCACGGACCAGCAGGCCACATTCCGACGGGAGATGGACGAGTTCCGCCAGGAGATGCGGGACCTGGTGAGAGGGAAGGTCGCCATACCAGCCCAGATAGAGCCGAATCCGAACAACCTCAAGAGGAAATCTGAGCAGGTAGTACATACTGAGTTAGCCACTCCTAGTGACCCATTTGATGATACATCTTCGGATCTATTTGATGCTGATTTTGTCACACTTAGGAGCGGTAGGACCCCAGCAGGCGGTGGCGCCTCATCTGAGCTTCACCACGAGGACATCCCAGAGGCACCACAGGAGGAGGAGAGCGGTACTGAGGCCGCTCCAGACGATGACGGTGGCACTGAGGACACCAAGGATGCTGATCCCACCGGCGGTACTGAGGCCGCCGCTTCACCAGATCTAGGAGGTGGTACTGATGCCACCCGTTCAGCCGAGCCAGCCCGGGGTACTGATGCCGCACGACGTCTACCAGCAGCAGCAGCAGAGCCAGCCCGTGGTGGTACTGAGGCCACCGGTGTTTGTACAGATAGAGATGATGTTTTTCCTCGTATTCCTGTATCTCAGAACTCTGTTGTGAATAAAGGAAAAGGTTTACTTTCTTCTGGTCCCACTGTGGTGCATGATGTATGTGTGGATCCGGTCCTTGAACCGCCTAGACCTTTTCCTAGTCCTTCATCTGAGAAGGACCCAGTGATCCCCTTCCCTAGAGCCCTTCAGATGGGGAAGGGGAAGAAAAATGATCCAAAAAAGAGAGAGCTTGAGGAGTTCAGCCAGAGCATGATTGATCGATTCCACATCCAGCTGACCCTCCAGGAGGCTTTGCAGCACATCCCCCTTCTCCAGCGATCTTTGAGAGAGAGGACTACAGTCAGGAGGAGGAGGAGGAACCACACTTCCGAGATCCATGTGCTGACGAAAGCCACGTGCTTTGCGATCCAGAACCGACTGCCATCCAAGAGGCCAGATTCAGGGGCCCCGTATGTCAGATGCCAGATTAGTAAGCAGAGGTTCGACCGTACTCTTCTAGATAGCGGATCGTCGATCAACCTTCTTCCGGCAGCCCTTCTCGACCGCTTCGAGTTGGGCACTCTTCGACAGAGCAGGACAGTCCTTCAGTTCGCTGATCGATCTGTCAAGAGGCCGAAGGGGTTATTACGAGACGTTATCGTCACGATTCAGGGCCTGCAATTCCCCGTGGACTTCGTAGTGTTGGACATGGAGATCCCTGAGTCAGTGGCCGATACCCCCACCATCCTTGGTCGTCCGTTCTTGGCCACAGCCAAGGCAGTGACTGATCATGATAGCGGGAAGGTGTAGTTTCGCGTCGAGGGCGAGAGTATACAAATAGAGACGGTCGAGGACTACAGAGCTAGATTCAGAGCCCGCTCAGATGCGAGTACAGATTCAGAGCAGCTGACAGACGCAGAGCCAGACATCCACCAGGACTGTGATTTTGTGATCACAGATGATGAGGCAGCTTGGGCAGATCTTGAGACACAGACCACCCTCTCACTTTCAGATACAGCTGAGGCAGAGACGACAGCAGAGGAGAGTCTGGAGAGCACAGACCTGGTTCAGGATACCATTGAGGCAGCAGCGCCGATCCTTGATCGCAGCACGATGACTAGTGATGGTGGTGCTGAGGCCACTTTGTTTTCCGGTGGTACTGATGCCACCGCGGTTGATACAGATCCCTCGGATTCAGAGTCTGATTGGGCCGATTGTGATGATCAGATGCCAGACCTGATTCCACCTGAGCCTACAGATGAGGAGGAGGTAGAGGCAGAGCAGACCAGAGACAGTGCAGTTGAGCCGCCTTCCCCCGATCCAGTTTGCGAGAGTACGCTTTCACTTTCACAGGCAGATTTGGCCGACCTTGCAGCATTCACTCAGTTTCTTCCGCAGCCAGATTTGCCGGCACCCAGCATTCTAGAGCTGAAGCCGCTCCCTACTTCGCTGAAGTATCGATTCCTTGCGGGCGAGCCAGAGATGTACCTAGTCATCATCTCCGCCAAGTTGACTGGAGAGCAGGAATCCCGTTTGATGGGGGTTCTTGAAAAGAACCGCAAGGCGATCGGATGGAGCGTAGCAGATCTCCATGGGATTAGTCCATCAGTATGCTCCCACCATATCTATCTCGAGGATGGGGCGAAGCCGTCGCGTGAGTTCCAACGGCGTCTAAACCCCAACCTGAGAGAGGTTGTGATGAAGGAAATATCGATGTGGTGGGGCGCATGTTTTATTTATCCCATTTCCGACTCCAAGTGGGTCAGCCCCTTGCATGTGGTGCCCAAGAAGACGGGCATCACGACTGTGATCAGTGAGTCGGGAGAGGAGATTGCTACACGAGTACCCACCTCTTGGAGGGTTTGTGTTGACTACAGGAGACTCAACCAAGCCACCAAGAAGGACCATTTCCCCCTGCCTTTTATTGACCAGATCATTGAGAGACTGGCAGGGAAGAGCCATTATTGCTTCCTGGATGGGTACTCGGGCTACAACCAAGTGGCCATCGCTCCTGAGGATCAGGAGAAGACCACCTTTACCTGTCCCTTCGGCACATATGCTTTTCGACGCATGCCATTTGGGCTATGCAATGCCCCTGCGACTTTTCAGAGGTGCATGCTGTCGATCTTCTCGGACATGGTAGGGGAGTGCTTGGAGGTCTTCATGGATGATTTCTCGATCTACGGCGACGGATTTGATTCTTGTCTTGACTGCCTAGATCGAGTACTCCAGCGATGTATTGAGTATCATTTGGTGCTATCTTGGGAGAAGAGTCACTTCATGGTGACTCAAGGGACGGTGCTTGGCCACATCATCTCCAACAGGGGCATGGAGGTCGATCCGGCTAAGGTTGATGTCATTAGGAAAATCGCACCGCCGTCCAATTTGAGGCAGTTACGGTCATTTCTGGGGCACGTTGGATTTTATAGGAGATTTATTCATGATTTCAGCAGGATTGCCCGACCGTTGACTGACCTCTTGACAAAAGACACCGAGTTCCTTGTCGATGACAAGTGTCTTTCGTCGTTTGCTACTCTCCAGCAGTGCGTTATTGAGGCTCCTGTCCTCCAGCCGCCTGATTGGTCTCTCCCATTCGAGATCATGACGGATGCCTCCGATTTTGCCGTAGGGGCAGTGCTGGGACAGAGGAGGGATGGAGTGCCATTTGCCATACACTATGCTAGCCGCACATTGGATTCCGCCCAGCGGAATTATACAGTCACAGAGAAGGAGATGCTAGCAGTAGTGTTTGCCCTGGATAAGTTCAGATCATATATCATCGGATCTAGAGTGACTTTGTTTACAGATCACACCGCCATCAGGTACCTCATGGCAAAGAAGGATGCCAAGGCCAGACTGACTAGATGGATCCTTCTACTCCAGGAGTTCGACATTGAGATCAAGGATAAGCCTGGAGTCAAGAATGTGGTGGCGGATCATCTCTCCCGACTAGAGCAGCCTGAGGATTCTGAGCAGATTGACCCTATTAGAGATACCTTCCCAGATGAGGCGATCCTTGCTATCGCCTCACTCCCATGGTACGCCGATATTGTGAACTTTCTCGTTGTTGGGAAAGTCCCACAAGATTGGCCCAGGCAGAGACTTGAGACCTTCCTTGCGAAGGCCAAGTCCTACCATTGGGAGGATCCCATCCTTTACCACGAAGGAGGGGATAGCGTCTGGCGTCGGTGTATTCCTCAGGAGGAACACCATAGCGTCCTCACTTACTGCCACAAGCTTGAGGCAGGAGGACATCATTCTGGGAGGAGAACGGCACAGAAGGTGCTCCAATCCGGCTTGTGGTGGCCTACCCTCTTCAAGGACTCAGATGAGTTCGTGAAGAGGTGTACTGACTGTCAGAGGATGGGCACTTGTGGACAGCGTGATATGATGCCGATGCAGCCCATTCACTTCTGTGAGGTTTTTGACGCATGGGGCATCGATTTCATGGGTCCATTCCCTAAGAGTCAGGGATTTGAGTACATTCTGTTGGCCGTCGATTATGTGAGTTGTTGGGTGGAGGCTATCCCCGCCCGAGCCGCTGATGCGAGGACAGTTTGCAGATTTTTGAGGAAGCACATCATCACGCGGTTCGGGGTTCCACGAGTTCTGATTTTTGATGGGGGATCCCACTTCATCAACGACCAGGTGAAGGCACTTGCTAGCGAGTTCGGCATAGACCATCGTGTTGCTACACCTTACCATCCACAGACGAATGGTCTAGCCGAAGTGTCGAATAGGGAGATCAAGACTATTCTGCAGAAAGTCGTCCGCCCTGACCGAAAGGATTGGTCACAGCTTTTGGACTCGGTCTTGTGGGCATATCGGACGTCTTTCAAGACACCTTTGGGCACATCTCCCTTTCGCTTCGTGTATGGCAAGCCATGCCATTTACCTGTTGAGCTGAGGCACAAGTCACTTTGGGCAGTTACTGACATTATCATGGATCCAGATGGTATGGGAGACCAGAGGAGGGCAGAGCTAGCTGCCCTGGAGGAGCTTAGAGATGCAGCTTTCTCAAGCAGCCTACATTATAAGGAGAAAGTCAAGGAGTGGCATGATTCTCATATCAATCACAAACATTTTGAGATTGGACAGAGAGTATGGCTGTTTGATGCGAGGCTTAGATTATTTCCAGGGAAGCTACAGAGCAAATGGAAAGGACCTTATCTGGTTTGGAAGGTACACGACAACGGTAGCATCGACATATCTGAGTTGTCTTCTGAGAGTACCTTTCGAGTGAACGGCCAGCGGCTCAAGCCATTTCTAGATCATGAGCCGCGGGTCGTTGATATTGCCCCTATTCATTTTGCGTGAGATGTGGTCTTTGACTCACATCTAATGCATCTCACGCCTGAGTTTCACTGATCTTCCGCTGTCTATAGATCCAGATGTCCATATCACCACATTCCTTAGTCCCACATCCCCTTCCCCATCTTGTGATTATGCTATACTTAGGGTGCACTTTACCCCAAGTATAGGGGGGATGTGAGACATTTCGGGTATTTCTTTTGTTTCTGTCTACCCCTGTTTTTGCTTCCTATACTTAGGGATATTTCACCCTAAGTATAGGGGGGGTAGACCCTGTACATTCTCCACTCGGTTTTCCCTTAGTATACAGCCTGCTATACTTAGGATTATTTGATCCTAAGTATAGGGGGAGACCTGGGTCCCTCTTGACTTTTCATTTCCTTTTTGTATAGCCTTTCTTTTCACTTCCCTATACATAGCACGAGTTATGTCTTCTTCATCGCTCTTGACTCTGAGGACATCGTTCGAGCTAAGTATAGGGGGGTGTGTATATATTTCATATATACTTTAGCCATAACTCGTACTTTGTGTGAGTGTGTTAATAAATAAAAATGGCTAAAAACCACAAAAATTAAAAATTTTTCATGTTCATAATCTTCTTTTATTTGCACATACATAGCTAGTGTACAAATTATTTTTGTAAAAATGATTTCAAAAATCTTTTGTGTAAAGCTTGTGTAAATATTTTTGTATCAAAATTATGTATATAGTACAAAATTTTTCCAAAATGTTTTGAAAATCAAAAGTTCGCAAAAATCTTGTGTAAATGTGTGTAAATATCTTTTTGCAAAAACTTGCACTTCATGCATCATCCATTCATGATTTCAAAACATTTTTCAAAAATTTTGCATGATTGTAAAATATTGTGTAAATAAGCATCTTTTTGTACATATGTATATAGTTTTTCTGGATGATAGTTGACATTTAAACTAGCCTGGAATCAAATTGAGAAATGGAGCTTGATTAAGATCTTAATCCACCTAATTTCTAAGAGGAACCTTATAGGGCTTAGGTTTAAGGCCTTTCAGGTCCATGGTGACTTAATTCTTTGAGTCCACTAGGCTATGATCACATGTCATCTCAATGAGCCTAAGTAGAGCACTTAACAACAACACATGACTCATATAGATTATGGCTTTACTTGGACACCAGCACTATGCACCAAGCTCTCTACGGATGAGGTGGTGAGGAG
The DNA here is from genome assembly GCA_037367405.1 of Ottelia alismoides. Lineage (NCBI taxonomy): Eukaryota > Viridiplantae > Streptophyta > Magnoliopsida > Alismatales > Hydrocharitaceae > Ottelia > Ottelia alismoides. The sequence continues at coordinate 1,074,297 of JAZKJV010007980.1, forward strand.
GCAGTCTTACTTGACTTGGGGTAGCATATGAGGGTAGTACTTCTAGGCGGAACCTCTCTTCTTCTTATAGTGAAGGAAGTGCGTCTCAACTTGGTCTGGTTGCCATGAGGTCTAACGACGGGAGTTGTGGGTTGCAATAAAGCTTCAAAAGAGGAATAGTCTACTGGCTCAAGAGGAAAAACTCCTTGTATATATGTTGCACATGTATATGTTGTATAGATGCACTCGAAAAAAAAATGTGCAAAAAGAAAAGAACTCCAAAAAAAAGTGGTGGGTCTGAGAGAAAATGATAATCCCACCGGAGTATGTATATAAGTGCAATAAGCAAAGCTTGGTTTCATGATCCACCTGTTGTAGCTTGCAGCAGGGAGACTTGGCTACACTGGTCAAGCTCCCAAGGGTACTTGGCTACACTGGCCTTGACCCATTCTCTCTTCCCCCTCTTCTTGAGCTGGTTGTACTTGAACTTAGAAGGGAATACCCCGCTCCTCGAGGAAAGAGTGGCCAGATTGAGGTCATAGAGTTACCTTGTTGGGGAGGGTTGTCAAGTTGCCATTTCTGAGGTGGAGAGCTTAGACTTCACATTCACAGGACAAGAAAAGATTCATGGTCTTCAGGGTTTGTGATTGATGACTTGTTCTGATCTGGAGCATTGAGGAGTCTTGGTTATAGATTGGTGGAACTTAGAGGCTGTTAGGTTTTAAGCTTAAGTCTAAATAAGGTTCCGACACATTAATAATCCAAAGATCTGATTAAGCTCCATACCTCAATTTAATGAAGGCAAGTTTAATAATCAACCTTGATCCATGAACATCCTCTTTTTCTTTTTCTTTCTTTCTTTTTCACTTCTTTTTCAAATAAGTGTTTGCTAAGGGACTATCAAAGTATAGTATAGGGGGGTGATGAATACCCATTCATCACTCTTTATTCTTATATTTTAGCTACAAAAACCTATGCAAATGCATGTAGATATTTGTAAATAGGGAAAATTAGCAAAAGCATGCATTGTGTAAAAATCTATAATTAGCATGTTTTTGTGCAAAAATAAAAGAATAAAGATTAAAAAGAAAAAAGAGGGAAATATTTAGAATAAATATTGAGCAACCTAACCCAAGGGAGGGCTCAGCATGGGCCTGACCGCATAAAAGCCAAAGTAGAGGGAGATAGGGGCTCATGTGTAAATATTTGTAAATAAATAAAATTATATTTTCCTCACCCAAAAATATGCTTGTACATATTTATAGAGTATAAAAACAAAACAAAAAGCTAAAAACCAAAAAGACCAAAAATATCCTTTTACCATGTATATAGACCATGCTTCTACATGTATTTAACCTTGTAAATAAATTTATTTATTTTCAAAACTTCTTGTAAATATCCTATATTATATATTGTAAATAAATAAAATGAAAAGAATCAAAACAAAAATCAAATAAAAATAACAAAATTAAAATAACAAAAATATATTGTACATATGCCATGTATATAGTTGTATATATCTATTTATTTCACCTATGTATATAAATAATAAAAACCAAATAAAATTACCCTTTTATTCCTCATTTTATTCTATAAATAAATAAAATATAAAATAGGAATAAAATTATACAAAAATAATAATTAAAAATCAAAAATCAAAAATCTACCTATTGTACACATACCTATGTATAGCTATATAGTGTAAATACCTTAGTTTTATTTCCAAAAATTAATTAAAAATCACCAAAAAATAGAGAAAAATAAAATAAAAATAATTCATGTTTTAAGTTTTTGGAAAATCGGCCATTTGCTGCCTTATTTTTGAGTTTCAAACATTCTCCACGTGGCAGCACCTCATTGGCCCACGGAGATGTTGACCTCCGGTCAACTCCCTCCGCGGACCATCTTCTCCAGCGGATCTCGCACCCAACCCGTTTTCTCCTCTTTTTCCGCGCTTGATCCGCCCGCCATTTGCGCAAACCCCGGGTCCTAATCCTTCTTCTTGCATCCGAGACCAACGCCCGGGGGATTGCATCGGGGTCCGCGCTCCATGCTGCCCTACCCGACCGGCCATAGTCGGGTCTGCACCCATATATATCTCGAGCTCCGCCACCTTCAATCGGCATCTTTGGCTAATCCGTTCCACCCCCAGTGAGCTCCAGTGCCCGAGCGTGAGTGACAGCTCGCTCCAGGTGCCGTCGCAGCGAGGAGAGGGGCCGGTTTCCACTGATCCGGCGACTTAGCACCGCCTTGCTCCGCCCAGAGCAGGAGCTCGAGCCTCGGGCTGAGACAACCCTTGAGGCCACGACCAGGAGCTACCCCAGCTACAGCATAGTCTCATCGACCACCCAGGTAGCTCTGGTAGCTTTTCCTTTCCGTTAATTTTAGAGTATCCCCAAATCGCTCCGCCGCCTTGTTCCGTCGATTCCGACCACCTCATGCATCCCCTCGATCATCGGAATCCATATTCACTTCCGCCTGCTCTCCACGCACCTTCTCCGCCCTCCATTCAACCCAGCTCGCACAGGAGCTGGGATTCGAATCCCCTCGCCGTCGCTTCGCCGGGGTTCGTCCGCACCGACGCACACACCACCTCCACGACGCCTAACCGGGTCGAGGCACTTTGCCCTCGACCCGCGAATCTCCTGGTTCCATTTGCAGGTCAGTGCGAGCCCATCTGAAGGCTCGAGTTTTCCAGGCCAGGAGCTCTCCGCCGCCGACCTCGCCGGAGCCCCTCCAAGGCTCGGCTGGGTCATCGGAGCCCACCATCAGCCGCGGAACTTCATTGTGGAGCTCCTCCGATCTCCAGGAGCGGCAGAGGAGGACCACCGCGCACGCACGAGGCCGGTGAAAGTCGCCGGCGACTTGTTCTTCCAGGATCCTCGCCAACCGTCAGATCAACCTCGGCGCTCCAGTTTTCATCGTGTCCATCCATCCACGGAGCCGCAGTGACCGTCCGATCATCCAGAGGATTGATCTAGACCGTCAGAGCAGAGAGAGAGAGGCACCAGCCACCCGTAGCCGTCAGATCTGCCACGTGCCTCGCTCTCCGACGTCGATCCGGCCAGGCTTCTCAAGGGTTAAAGGCGCCGTCGTCCAGAACCGTCAGATCAGCCACGCGTCAATCATCCGCCCGTCGACGTTAAATAAGGAGTAATTTGTCTTAGGCCCCCTCTTAGTTTATGCTTTTAATTCCAGTCCTGTAAATATTTTGCATATTTACGTTGGGTTATTTGCACATTGGACCTCATGCTTTAGTTTATTTGCATGTATGCCCCTGTCTGTATGAGCCACGTGCTTCGTCACGTGTGATTTTGGTGTATTTGCAACCTTAGCCCCTGTTGTTCTGGATGTTTAGAAATGAATGAAAACTTTTTAGGATTTGCATCTATGCCCCTGTGAATGTTTTTATTGCGCATGTGCTTTTATTCGTGGGTAAATTGCAACTGAGGTCCTCGGACTTTTGGTACGAGTTACCAATTAGTCCCAGGACCTTATTTTTATTACAAAGAGGTCCCTGAGTGCCCCAGGCACGCGCCGCGCGCGTGCGTTGCTGGGTATTTTGCACCTGGACCCCCAGAACTTAGGGTATTTGCACTTCAGTCCTTGTGCACAGTGCCCCCTTTTGATTTTTGAATAAAATATCAAATCACCTCCAAATTCGATGAAAATTTGACACATGGCTCCTGCCATGTTGTAGGATTTTTGAGAATTTTTGAGGACATTTTTGAGTTTATTTGTTATTTTTAAAAATTCAAAAACCATCATTTCAGCCACTGTCTAGTTTTAAAAACCCCAAAAAAATATAAAAACCCCCTCAAAAATTCTATAAAAATTAGGTACTGTTTATTTTGTGTTCCTTTATTTTCTAGCCAATTTTGGCTATTTTTCATTGCTTAAAAACCATAAAAACTTAAAAACACCTAAAAACCCATAAAAATTATAGTAAATAATCTAGAAATCCAAAAACAATAATTTTGGTACTCAAATTTTCCTTGTTTTACCTAGTTTACAGGAAAAATACCTCCAGGCCCTTTTGAGGTTCTTAGATATTTTATCTAAGGACTTTAGGCTTGGCTGGACAGTACCTTGTTTCCTTGCTACTGTTTGATTTTTAGAAAATAAAATACACATTAGAAAAATTCCAAAAATTCACCAAAAACACTAAAAAACCTAAAAAACATAAAAACTATTTTTGTTTGAATTTTTGCTTGATTTTTTATGCATTAAATAATTTGCTTAAGTGTGCTTGTTTTTGTTTCTTTTATTTTCTTCACCTATTAAAAATCTAAAAAAAATATAAAAATCTTTAAAAATCACTAAAAATATCTTTTCTTTATTTTATTTCATTTTTACTACTTCGTAGGCCTTTGGCCAACCCGTGCTCCTCGAGTTCGACCCTGGGTGCTATACCAGGTTAAACATTTAGCAGGACCGCTTGCCTTGTTGGATTGATTTTATTTGTATTTAGTGGTCTGAAATTTTTCTTGATTAAGCTGACTTGATCGCTTGGGTCGCAACGACCAATTTAGCACCTTTACCTTAGCCTTCAGGTCGCTTATCAACTGGGCAATGCGATCCTTGAGATCCTCCTCCAAGAGCCAAGAACGCTCGAACCGAAAGATAGCACCCCACCGAGCTGACTCACCAGAGTCCCAAAAGATAGGTGTATGATCCGAATGACAACGTGGCAAAGAGCTAGTAAACGCCAGGGGAAAGGCCTCCCGCAGCTCCCTTGAACAAAGAAAACGATCCAGCCTAGATCTTGAGGAAGTATTTCTCCATGTATAATGGGAGTTCAAAGCATCAAAAACCTCCAATGAGTGCTCCTCAACAAACTCTCTGAAAGCAGGTGAACCAGGATCCAAACCTCCCCGATCCCGAGGCCGATCCGAGGATAATAAGGTGACGTTGAAATCACCACCAATAAGCCAAGGGAGGTCCTCATACCTCGCCCGCATCAGACAAAGCTCCTGCCAAAGACCAGATCCAGCATGTGCACCTGAAGGCCCATACACTGCAGATAAAAGGAAGCGGACACCATCGGCCCTACGCACTAGAATGACCGACAAAGAGTGTTGAGAAACCACTGAATCCAGCAGCTCCAGGGAGTCACCGTTCCATCCAACAAGGATGCCTCCTGAAGCACCAATAGAAGGAACCGCTTTGAAATCAGAGAGTCTAACCCCAGACAGAGACCTCCAACGAGGAAGGTCCCATGTCTCAATCTTCGTCTCCTGCAAGAAGACCACATCCGCTCGCCACTCATCAATCAAAGAACCGACAGCTCGTCTCTTGTCAAGCTGCCCCAGGCCACGAATATTCCACGAGATGATCTTCATTTACCAACAGAGGGGGCATCCCCCGCCAACTCCACTCGAACGCATTGTGCCACTTGCTGTCGCAAACAAACCACTGACTTCTTTTCAACCGACCCATCCCCTCCTACAGCTGCACTACCTTCCAACAGAAGCTGCTCCCCCGAGGCACACTGCTCCGCTCCCCCCTCGACGTCACTCAGAGTCCCTGGGCCACCCTCCACACGACGACGCTTTCTAGAAGTAAGGGCGCACACTTCCGAGCTCGGCGACGTCTCCAGCCCTTCCGTCGCATTTCCCCTGCCCAAACCCCTTCTCCTCTCCCCTCTCCCCGCACACGCCCAGCACCCTCTAACCACCTTCTCCAACCTCCCGAAATTAAACAGACCTCCTCCTTTGACCCAACACGTATCTTCGCACGGCACAACTGGCACCACGTTGCCGAGTCCCGAGTAGCACGAAAAGTCAACAACGAAAGCCAATGGTGCAGCTGCTAAAGAATCAGCCCTCGTGCCCAAACCGGAGGCATCGAGATGGGCTATAGACGTACACACCGCAGGTCCCGCATTACCAGCCAAAGGAAAAAAAGATCCATCTTTTTCCAAGGCACATCCCACGTCCACATCCCTCTGCATGGAAATCCCTGGATTTGTGCATGAAACGTTGCCGTTATTTGGAAGGGCACCCTCTGCCAACTCAACGGACGTATGCATTTGAAATGCTTCCACATTTGGATCCCAAAAATTACTGCACGAATTAACTCCTTCCTTGAAAGTCTCCTGGAATTGCGGCGCCGCCCCCCCGTCGGGGAAAGAAAACGACGCACAACCGATGGCCTCCTTCCCCGCCACCGACGACGAGATCCCATGTGACGCCGCCTCACCCACCGCCCCATCTCCCCTATGAGCGAAGACTTCAAAGCCCTCCACCACCGCAAGGCCGAGAACGAAAGAGGTTCGACCCACGACCAGGGTTGTCTTCTCCGGGAGAGGACAAGATGTCCCCGACAATTCCACCAAGACCTCAGTACCACCTCCAGGCTTGAGACCGTCCGAGAGGATCGCGACAACCTTTCCAAACGGCAACAAGAAACTTTGGATAGCATCAAAACTCCTACACCTCAACGGAACTCCAGAAAGTAGAACCCGTCTCGACAGCGGCCTTGCCGCCGTCTCAGCCCCATCGCGGAATCGAGGCCTTCGCCACGGATGAGCCATCACAGAGCTGGTGGCCCCCTTCAGCAAACACGCCTCCTCCCGCTCAGAGAGACCTCGGGCGCACACGACCCCATCACCGATAGCCACGACATCGCCTTTGAAATCCGAACCCAGCATGGACAAAAGGTCCTCTAACGCCCTTAGCGTGTTACCTGCGTAAGCATCTGAGACCCAAAGACGATCCTTGGTTGCCAAAACTTGATCCGAAGCCTGAAGCTTTGGCCGCCAGGTTCCCCGGCGACGGCATACATTGCTCCGATGTCCCACTCCATTATACTTGAAGCATGCGATAGCCCTGGAACACGACCTGGCGAAATGGCCGAAGTCACCACATCTAAAGCATCGGCCAGAAATCGAATGCTTCTTCCTTCGGCCACCCTTTGGCACGACCGGAGACCAGCCCGCCTCGACGTCCGCCTCGGCCATCTTCACATCACTGCCCGCCTCAGCGCCTTTCACAGAACTTCCCACGCCAACCTCAGATGCCTCCTTTTCTCTCCCTCCATCCCTCTTCCCTTTCCTCACTCCCTCACGCTCCCTCTCTCGTTGATGCTCCCTCGCTCTCCCTTGCTCACGCTCCCTCGCTCTCCCTCGCTCACGCTCCATCATCCAAACGTATAAGTAGTTAATATGTACAAATATGTATGAATATAAGTACAAATATGTACAACACAAGTAGATATTATTTAATATGTAAAAGAAGAATGTATTTAACCTTTAACAATGTTAAGTACCTGATGTAAGTTTCTGTAAAGAAATTTTTTAAAACATTATCTAAATTTAAACAATATAGGTTACAAAGTAAGGAACAAAATAGTTGTTAAATAAATATTGGTGACAGAAAAATTTAATAAGAAAAACTTACGTTGAACAACATAAGTGATCATAGAATGTAGAAATTAGAGAATGTATGGTATGGATAAGTGATACTTAATATACAGTACAGGAATGGAAAAAAATCTGTGATGTATATATTCCTGTAATCTTTTTTTACAAAAAATACAGGTAATTTAAAATATCAGTCAAGAAAATTTGGAAAGTTTCCCAATATTCATACATACATTCATGTTTTATGAGGTCTACCTGAAGAAGCTATATAATGCAGCCGAGCAAAAGGACTATAGAGTGAGAAAGGTATATCAAGCAGTCAAACCGAGTACAGAACGCAGAAGTTTACAATGTATATTATGGAGCAACTGTAACGATGTATATTACAAACAGAGACGCATAGTAAATTTATTATGTCCAATAAACGCAAGTATGAATACAAAATAAGTTAAAAATAGTGGGACAATCAAGTGAAGTAACATAGAGATTTTTTTTCATAGAAGTGGTGTATGAATATAAGAACTAATATATATATATATATATATACATAGATATATTTATAATAAAAAACAATTTGTCTTGGAAAGCAAATGTAAATATGCATATTAATAAGACACATGCATATTAATTTTTTTTATGTCAAATAAATGTAAGCGTGCATAAAAAAAATTATAAATGGATGAAAGATAAAGATAATTAACGATAGATAGAATTTTATTTTGATCGAAGTGGTATGTTAATATAAGCAAGAAATAATATATCTACAGATATGTTTAGAATTTTCATTGTGGGTTAAAGAAGAAGTTAACGCTAGACAGTACAAAGAAAAAGGTTTTAAGTTTTCTAAAATAATGGAGATCAATTTTATTTGGAAAAGAAGATTTTCTTAAAGACCAGATAACTTTAAATTATATAAGTGAATGTTTGGCAAATCTAACAGTAGCTATGTAGACATTTATGTTGGGAAGAGGTTATATGGAAGAAAGAGATGAAGCAATGGGAAGGATGAAACACACAACTACAAATACGTACAGCACAATTAGATATTATTTAATATATAAAAGAAGAATATTATTTAACCTTTAACAATGGTAAGTACCTGATGTAAGTTTCTGTAAAGAAATTTTTTAAAGCATCAGCTAAATTTAAACAATATAGGTTACAAAATAAGGAACAAAATAGTAGTTAAATAAATATTGATGACAGAAAACTTAAATAAGAAAAACTTACGTCGAAAAATATAGGTGATCATAGAATGTAGAAATTAGAAGGTGTATGGTATGGATAAGTGGTACTTAATATAGAGTACAGGAATGGAAAAAATCTGCAATGTATATATTGCTGTAATTTTTTCTATGAAAAATACAGGTAATTCAGAGTATCAGTCAAGAAATTTTGGAAAGTTTCCCAATATTCATACATACATTCATGTCTTATGAGGTGTACCTGAAGAAGCTATATGGTGCAACCGGCCAAAACGACTATAGAGTGAGAAAGTTATATCAGACAGTCAGATCGAGTATAAAACACAGGAGTTTACAATGTATATTAGGGAGAAACTGTAACGGTGCATATTAGAAACAGAGACGGATAGTAAATTTATTATGTCTAATAAACGTAAGTATGAATACAAAATAAGTTAAAAAAATGGGAAAATAAAGTGAAGTAACATAGAGAAGTTTTTTTCATAAAAGTGGTATATGAATATAAGAACTAAAATATATATATATATATGTAGATACGTTTGTAATAAAAACCAATTTCTTTTGCAAAGTAAATGTAAATATGCATATTAATAAGACACATGCATATTAATTTTTTTGTGTTAAGTAAATGTAAGCATGTGTAAAAAAGTTATAAATGAATGAAAGCCAAAGACAATTAACGATAGATAGAATTTTATTTTCATGGAAGTGGTATGTCAATATAAGCAAGGAATAATATATCTACAGATACGTTTACAATACTGATATTTACAAATGGAGAATATAATTTATATGAACTGTATGTAAATGTTTTAAAAAAAAATCAAAGGAGGAGAAAAATATATTTGATTGATTAAAAGATATATGTGACTGTAAAAGTTTTATATCATCATCGCTTCTTGATGGTAAATAACATAAATATTAAAGGGATGGAAATTTTGAAATTATAGAAATACAGATTAATAGAAAAAAATAAAAAATAAAAAAACAAACGACCGTTAGATTTTGTTGAAACTATAAAATGTAAAAAACATAAATTATAAAGTAAACTTTATAGAAATTTTATTATCATAAAACTAAAAGATGATAAAAAATTTGTAGGGAAACAAAGAATTTTTGCTTGCAAAAAAATTAAGAGGATAATAATTTTAACATTTGTACGTATAATTGTTAGCTTTTAAAGAAAACATACTATTGGTAAACTCTAATTTCTTCCTATTTAGCATATTATTTAAGTAATGATAGTAAAGAACTTTATGTACTGTACGTAATAAAAATTGATGGCATTATTTTTTTTATATTTTCCTTACATTGAAGAGGTGTACCTGAAGAAGCTATATGGTGCAGCCGGCCAAAACGACTATAGAGTGAGAAAGTTATATCAAACAATCAGACCGAGTATAAAACACATGAGTTTACAATGTATATTAGGGAGCAACTGTAACGGTGCATATTAGAAACAGAGACGGATAGTAAATTTATTATGTCTAATAAACGTAAGTATGAATACAAAATAAGTTAAAAAAATGGGAAAATAAAGTGAAGTAACATAGAGAAGTTTTTTTCATAGAAGTGGTATATGAATATAAGAACTAAAATATATATATGTAGATACGTTTGTAATAAGAAACAATTTCTTTTGCAAAGTAAATGTAAATATGCATATTAATAAGACACATGCATATTAATTTTTTTATGTTAAGTAAATGTAAGCATGTGTAAAAAAGTTATAAATGGATGAAAGCCAAAGACAATTAACGATAGATAGAATTTTATTTTCATGGAAGTGGTATGTCAATATAAGCAAGGAATAATATATCTACAGATACGTTTACAGTACTGATATTTACAAATGAAGAATATAATTTATATGAACTGTATGTAAATGTTTTTAAAAAAAAATCAAAGGAGGAGAAAAATATATTTGATTGATTAAAAGATATATGTGACTGTAAAAGTTTTATATCATCATCGCCTCTTGATGGTAAATAACATAAATATTAAAGGAATGGGAATTTTGAAATTATAGAAATACAGATTAATAGGAAAAAATGAAAAAATAAAAAAAAACAAACGACCATTAGATTTTGTTGAAACTATAAAATGTAAAAAACATAAATTATAAAGTAAACTTTATATAAATTTTATTATTATAAAACTAAAAGATGATAAAAAATTTGTAGGGAAACAAAGAATTTTTGCTTGCAAAAAATTTAAGAGGATAATAATTTTAACATTTGTACGTATAATTGTTAGCTTTTAAAGAAAACATACTATTGGTAAACTCTAATTTCTTCCCATTTAGCATATTATTTAACTAATGATAGTAAAGAACTTTATGTACTGTACGTAATAAAAATTGATGGTATTATTTTTTTTATATTTTCCTTACATTGAAGAAAACACTAAAAATACAAAGGAAAGCATACACTGTTGTATTTTTAATCAACACATAAAGTACTAACAAAATGAGGGAAGCTTATATTAAATTATTTAGATTAATTTTATTGTAGATATATAAATAATGTGGTAGGAAAACCATGGAAATATGTAAATTGAAATTTGTGTTTTATATTTAAGAAAGAGCAATATAACTTACGATCTTAAAGAGTATTTAAATTAAATAAAAGATAAATTATCCATCTAATATAATGAGGGAGGCTCAGAATAAATTATTTACATTCATATCAACTTGTGAGAACTAAAAAATTTAAAAAAAAGTGGATGAATTTTTTTTAATTTCATTGTAGATTAAAGCAAAAGTTAACGTTGGTTATTATAAAGGTAAATACACTGACTTTTGTAAAGAAATGGAGGTAAATTTTTTTTAAGTAAATTTTTTTTGCAGAACAGGTAATTTCAAATAATCTAAATGAGGATTTATAACTCAAACAATAGAAGAGATAGATGAAGCAACAAGAAGTATGAAGTATATAAAAAAGAATATCTATATCACAAACAAACGTTATTTAATATATAGAAGAAGAATATTATTTAACTTTAAATAATGTGAAGTACCTAATGTAAGTTTCTGTAAGGAAATTTATTGCTACATTGTTTAAATTCAACTATTATAAGACGAAAATTGACAATCAGAACAGTGGTCAAATAAACAATGATGACAGGAAAAATCAGCATACGAAAAGTAAGTTAAGCAATATAAGCGATCATAAAATATAGAAATTAGAAAATGTCTGGTATCAATAAATGGTACTTATTATACATCAGAATAATAGAAAGAAACTGCGATGTATATATTGGTGTACTTTTTTTAAAAGCAATACAGTTAGTTAAGAACATTAGTCAAGAAATTTAGAAAAACTTGACAATATTCAAAAATACATCTATGTCTGATGAAGCGTACCTGAAGAAGATCTATGTTGTAGGCAGGCAAAAGAACTATAGAATGAAAGAGATATATCGAGGAGAAAGAGCGGCTGCAGAACGCAGAAGTTTGAAGATATATGTCATGCAGAACTGGTATTTGAAGAAGATTAGAGCACTTGAGATATTGTTGGTTAGAAATGTGTCTTTATTTACAGCAAGTAAGTGCACACATGTCGCCTATGCTGTCTTTGCATGCACAAAGGATTTAATGTCTACCTGAGTGTATCTTTGCATTTATTTCAAAAGCTTGTAAAAGTGGTTAGTATAATATATCTCGGTAAACTAAAGATATGCACTTATGAAATATACCATATGTCATGTCAGTGGTAGGTGGAATTTAGTACCTTTAACTATTTATATGTTTCTCTTGTTGTTCTTGCCAAGTGGTAGGTGTTGTAGCAGTAGATAAGAAGTAATGAATTTTTTTTGTTGCATGCAAGAAAGCAAAAAGATGTGTCGAAGTAAATTATAAAAGAGCTAGAATTAGTTTATAAAATAAAAGATTATTTGAGAGAAACGTCGAATTGCTTTATGTACTTTTAATATTTGTATCGTTCTATTATTATGATCAGTACATTTTTAGTACTGTAGACATTGGTAGAAATAGATGATATGTTATTGTTACATAAAATACAAAGAAGTTAATATCAGAAAAATATATATAAGAAGCTCAGAATTATTTATACTTCGACTTTTACATAATAACAAAAAAAAGGAAAAATACGTTTTCTTGTATATTTCAAATTATTCATTTAGTATGGTAAAAATAATAAGCACAAACTATTTCTCTTAAGCTCTATAGAATACATATTGTAACACAACTATAGTTTCATTGTTATTTGTAATATTTGTTTTGAATATTTATACATATGTAAAAAATAGGAAATTCTATAAAATACTATGTAAATAAAAGAATAAAGAATGTATTAATACCAATATTACATATTGTTGTAAACCAACGATAGGAAACAATGATTTATAGCAAAAAAAGGGGAATGATTTTTTAGGTTTTTTGATAGCAATGTGATGAATACCCATTCATCACTCTTTATTCTTATATTTTAGCTACAAAAACCTTTGCAAATGCATGTAGATATTTGTAAATAGGAATAATTACCAAAAGCATGCATTGTGTAAAAATCTATAATTAGCATGTTTTTGTGCAAAAAAATAAAAGAATAAAGACTAAAAAGAAAAAGAGGGAAATATTTAGAATAAATATTGAGCAACCTAACCCAAGGGAGGGCTCAGCATGGGCCTGACCGCATAAAAGCCAAAGTAGAGGGAGATAGGAGCTCTTGTGTATATATTTATGTAAATAAAATAAAAATGTTTTCCTCACCCAAAAATATGCTTGTAAATATTTTTATATATTTATAAAAGATAAAAACAAAACAAAAAGTTAAAAATCAAAAAGATCAAAAATACCCTTTCATCATGTACATAAACCATGCTTCTATATTTATTTAACCTTGTAAATAAATAAAGTTATTTTCCAGACTTCTTTGTAAATATTCTATGCTATATATTGTAAATAAATAAAATAAAAAGAATTAAAATCAAAACAAAATAAAAATCACAAAATCAAAAATATAAAAATATCTTGTACATATGCCTTGTATATAATTGTACATATCTATTTATTTTACCTATGTAAATAAATAATAAAAATCAAATAAAAACATACTTTTATTCCTTATTTTATCTATAAATAAATAAAATATAAATAAGGATAAAATTGTATAAAAATAATATATAAAAATCAAAAATCAAAACCCTATATATATTGTATATACCTATACCTAGTACATATTATGTATATAGCCTATTTTTATTTCGAAAAAATTATTAAAAATCACTAAAAAATAGAAAAAAAAATAAAATAAAAATATTTCATGTTTTAACTTTTTACAAATTCGGCTATTTGCTACCTTATTTTTCAATTCCAAACTTTAGCCACGTGGCCTTCACCCATTGGCCCTGGGGGATGTTGACCGCCCGGTCAACTCCCCCCCCAGGACCACTTCCCACGGGTCTGCTGCGCCCGACCCATCTTCTCGGATTTTTCCCATGCAGACCCGACTCCTTTTTGCCCAAACCCCGGGTCCGGATTGCACACGTCATACCCGAGAACCTCGCCGGAGCCTTCGCCTCGGGATCCGCGCGCTACATCGCCCTACCCGCGCCCTTCTTCCCGGACCCGCCAGCATACTTAAGCTTCGCTCCGCCACCCTAATTCTCCATCTTTGGTCATTCCCCTTATTCCCTGTGAGCTCCAGAGTGATCGCACGAGTGACAGCGAGCATCTCCACCTGTTGCAGCGAGGCGAGGAGGAGGATAGCACTGATCCGGCGATTATCACCGCCGTGCTCCACCCTGAGTTGGAGCTCGAGCCTCGGACGTCGGCGTTCCTTGAGGCGAAGACCCAGAGCTGCGCAAGCTCGACCACAGCCCATTCCTTCACCCAGGTACCCTCTTCGCTTAGCCATTTCATCTGATTTCCATTTTGCCCCATTTCGTTCAGCCGCCGTTCTCCGCCGATTCCGATCACGACCGACCACCGTTCGACCATCAGGCTTCGCCATAGCCTCCGCCTTCCTCCCGCGCACCTTCTCCATACCTCCATCCAACCCAGCTCGCACAGGAGTTGGGGTTCGAGCTCCCCCCGTCCCCACCTCGCCGGAGCTCGCCCATTCCGACCCACCGCTCACAGTCACCCCGCCTATCGAGGCACTTTGCGCTCGACCCGCGATTCTGCTGGAGTGTTTCGCAGGGTCATCCGAGTCCATCTGAGGGCTCGGACCGTTTGGACCAGCAGCTGGGTCTCCGCCGACCTCGCCTGAGCTCCTCGGAGCTCCGTCGAGCCATCGGAGGCCACTAGTCGACGCGGGAGCCTACAGAGCTTCTTCTCCGATCTTCAGAGGCCCGCGCGGAGGCCGGGAGCGCGCACAGCAGGCCGGCGAAGGTCGCCGGCCATCAGTTCTTCCACGACCTCCAGACACCGTCAGATCGACCTCGACGCTCCAGATCACATCACGTCCGTCCGTTCGTGGAGCTACAGCCACCGCCAGATCTTCGAGGGTCAATCTGGACCGTCCGAGGCTCGAGGGCTAGCCATCCGCGCCTGACACCGTCCGATGCACCACGTGGACTAGCCCCAGCCGTTGGATCACCCCCAGGAGAGCAGCGTTGGACCCCCAGTCGTCCTGGACCGCTCGATCAGACGCGTGGCGTCCATCTAGCCGCTCGAGTAATAAAGGGTAATTTACCCTTAGGCCCTGCCTTATTTTTTTTTTCGTTTTAGTCCTGTAAATATTTTAGTCAGTTGTTCAGTTTTAGGGTAATTTGCATGTTGGAACTCGTGCTTTAGATATTTGCATTTCTACCCCTGCCTGTTGTGAGCCACGTGCTTCGTCACGTATCGTTTTGGGTTATTTGCAGTCCATGCCCTTGTAGTTCTGGTTGTTATTAAATGAATGAAAGTTTTTAGTTAATTGCATTTATATCCCTGTGTGTGGTTGTTTTATGCATGTGCGTTTTATTTTGGGTTATTTGCAACCGAGCCCCCTGGACTTTTGGTACGTGTTACCAATAGGTCCTTGGGACTTATTTTCCTTACATATAGGTCCCTGAGTGCCCCAGGCACGCGCTTGTGATGAGCGACCCGAGCGAACGAGGTAAAGGTACTCAATAGGTCGTTGCGACCTCTATCACTCAGAGTCACTCAATCAAGAAAAATCAGACCACTCGAATCAAATAAAATCAATCAAGCACAAAATCAGCGGTCTAGCTATGAGATTAACCTGGTATAGCACCCAGGGTCGAACACAAGGAGCACGGGTTGGCCAGAGGCCTACGAAGTAGTAAAAATAAAATAAAATAAAATACAAGGATTTTTAGTGGTTTTTAATAATTTTTATATTTTTTTGGATTTTTAAAAAGTGAAGAAAATAAAAGAAAGCAAATAAAAGCACACTTTAGCTAATTATAAAAAGCACCAAAAATCAAGCAAAAATTCAAGAAAAATTGTTTTTATGTTTTTTAGATTTTTTAGTGTTTTTGGTGAATTTTTGGGATTTTTATAAGGTGTATCTTATTTTCTAAAAATCAAACAGTACTAAACAGACAAGGTACTGTCCAGCCAGGCCCAAAACCCAAAGATAAAATATCTAAGGATCTCAGAGGGACCTGGAGGTAATTTTCCTGTATACTAAAGAAAACAAGGAAAATTTGGGCACCAAAATTATTGTTTTTAGATTTTTAGATTATTTACTATGATTTTTATGAATTTTTAGGTGTTTTCGAATTTTTAGGGGTTTTAAGCAATGAAAAATAGCCAAAATTGGCTAGAAAATCAAAACACACAAAAGAAACAGTACCTAAGTTTTATGGAATTTTTGGGGGTGTTTTTATATTTTTTTGGGATTTTTAATTCTAGACAGTAGCTAAAATAGATGTTTTTGAATTTTTAAAAATAACAAATAAAATCAAAAATGTCCTCAAAAATTCTCAAAAATTCTACAACATGGCAGGAGCCACGTGTCAAGTTTTCATCGAATTTGGAAGTGATTTGATATTTTATTCAAAAATCAAAAGGGGGCACTGTGCATAGGGACTTAAGTGCAAATACCCGAAGTTCTGGGGGTCCAGGTGCAAATAACCCAGCAAGTCACGCGCGTAGCGCGTGCCTGGGGCACTCAAGGACCTTCTGGTAATAAAAACAAGTCCTAGGACCTTTTGGTAACTCGTACCAAAAAGTCCAGGGGCTATGTTGCAAATAACCCACTAAAAGGCGCACATGCGGAAATAAAACGTTCACAGGGGCATAAGTGCAAATACCAGAAAGTTTCTATTCATTCATAAAACAACCAGAACTACAGGATAATAGTTGCAATTAAACTAAAACTACACGTGACGAAGCACGTGGCACACACATACAGGGGCATAAGTGCAAATATTAACAAGCACGAGGTCCAATGTGCAATTAACCCTACGTAAATAAAACTCCTAAAATATTTACAGGACTGACATGTAAAACAGAAACTAAGAGGGGGCCTAAGGTAATTTACCCCTTTATTACGTCGACGGCTGGATGAGCGCCATGTAGCTGATCTGACGGTCTCGGATGGCTGGCGCTTCTCTTCGTCCGCACGTGAGCCTGATCGACGGCTCAGAGGGGGCCACGTGGAAGATCTGGCGGGTCAGGTGCTGGTGCCTCTCTCCTCTGTGCTAACGGTCCGGATCGACCCTCGAAATGATCAACGGTGTCTGCTCCTCGATGAATGGACGGCCACGATGGAAACTGGAGCGGAGGGCGATCGGACGGTGGTGGAAGACCTTCGAAGAACAGGTGGCCGGCGAGGTTCGCCGGCCTCGTGCGCGTGCTGTGGTCCTCCTCAGCTGCCTCTGAAGATCGGAGCAGGTCCGCACTGGAGTCCCGCAGCTGGTGGTTACCTCCGATGGCCCAGCCGAGCCCTGGAGGGGCTCCGGCGAGGTCGACGGAGATAAGCTCCTGGCCTGGATGTGAGGGGGCGTCAGATGGCCTCCTCTTGACCTGCAAAGTAACCCAGAAGCTTCGCGGGTCGAGGGCAAAGTGCCTCGACCCGGTTAGGTGGGGTGAAGGTGAGCTGTGGGTCGGGGCGAGCGAGCTCCGGCGAGCGGAGGACGGTGGAGCTCGAACCCCAGCTCCTGTGCGAGCTGGGTTGAACGAAGGGGCGAAGAATGTGCGCAGAGGGATGGCGATGGTGAGCGTAGGTTCCGATGATCGAAAAGATGTGCGATATAGCCAGAATCGACGGAACTCGGCGGTACTATGATTTGGGGGTAACTCAAAATTAAGCTAAACAGGAAGGCTAGAAGGTTACCTGGGCGGTGTGGAAGGCTGTGCTGGAGCTTAGGCAGCTCCTGGTCGTTGCCTCGAAGGTCGCCAAGGCCTGAGGCTCGAGCTCCTGCACGGGGCGGAGCACGGCGGCGCAAAGTCGCCGGATCAGTGGTCCGGCCATCCCCTCCTCACTGCTACAAGGGCAATCGCGAGCTGTCACCTCAGGGATCGCTATGGAGGTCACGGGATTGAGGGTGGAGAGCCAAAGATGGAAATGGAATGCGGCGGAGCTCAGACTTTATATGGGTGCAGGTCCGGGAAGAAGGGCTCGGGTCGGGCTCGATGGAGCACGGACCCCTAGGCAAGGTGTCGGGCGAGGTTCCCGGATGCACGGGGAAGGATCGGAGCTCGAGATTTGCGGATTTGGAAGCCGGGTCGTGACGCGAAAAATCGGGGAAGTCGGGTCGGGCGTCACGACCCGTGTGAAGTGGTCCACAGGGGGGAGTTGACCGGGGGATCAACGTCCCCCGTGGACCAATCAGGAGAGGCCACGTCATAAATGTTTTAAAAATTCAAAATAAAATAGGAAATGGCCGATTTATTAAAAACTCAAAACATAAAAAATGTTTGTTTTAATTTTTTCTATTTTTTTGTGAATTTTAATTAATTTTTGGAAATAAAAATAAGGTATTTACATAGTATAGCTATACATAGGTATATATACAATATAGGGTTTTTAATTTTGATTTTTAATTAGTTATTTTTATACATTTTTATTCCTATTTTATATTTTATTTATTTATAGAATAAAATGAGGAATAAAAGGCTATTTTTATTTTATTTTTATTATTTATATACATAGAGGAAATAATTAGTTATGTACAACTATGTACATGGCACATTGATGAATACCCATTCATCACTCTTTATTCTTATATTTTAGCTACAAAAACCTATGCAAATGCATGTAGATATGTGTAAATAGGACTATTTAGCAAAAGCATGCATGTTTGTAAAAATAAATAATTAGCATGTTTTTGTGCAAAAATAAAAGAATAAAGAAGAAAAAGAAAAAGAGGGAAATATTTAGAATAAATATTGAGCAACCTAACCCAAGGGAGGGCTCAGCATGGGCCTGACCGCATAAAAGCCACAAGTAGAGGGAGATAGGGGCTCTTGTGTAAATAATTATGTAAATAAATAAAATAATATTTTCCTCAACCAAAAATATACTTGTACATATTTTGTATATATTTAGGAACTATTAAAAACAAGATAAAAATCTAAAAAATCAAAAATACCAAAAAGAACCTTTCACCATGTACATAGACCACCTCCCTTACCTTATTTCACCTTGTAAATAAAGCTATTTGTTTTCAAAACTTTTTGTAAATATTCTCTTTTATGTTTTGTAAATAAAATAAATAAAAAGAAACAAAACAAAAATCAAATAAAAATTACAAAATTACAAAATACAAAAATACCTTGTATGTATACCATGTATATAGATGTATATAACTAATTATTTAACCTATGTATATAAACAATAAAAATAAAATAAAAATAGCCTTTTATTCCTAATTTTATCCTATAAATAAATAAAATATAAAATAGGAATAAAAATGTATAAAAATTACTAATTAAAAATCAAAAATCAAAAATCAGTATAATGTATATATACCTATGTATAGCTACTATGTATATACTTTATTTTAATTTCCGAAAATTAATTAAAAATCACAAAAAAATAGAAAAAAGTAAAACAAACATTTTTCATGTTTTAAGTTTTTGAAAATTCGGCCATTTAAGGCCCCAAAAAAATCAAGTAAAATTTCAATAATTGGCGGGCTCTGATTGGTCCACGGGGGATTGTTGACCCCCGGTCAACACCTCCCCCAGGACCACCAGAGCCCGGGTCTGTTCATTCGACCCGCCTTCTCGGATTTTTCTTTTGATGACCCGATTTCCATCCACCCCAAATCCGGGTCCGCAATGACCTTGTCACATCCGAGAAGCTCGCCGGAGCTTTGGCCTCGAGATCCGCGCATCAGCTCGCCCTACCCGCCACCTCCTTTCCGGACCTGCACGCATATATATTTCGAGCTCCGCCGCACTCTCACGCCATCTTTGGTTCCCCATTCTCTCTCCAGTGAGCTCCATCGCAACCAGCAAGGTGACAGCTTGCCCCCGCCGGTGTCGCAGCGAGGAGGAGGTGTCCGACCATCGATCCGGCCGCTTCTTGCAGCCGTGCTCCGACGACCACCCGGAGCTCGAGCCTCGGGCGTTGACGACCCTTGAGGCAAGGACCAGGAGCTAGCTGAGCTCCAGCATAGTCTACCGCGTCACCCAGGTATTCATTTCGCTTAGCCATTTAGAGTAATTTTGGATTTCGCCCAAATCGACCGTTCGACGTGCTTCCCTGATTCCGACCATCTCACTTAATATCTCGATCATCGGAGCACCCCATCACCTCCGCCATCTCCTCACGCACGTTCTACGCCCACTCGTTCAACCCAGCTCGCCCCGGAGCTGGGAGTCGAGCTCCACCACCTGTCGCTCGCCGGAGCTCCTTCGCGCCGACCCACCAGCCACCTTCACCTCGCTTCTTTGGGTCGAGGCATTTTGCCCTCGACCCGCGAAGCTGTTGGTTTGCTTTGCAGGTCCAAAGGGAGTCGTCTGAGACCCCCTTACATCCTAGACCGGAGCTTCGCGCCGCCAGCCTCGCCGGAGCCCCTCCAGGGCTCGGCTGGGCCATCGGCCACTACCACCAGCTGCGGAGCTTCACCGCGGATCTTCTCCGACCTTCAGGAGCAGCTGAGGAGGAGTGCAGCTCACGCAGGAGGCCGGCGAAGTTCGCCGGTGTCGAGTTCTTCCAGCATCCTCCAGGACCGTCCGATGACGCCTCCGCTCCAGTCTTGATCTCAGCCGTCCATTCTTCGAGGAGCCGTAGCCGTTGATCGATCCGAGGGACTCATCCGGACCGTTGCAGCAGAGGAGAGAGGCACATGGGCCCAGAACCGCCCGATCTTCCACGTGTCCTCGTCTCCACCGTCGATCAGGCCCAAGAGAAGAAGAGGAAGAGCGCCCGCTGTCCCGAGCCGTTGGATCCACCACGTGGCGCGCATCTGGCCGTCGACCAATAAAGGGGTAAATTACTTAGGCGCCCCTCTTAGTTCGTCTTTTTATTTTTAGTCCTGTAAATATTTTTAGAACTTTATTTACGTAGGGTAAATTGCATTGTGGACCCTGTGTTTAGTTTTAATTGCATGTATGCCCCTGTGTGTATGTAACCACGTGCTTCGCCACGTGTTGTGTTGGGCTTTTTACATCTTTTATCCTGTAGATCTGGGTTGTTATGAAATGAAGAAATATTTTCTGGTAATTGCATTTATGCCCCTGTGAGTGTTGTTTATGCGCATGTGCGGATTTTAGTGGGCTTTTTGCAACCATACCCTCGGACTTTTTGGTACCAGTTACCAAAAGGTCCCTGGAATAGGTTTTTATCACAAATAGGTCCCTGTGTGCCCCAGCCACGCGCCACGCGCGTGACTTGCTGGGTATTTTGCACCTGGGCCCCCAGATCCTCAGGTATTTGCACATTCGTCCCTGTGCACAGTGCCCCCTTTTTATTTTTGAATAAAATATCAAACCACCTCCAAATCCAATGAGATTTTGACACATGGCTCCTGCCATGGTATAGGAATTTCAGTGATTTTTGAGGACATTTTTACTTTCATTTAGTATTTTTAAAAATCCAAAAACCTACTTTTTAGCTACTGTTTAGGTTTAAAAATACCAAAAAAATATAAAATCACCTCCAAAAATTCTGAAAAAATTAGATACTGTTGTTTGCTTGCTGATTGATTTTCGAGCCAATTTTGGCTATTTTTCATCGCTTAAAAACCCTAAAAATTGAAAAAACCCCAAAAACCCATAAAAATTATAATAATTCATTTAAAAATCCAAAAACAATAATTAGGGTGCCTAAATTTTCCTTATCTTTTCTAGATTACAGGAAAATTACCTTCAGGGCTTTTTGAGATCCAAAAATATTTTATTTTTGGGTCTTAAACCTTGCTGGACAGTACCTTTTATTTTTAGCACTGTTTGATTTTTAGAAAATAATTTACCCATTAGAAAAATACCAAATATTAACCAAAAAAACTTAAAAACATAAAAAACATAAAAACAATTTTTCTTGAATTTTTGCTTGCTTTTTGGTGTGTTTAATAAATTGCGTAAGTGTGTTTTTATTTCTTTCCTTTTATTTTCTTAATCTTTTAAAAATCCCAAAAAATTATAAAAAGTATTAAAAACCCCTAAAAAACATTTTCCTTTTATTTTAGTTTCTTTTCACTACTTCGTAGGCCTACGGCCAATCCGTGCTCCTTGTGTTCGACCCTGGGAGCTATACCAGGTTAATCTTATAGCTAGACCGCTCTTCTTGTTTTGAGTGATTTGATCTATTCTGAGTGGTTATTTTTCTTGATACACCCTCTCTCTGAGATCCGGGTCGCAACGACCCTTGTTTCATTACCTTCACCCGGGTCTTGAGGTAATTTTGGGGGATATCACACATGTACAAGATATTTTTGTATTTTTAATTTTTGTTATTTTTATTTGATTTTTGTTTTAATTTTTTTATTTATTTTATTTACAATATATAACATAGAATATTTACAAAAAGTTTCGAAAATAATTTTATTTACTTATAAGGTTAAATAAATAAAGAAGGTGGTCTATGTACATGGTGAAGGGATATTTTTGGTCTTTTTGATTTTTAAGTTTTTATTTTGTTTTCAATAGTTTCTAAATATATACAAAATATATACAAGCATATTTTTGGGTGAGGAAAATATAATTTTATTTATTTACAAATATATATACACATGAGCCCCTATCTCCCTCTACTTGGCTTTTATGCGGTCAGGCCCATGCTGAGCCCTCCCTTGGGTTAGGTTGCTCAATATTTATTCTAAATATTTCCCTCTTTTTTTTCTTTTTCATCTTTATTCTTTTATTTTTGCACAAAAACATGCTAATTATAGGTATTTACAAACATGCATGCTTTTGCTAATTATTCCTATTTACACATATCTACATGCATTTGCATAGGTTTTTGTAGCTAAAATATAAGAATAAAGAGTGATGAATGGGTATTCATCACCCCCCTATACTATACTTTGCTAGTCCCTTAGCAAACACTTATTTGAAAAAGAAGTGAAAAAGAAAGAAAGAAAAAGAAAAAGAGAATGTACATGGATCAAGGTTGATTATTAAACTTGCCTTCATTAAATTGAGGTATGGAGCTCAATCAGATCTTTGGATTATTAATGTGTCGGAACCTTATTTAGACTTAAGCTTAAAACCTAACAGCCTCTAAGTTCCACTAATCTATAATCAAGACTCCTCAATGCTCCAGATCAGAACAAGTCATCAACCACAAACCCTGAAGACCATGAATCTTTTCTTGTCCTGTGGATGTGAAGTCTAAGCTCTCCACCTTAGAAATGGCAACTTGACAACCCTCCCCAACAAGGTAACTCTATGACCTCAATTTGGCCACTCTTTCCTCGAGGAGCGGGGTATTCCCTTCTAAGTTCAAGTACAACCGGCTCAAGAAGAGGGGGAAGAAGAGAATGGGTCAAGGCCAGTGTAGCCAAGTACCCTTGGGAGCTTGACCAGTGTAGCCAAGTCTCCCTGCTGCAAGCTACAACAGGTGGATCATGAAACCAAGCTTTGCTTATTGCACTTATATACATACTCCGGTGGGATTATCATTTTCTCTCAGACCCACCACTTTTTTTGGAGTTCTTTTCTTTTTGCACATTTTTTTTTCTAGTGCATCTATACAACATATACATGTGCAGCATATATACAAGGAGTTTTTCCTCTTGAGACAGTAGACTATCCCTCTTTTGAAGCTTTATTGTAACCCACAACTCCCGTCGTTAGACCTCATGGCAACCAGACCAAGTTGAGACGCACTTCCTTCACTATAAGAAGAAGAGAGGTTCCGCCTAGAAGTACTACCCTCATATGCTACCCCAAGTCAAGGAAGACTGCCTCCTCACCACCTCATCCGTAGAGAGCTCGGTGCATAGTGCGGTTGTCCAAGTAAAGCCATAATCTATATGAGTCATGTGTTGTTGTTAAGTGCTCTACTTAGGCTCATTGAGATGACATGTGATCATAGCCTAGTGGACTCAAAGAATTAAGTCATCATGGACCTGAAAAGCCTTAAACCTAAGTCCTATAAGGTTCCTCTTAGAAATTAGGCGGATTAAGATCTTAATCAAGCTCCATTTCTCAATTTGATTCCAGGCTAGTTTAAATGTCAACTATCATCCAAGAAAAGCTATATACATATGTACAGAAAGATGCATATTTACACAATATTTTACAATCATGCAAAATTTTTGAAAAATGTTTTGAAATCATGAATGATGATGCATGAAGTGCAAGTTTTGCAAAAAGATATTTACACACATTTACACAAGATTTTTGCAAACTTTTGATTTTCAAAACATTTTGGAAAAATTTTGTACTATATACATAATTTTGATACAAAAATATTTACACAAGCTTTACACACAAAAGATTTTTGAAATCATTTTTACAAAAATAATTTGTACACTAGCTATGTATGTGCAAATAAAAGAAGATTATGTACATGAAAATTTTTAATTTTTGTGGTTTTTAGCCATTTTTATTTATTAACACACTCACACAAAGTACGAGTTATGGCCAAAGTATATATGAAATATATACACACCCCCCTATACTTAGCTCGAACGATGTCCTCAGAGTCAAGAGCGATGAAGAAGACATAACTCGTGCTATGTATAGGGAAGTGAAAAGGAAGGCTATACAAAAGGAGAAGAATAAAAAGTCAAGAGGGTCTCGGGTCTTCCCCCTATACTTAGGATCAAGTAGTCCTAAGTATAGCAGGCTGTACACGAAGGGAAAATCGAGTGGAGAATGTACAGGGTCTACCCCCCCTATACTTAGGGTGAAATGCCCCTAAGTATAGGCAGCAAAACAGGGGTAGACAGAAGCAACAGAAATACCCGAAAGGTCTCACATCCCCCCTATACTTAGGGTAAAGTGCACCCTAAGCATAGCATAATCACAAGATGAAGAAAGGGATGTGGGACTAAAGAATGTGATGATATGGACATCTGGATCTATATACAGCGGAAGATCAGTGAAACTCAGGCGTGAGATGCATTAGATGTGAGTCAAAGACCACATCTCACGCAAAATGAATGGGGGCAATATCAACGACCCGCGGCTCATGATCTAGAAATGGCTTGAGCCGCTGGCCGTTCACTCGGAAGGTACTCTCAGAAGACAACTCGGATATGTCGATGCTACCGTTGTCGTGTACCTTCCTAACCAGATAAGGTCCTTTCCATTTGCTCTGTAGCTTCCCTGGAAATAATCTAAGCCTAGCATCAAACAGCCATACTCTCTGTCCAATCTCAAAATGCTTGTGGCTGATATGAGAATCATGCCACTCCTTGACTTTCTCCTTATAATGTAGGCTGCTTGAGAAAGCTGCATCTCTAAGCTCTTCCAGGGCAGCTAGCTCTGCCCTCCTCTGGTCTTCTATACCATCTGGATCCATAAGTATGTCTGTAACTGCCCAAAGTGACTTGTGCCTCAGCTCAACAGGTAAATGGCATGGCTTGCCATATACGAGGCGAAAGGGAGATGTGCCCAAAGGTGTCTTGAAAGACGTCCTATATGCCCACAAGACCGAGTCCAAAAGCTGTGACCAATCCTTTCGGTCAGGGCGGACGACTTTCTGCAGAATAGTCTTGATCTCCCTGTTCGACACTTCGGCTAGACCATTCGTCTTTGGATGGTACGGTGTAGCAACACGATGATCTATGCCGAACTCGCTAGCAAGTGCCTTCACCTGGTCGTTGATGAAGTGGGATCCCCCATCAGAAATCAGAACTCGTGGAACCCCGAACCGCGTGATGATATGCTTCCTCAAAAATCTACAAACTGTCCTCGCATCAGCAGCTCGGGCGGGGATAGCCTCCACCCAACGACTCACATAGTCAACGGCCAACAGAATGTACTCAAATCCCTGACTCTTAGGGAATGGACCCATGAAATCGATGCCCCATGCGTCAAAAACCTCACAGAAGTGAATGGGCTGCATCGGCATCATATCACGCTGTCCACAAGTGCCCATCCTCTGACAGTCAGTACACCTCTTCACGAACTCATCTGAGTCCTTGAAGAGGGTAGGCCACCACAAGCCGGATTGGAGCACTTTCTGTGCCGTTCTCCTCCCAGAATGATGTCCTCCTGCCTCAAGCTTGTGGCAGTAAGTGAGGACGCTATGGTGTTCCTCCTGAGGAATACACCGACGCCAGACGCTATCCCCGCCTTCATGGTAAAGGATGGGATCCTCCCAATGGTAAGACTTGGCCTTCGCTAGGAAGGTCTCCAGCCTCTGCCTGGGCCAATCTTGTGGGACTTTCCCAGCAACGAGAAAGTTCACAATATCGGCGTACCATGGGAGTGAGGCGATAGCAAGGATCGCCTCATCTGGGAAGGTATCTCTAATAGGATCAATCTGCTCAGAATCCTCAGGCTGCTCTAATCGGGAGAGATGATCCGCCACCACATTTTTGACTCCAGGCTTATCCTTAATCTCAATGTCGAACTCCTGGAGTAGAAGGATCCATCTAGTCAGTCTGGCCTTGGCATCCTTCTTTGCCATGAGGTACCTGATGGCGGTGTGATCTGTAAACAAAGTCACTCTAGATCCAATGATATATGATCTGAACTTATCCAGGGCAAACACCACGGCTAGCATCTCCTTCTCTGTGACCGTGTAATTCCGCTGGGCGGAATCCAATGTGCGGCTAGCATAGTGTATAGCAAATGGTACTCCATCCCTCCTCTATCCCAGCACTGCCCCTACGGCAAAATCGGAGGCGTCCGTCATGATCTCGAATGGGAGAGACCAATCAGGCGGCTGGAGGACAGGAGCCTCAATCACACACTGCTGGAGAGTAGCAAATGACTCAAGACACTTGTCATCGACAAGGAACTCAGTGTCTTTCGTCAAAAGGTCAGTCAACGGTCGGGCAATCCTGTTGAAATCCCGAATGAATCTCCTATAAAATCCAACGTGCCCCAGAAATGACCGAAGCTGCCTCAGATTGGACGGCGGTGTGAGTTTCCTAATGACATCAACCTTGGCCGGATCAACCTCCATGCCCCTGTTGGAGATGATGTGGCCAAGCACCGTCCCTTGAGTCACCATGAAGTGACTCTTCTCCCAAGATAGCACCAAGTGATACTCAATACATCGCTGGAGTACTCGATCTAGGCAGTCAAGACAAGAATCAAATCCGTCGCCGTAGATCGAGAAATCGTCCATGAAGACCTCTAAGCACTCCCCTACCATGTCCGAAAAGATCGACAGCATGCATCTCTGAAAAGTCGCAGGGGCATTGCATAGCCCAAATGGCATGCGTCGAAAAGCGTATGTGCCGAAAGGACAGGTAAAGGTGGTCTTCTCCTGGTCCTCAGGAGCGATGGCCACTTGGTTGTAGCCCGAGTACCCATCCAGGAAGCAATAATGGCTCTTCCCTGCCAGTCTCTCAATGATCTGGTCAATAAAAGGCAGGGGGAAATGGTCCTTCTTGGTGGCTTGGTTGAGTCTCCTGTAGTCAACACAAACCCTCCAAGAGGTGGGTACTCGTGTAGCGATCTCCTCTCCCGACTCACTGATCACAGTCGTGATGCCCGTCTTCTTGGGCACCACATGCAAGGGGCTGACCCACTTGGAGTCGGAAATGGGATAAATAAAACATGCACCCCACCACTTTGATATTTCCTTCATCACAACCTCTCTCAGGTTGGGGTTCAGACGCCGCTGGAACTCACGCGACGGCTTTGCCCCTTCCTCGAGATAGATATGGTGGGAGCACACTGATGGACTAATCCCATGGAGATCTGCTACGCTCCATCCGATCGCCTTGCGGTTCTTTTCAAGAACCCCCATCAAACGGGATTCCTGCTCTCCAGTCAACTCGGCGGAGATGATGACTGGGTACATCTCTGGCTCGCCCGCAAGGAATCGATACTTCAGCGAAGTAGGGAGCGGCTTCAGCTCTGGAATGCTGGGTGCCGGCAAATCTGGCTGTGGAAGAAACTGAGTGAAAGCTGCAAGGTCGGCCAAATCTTCCTGGGAAAGTGAAAGCATACTCTCGCAAACTGGATCGGGAGAAGGCTGCTCTACTGCACTGTCTCTGCTCTGCTCTGCATCTACCTCCTCCTCATCAATAGGCTCAGATGGACTCAGGTCTGGCATCTGATCATAGCAATCGGCCCAATCAGACTCTGAATCCGAGGGATCTGCATCAGAAACGGTGGCATCAGTACCACAGGGAAACAAGGTGGCCTCAGCACCACCATCACTAATCATCGTACTGCGATCAAGGACCGGCTCTGCTGCCTCAATGGTATCCTGAACCAGGTCTGTGCTCTCCAGACCCTCCTCTGCTGTCATCTCTGCATCAGCTGTGTCTGAAAGTGAGAGGGTGGTCTGTGTCTCAAGGTCTGCCCAAGCTGCCTCATCATCTGTGATCACAAAATCACAGTCCTGGTGGATGTCTGGCTCTGCGTCTGTCAGCTGCTCTGAGTCTGTACTCGCATCTGAGCGGGATCTGAATCTGGCTCTATAGTCCTTGATGAATACCCATTCATCACTCTTTATTCTTCTATTTTAGCTACAAAAACCTTTGCAAATACATGTAGATATGTGTAAATACAAATAATTACCAAAAGCATGCATTGTGTAAAAACCTATAATTAGCATGTTTTTGTGCACAAAATAAAAGAATAAAGAGCAAAAAGAAAAAGAGGGAAATATTTAGAATAAATATTGAGCAACCTGACCCAAGGGAGGGCTCAGCATGGGCCTGACCGCATAAAAGCCAAAGTAGAGGGAGATAGGAGCTCATTTGTATATATTTGTAAATAAATAAAACTATTTATTTTCCTCACCCAAAAATATACTTGTATATATTGTATGTATATTCTATTAAAAACAAAACAAAATAAAAAGATAAAAATCAAAAATTCCAAAAATACCCTGCCTTCACCATGTGTATAAACCACACCCTTGTATTTATTTAACCCTATAAATAAATTCATTTATTTTCCAAACTTTTTGTAAATATTCTATGGCATATTTTGTAAATATATAAAATAACAAGAAACAAAACAAAAATCAAATAAAAATTACAAAATTAAAAATGCAAAAATACATTGTATAAATACCATGTATATAAATGTATTCATTTATTTATTTCACCCTTGTATATCAGTGATAAAAATAAAATAAAAATATTCTTTTATTCCATATTTCATGTTGTAAATAAATAAAATACAAAATGGGCATAAAAATACATAAAAATAACAAATAAAAAAATCAAAAATAAAAATCCATATAGTGTACATATACCTATACATAGAGCTAACCTATTTTTATTTCCAAAAATTAAATAAAAATCACCAAAAAATAGAAAAAAATAAAAGAAAAATATTTCATGTTTTGAGTTTTATTTAATTCGACCTATTTCTACCCTAAAAAAATAAAACAAAAACCGGGCACACGTGGCCGCCCCTGGTTGGTCCACGGGGGAATGTTGACCCCGGTCAACTCCCCCGCGACCTCCTTCCTTATCTGGACCATGCGTGCCGCGCCTCCTTCGCCGATTTTTCCCACGCGCTCCAGGCTGTCACCCACTCAACCCCCGCGCCCGGATTCTTCTCCATTCATCCCTCTCCCTCGCCGGATCCTCCGCCATCAAATCCACGCCTTCCTTAGCCGTCCACCCTCAACCCTAATCGCCCCGGTCACATTATAAAACCATCATCTCCGCCGCCCTCGCGCCGCATCTTTGGCCCTTCTCTTCCTTCCCCGTGACCTCCATTGGCTCCGCCTGAGTGACAGCGAGCGTTAGCCCTTGTTGCAGTGAGGCGAGGGAGCGAAACCATCGATCCGGCGTAACCTCGCCGTCCTTGCTCCGCCGCCGGCGTTGAGCACCGAGCTTCAGGCCTTGACGCCCTTCGAAGCTACGACCCGGAGATAGCCCATCTCCAGCACAGTCTCCAGCATCCATCAGGTAGCCGTAGTTCTTTTTAATTTAGCTTAATTTCCGATTACGCCCAAATCATCGCTCCGACGTACATCTTCGATTCCGGCCACTCCGATCACCCATCTTCCATTCCGACACCGCCATCATCTTCGCAATCCCCTCACGCACCTTCTTCACCCATTCACTCAACCCAGATCGCACAGGATCTGGGAGTCGAGCTCCCTCGCCGTCGCTTCGCCGGAGCGCGTTCGCCACGCCGCACCGTCCACCTTCACGCCACCTAACCGGGTCGAGGCACTTTGCCCTCGACCCGCGAAGCTTCTTGACCATT
Organism: Ottelia alismoides; assembly: GCA_037367405.1. Lineage (NCBI taxonomy): Eukaryota > Viridiplantae > Streptophyta > Magnoliopsida > Alismatales > Hydrocharitaceae > Ottelia > Ottelia alismoides. The sequence continues at coordinate 1,104,520 of JAZKJV010007980.1, forward strand.
TTGCAGGTCCAAAGGAGGTGTCTGAGCCTCCAGTCCATTCAGCCAGGAGCTTCGAGCCACGAGGCCTCGCCGGAGCCCCTCCAGGGCTCGGTTGGGCTCTTGGCCACCACCAGCAGCTGCGGGATCGTCCAGCGGAGCTTCTCCGACCTTCAGGCGCAGCTGAGGAGGGGTGTAGCGCACACAGGAGACCGGCGAAGTTCGCCGGTGACGAGTTCTTCCACCACCCTCTCCGACCGTTAGATCAGCCGTGGCGCTCCAGATCAGATCTCATCCGTTCGTTCGGGGAGCAGCAGATACCGTCAGATCAGCCGCAGCGTGATCTCAGCCGTTGATTTACCGAGGGTTCGTCCACCACGCACGCGGACCGTTCGATCTCCACGTGGCGGACCCTCCACCGTCGATCAGAGTCCAAGAGCCGAAGAAGTAAAGCGCCAGCTATTCCTAGCCGTCAGATCACCACGTGGCGCCTATCCAACCGTCGGCTATTAATAAAGGGGTAAATATCATAGAGCCCCCTCGTAGTTTGTTTATTTCGTTTAAGTCCTGTAATTTTTAATTCAGTTGTTTATTTTCTGGGATATTTGCATAGAGACCCTCGCGCTTAATTTTAATTGCATTTATACCCCTGCCAGTAGAGACCCACGTGCTTTGGCACGTGTTTTGTTGGGTTATTTGCAATATGTGCCCTGTTGTTCTGGATGTTATGAATTGAATAAAATGTCTTGTTTATTTGCATATATACCCCTGTGAGCATTGATTTTGAACATGTGCGAATTATTTTTGGGTAAATTGCATATAAGCCCCTGGACTTTTGGTACGAGTTATCAATAGGTCCTTGGAACTTATTTTTATTACATTTAGGTCCTTGAGTGCCCCAGGCACGTGCTTGGCACGTGACTTCTTGGGTATTTTGCACCAGGACCCCAGAACTTTTGGGTATTTGCACTCAGGTCCCTGTGCACAGTGCCCCACCTTTATTTTTGAATAAAATATCAAACGACCTCCAAATCCAATGAAATTTTGACACATGGCTCCTGCCATGGTGTAGGAATTTCTATGATTTTTGGGGACATTTTGGATTTCATTTATTATTTTTAAAAATTCAAAAACCCATATTTTTGCTACTGTTTAACTTTAAAAATACCAAAAAAATATAAAAACATCTCCAAAAATTCCAAAAAAATTAGATAATGTTTATTGCTTGCTGATTGATTTTCTAGCCAATTTTGGCTACTGTTCATCACATAAAAACCCTAAAAATTGAAAAACCCCTAAAAACCCATAAAAATTGTAGTAAATAAATTAAAAATCCAAAAACAATAATTAGGGTGCCTAAATTTTCCTTATTCTTCATAGTTTATAGGAAAATTACCTTTAGGGCTTTTTGAGATCCAAGAGTATTTTATTTTTGGGTCCTAAGCTCTGCTGGACAGTACCCTTTGTTCTTTGCATTGTTTGATTTTTAATAAATAATTTACCCATTAGAAAAATTCCAAAAATTCACTAAAAACAGTAAAAAACTTAAAAAACATAAAAACCATTTTTCTGGAATTTTTGCATCATTTTTGTGTGTTGTATAAATTGTTGAAGTCCAGTGTTTGTGTGCTTTCTGTCATTTTCTCATCATTAAAAAATCTAAAAAAATCTAAAAACAAATAAAAACCATAAAAAAGACTTCTTTGGATTCTTGACTACATCGTAGGCCGCAAGGCCAATCTGTGCTCCTTGTGTTCGACCCTGCGAGCTATACCAGGTTAATCCAATAGCAGGACCACTTCTCTTTGTTTTATTGATTTATCTTCATTTGTGGTTCATTTTCTTGATTGACACGTTCTGAGTGATTGAGGTCGCAACGACCATTGTTATTTATCTCCCTTGATCTCTCGCTATTTTCGTGCCATCAGAATGGCGCCGTTGCCGGGGAGCACGGCTTTGTAGTCAGTTATTCATTCTGCTATTTTTGTCTCTCTATATTATTGTTGTTTTCTGACCATTCTCTCTCTTTGATTTTTGTGCGAGGAACTACGTGGAGCTCTTGGAGTACAATTTTTGAGGACCCGCACGGGAAGAAGAGCAAGAAGAGAGAGAGAGAAGAAATTTTCTATTCAGAGAAAGAGAGAACATTATTCTTGTTGTAATAATTTAGGACTTGGACTTTGGACATTTGTGGACATTTGTAACTTAGCGGGTCTGTTTCGCCGAGCACCGGTGTGCTCGGGGGACCCATTCGGATTTTCGCGGCTTTTATCGTGGTTTTTATAGATAGCTGCCTTTTCCGGTGTTTCTCGCGGTTTTAGCCCCTAGACATAGGAATTTTGATTGATTGTGACGTAGATTTTTAAGGCCCAACACCTAATAGAATATCTGTTCCTATAGAACGTAATTGGACCTTAATAAAATTCACTGAAAAAGTTAGTTTAATTGGATTTGAGACCACGTGCCGTGAGGAGTCACATACAGCGCTGGCAGGACCCGTTGTGGCGGGCACCGAGTGACTCCCAAGATCGGACTCCGGACTCGATTCGATTAGCTAACTATTGTTCTTCACGATCAATAGAAATTGCTTGTCTAAGGCCGGTTTTTCCCGCTGCACCATTTAGGTAGTTTTATTCTGTATTTAAATTCTGCGCGGATCACTTGCATGTAGAGCGCTGGAGACAAGGTACGCATTTCTTTCTCTGCATGCATCATTGATTTCTTCGCGCATCGGCTTTTTCGTCTTCTCCCTCTGTTTTTGACTTAATCATCAGGAGAATCGGAAAAATCGATAGGCCGCTTGTATTTATTTTTGAAAAACATTTAAAAACAAAAAAATAAAAAATTGGGACTGGATAACATTATTGACCCTAAAAGACACTCACATTAAAAATTTGTCTTGGGGAGAGCAACCCCCTCATTGTTTGGTTTGATTGTGCGAGAGAGTGACCCGAACACTAGGTAAAGCCCTCCGGTGCTCATCTCGACTGATTACCGACTCTTCTGTGCGGGACAGTCGGTTGAGAGAGTATCGGGTATCCCAGCAGGTCACGTAATCGCTCTGATATCTTGTGTGTTCACCAAATAAAATTGACAAGATAAATTGACCGAGCTTTCACGGTCTTCAGATTGTGTTGTGTTGGTGAACCGGGGGTTTGCTTGCTATCATATTTTCTCCAGATCCTATCCGCCCAACTCGCCAAGATCAAGATGATGGGTAGACGATCTCTTAGGCAGCCTTTGGCTGCACCGCTTTCAGGCGCGCCTACTCCATCATCTAGGTTGGCCCGTGAGAGTCGAGACCAGCTCTCCGGGCCCGAGTTCGAATCCACCCTGTTCCCCCTCGATCCCCTTTCTTCTGCTACTGAGAGACATGAGCCCGAGGAGAGACGAATTCATTTGACAGAACCTGAGTTGGGCTCTTCTGATTTTGCAGACATCCCTATGGCTGGAGCCGGAAGTTCAGACGATCGCCAGCCCGAACACTTTGTCTTAGACCAGGGGGCGATTAACTCCACCCTGATCGCGTCATTAGAGACAGTTCAGCAACAGTTACGCGATCAGGGGGCATTCATGATAGAGATGAGGAGGGAGTTGGAGAGACTCCGAAGAGAGCGAGACGAGCCGAGCGAGCCTGAGGATATTCCTGACGCTGATGCAGAGGCAGCAGCCGCAGCAGCAGCCGCCGCAGCAGCGGCAGCCGCCGCCGCAGCAAGACCGATGCGGGATCTTCACAACCCAGGATCTACACTGATGCACCAATGGGTGGTGATACCTGCTATCGTGGGGGATTTCAAGTTCCCTCCGAACACCCTGCAGATGCTTCCTCACTTTCATGGACTCGCCACTGAGGAACCCCACCTCCATCTCCAGGAGTTTCTGATGATCTGCAGCACTGTCCACGACCGTCGTGTGGACCAAGATACGATTCGGATGATGGCCTTCCCTTTTTCACTGGCAGATAGAGCAGCCGCCTGGCTGAAACATCTAGGGAAGTTTGTATACACCTGGGAGCAACTCCGCACCGAGTACTTGAACAAGTACTATCCACTCGGGCGGACGAATGCAGCGAGGTCCCTGATCAACAACTTCTCCATGCTCCCTAACGAGCAATTTCACGAGGCATGGGAGAGGTTCAGAGAGCTTCTGGATAGATGCCCACACCACGACATTTCGAAGCCGAACCTAGTTCAGAGCTTCTTTAGTGGGCTAACACCAGAGCTTCAGGGACTGGTGAACGCTTCTTGCGGCGGGTCCTACTTTGCCAAGGACCACAACCAAGTCTGGGCCATTGATGAATACCCATTCATCACTCTTTATTCTTCTATTTTAACTACAAAAACCCTTTTCAAATACATGTAGATATGTGTAAATACAATTAATTACCAAAAGCATGCATTGTGTAAAAACCTATAATTAGCATGTTTTTGTGCACAAAATAAAAGAATAAAGAGCAAAAAGAAAAAGAGGGAAATATTTAGAATAAATATTGAGCAACCTAACCCAAGGGAGGGCTCAGCATGGGCCTGACCGCATAAAAGCCAAAGTAGAGGGAGATAGGAGCTCATTTGTATATATTTGTAAGTAAATAAAACTATATATTTTCCTCACCCAAAAATGTGTTTGTACATATTGTATATATTCTATTAAAAACAAAATAAAAAGATAAAAATCAAAAAGACAAAAATACCCTCTCACCATGTACAAACCATCATCTTGTATTTATTTAACCCTATAAATAAATTCATTTATTTTCTAAACTCTTTGTAAATATTCTATGGCATACTTTGTAAATAAAATAAATAAAAAGAAACAAAACAAAAATCAAATAAAAATCACAAAATGAAAAATACAAAAATACATTTTATAAATACCATGTATATAAGTGTATTCAATTATTTATTTCACCCTTGTATATATATAATAAAAATAAAATGAAAATATTCTTTTATTCCATATTTTATCTTGTAAATAAATAAAATACAAAATGGGCATAAAAACACATAAAAATAACAAAAAAAAAAAATCAAAAATAAAAATCCATATAGTGTACATATACCTATATATAGAGCTAACCTATTTTTATTTCCAAAAATTAAATAAAAATCACCAAAAAATAGAAAAAAATAAAAGAAAAATATTTCATGTTTTGAGTTTTCACTAATTCGACCTATTTATGCCCTAAAAAAATAAAACAAAAATCAATAACACGTGGCAGAGTCTGGTTGGTCCACGGGGGAATGTTGACCCCGGTCAACTCCCCCGCGACCCCTTTCCTATTCTGGACCACGCGCGCCGCGCCTTCTTCCCCGAATTTTCCCACGCGACTCCAGCTGTCATCCACTCAACCCCCGCGCCCAAATTCTTCGCCGCACATCCCTCTCCCTCGCCGGATCCTCCGCTATCAAATCAATACCTTCCATCGCCGTCACGACTCAACCCTAATGGACGCTGTCACTCTATATATTTTCACCTCCGCCGCCGTCGCGCGCATCTTTGGACCCTCTCCTTCTTCCCCGTGACCTCCATTGGCCTCGCAAGAGTGACAGCAAGCCGTTGCCTTTGTAGCAGTGAGGCGAGAAGGTGATTCCTCTGATCCGGCGAACTTCGCCGCCTTTGCTCCGCCACCAGCGTTGAGCACCGAGCTTCAGGCCTTGACGTCCTTCGAAGCTACGACCCGGAGACAGCCACGCTCCAGCACAGTCTACTTCAGCCACCAGGTAGCCTTAGATCTTTTTAATTTCTTCTAATTTTCGATTACGCCCAAATTCCATCTCCGACGCACTTCTTCGATTCCGACCACCTCGCTTATCATCTCGACCTCCCGACCCGACCATCACCTTCGCACTCCCCTCACGCACCTTCTTCACCCATTCGCACAACCCAGATCGCACAGGATCTGGGATTCGAGTTCCTTCGCCGTCGCTTCGCCGGAGCTCTTCCGCCACGCCGCACCTTCCACCTTCACCCCGCCTTCTTGGGTCGAGGCACTTTGCCCTCGACCCGCGAAGCTTCTTGACCATTTTGCAGGTCCAAAGGGGGTGTCTGAGCCTCCTTCACAGTTCAGCCAGGAGCTTCTTCTCCGTCGACCTCGCCGGAGCCTTCCAGGGCTCGGCCGAGGCATTGGAGACCCACAGTAGCTGCGCAACCTCACGCCGGAGCTTCTCCGACCTTCAGGCGCAGCTGAGGAGGACCGGAGTGCACGCAGGACGTCGGCGAAGTTCGCCGGCGTCGAGTTCTTCCTCCACCCTCCAGAGCCGTCCGATGCCCCTTCTGCTCCAGATCTGATCGTGACCGTCCATTCGTTGAGGAGCAGCAGCCGTTGATCCACCCGAGGAGCGCATCTGGACCATTGATCGCAGAGGAGAGAGAGACCCGAGCCCAGCACCGTCAGATCAGCCACGTGCCTCTCCCTTGACCGTCGATCAGAGCCGAAGAGGAGAAGAGAGAAGAGGCGCCGCCATCCAGACCGTTCGATCACCCACGTGGCGCCTATCCAACCGTCGGCTATTAACAAAGGGGTAAATTTCATAGGCCCCCCTTCTGTTTGTCGTATTTCGTTTTAGTCTTGTAATTTTTAATTCAGTTGTTTAGTTTTGGGATAATTTGCATCAAGGACCTCGGACGTTATTTTAATTGCATTTATACCCCTGCCAGTAGAGACCCACGTGCTTTGGCACGTGTTTTGTTGGGTTATTTGCATAGAACCCCTTGTAGTTCTGGATGTTTTGAATTGAATGAAATGTTTTGTTTATTTGCATATATACCCCTGTGAGCATTGATTTTGAACATGTGCGAATTATTCTTGGGTAAATTGCACCAGGACCCCAGAACTTTTGGGTATTTGCACTTAGGTCCCTGTGCACAGTGCCCCACCTTTATTTTTGAATAAAATATCAAATGACCTCCAAATCCAATGAAATTTTGACACATGGCTCCTGCCATGGTGTAGGAATTTCTATGATTTTTGGGGACATTTTGGATTTCATTTATTATTTTTAAAAATTCAAAAACCATATTTTTGCTACTGTTTGACTTTAAAAATACCAAAAAAATATAAAAACTCCACCAAAACTTCCAAAAAAATTAGGTATTGTTGTTTACTGGTTGTTTGATTTTCTAGCCAATTTTGGCTAAGTTTCATCACTTAAAAACCCTAAAAATTGAAAAACCTCTAAAAACTCATAAAAATTGTAATAAATAAATTAAAAATCCAAAAACAATAATTAGGGTGCCTAAATTTTCCTTGTTCTTCATAGTTTATAGGAAAATTACCTACAGGGTTGTTTGAAGCTCTTAAATATTTTATTTTTGAGTTTCTAACCTTGCTGGACAGTACCCCTTGTTTATTGCATTGTTTGATTTTTAATAAATATTTTACCCATTAGAAAAATTCCAAAAATTCACCAAAAACAGTAAAAAACATAAAAAACCTAAAAACCATTTTTCCATAATTTTTGCATCATTTTTGTGTGTTGTATAAATTGTTGAAGTCCCCTTGTATTTACATTCTCTCATTTTCTCATCTTTTAAAAAAATCTAAAAAAAAAAAAATATACAAAAACAAATAAAAACCAAAAAGAGACTCACTTGGATTTCTGACTACATCGTAGGCCGCAAGGCCAATCTGTGCTCCTTGTGTTCGACCCTGGGAGCTATACCAGGTTAATCTTATAGCAGACCGCTCCTTCTTGTGTGTTGATTGATTTATTTCTTTGAGTGGTTATTTTTCTGGATTGCTCCGTGTTTGTGATTGAGGTCGCAACGACCTAGCATTTATTTTACACCTTTACCTCATCGCAAAATCTCGACGATCAGAATGGCGCCGTTGCCGGGGAGCACGGCTTTGTAGTCAGTTTTCCATTTTGTCTCTCTCTATATTACTGTTGTTTTCTGACCATTCTCTCTCTTTGATTTTTGTGCGAGGTACTACGTGGAGAACTTGGAGTTACTATTTTGAGGACCCGCACGGGAAGAAGAGCAGGAAGAGAGAGAGAGGAGAAGAAAGTTTCATTTCAGAGAGAGAGAGAGAACATTTCTTGTTGTAATAACTTAGGACTTGAACTTTGAACTCTGGACATTTGTAACTTAGCGGGTCTGTTTCGCTGAGCACCGGTGTGCTCGGGGGACCCACTTGGATTTTCGCGGCTTTTATCGTGGTTTTCATAGCTAGCTGCCTTTTCCGGTGTTTCTCGCGGTTTTAGCCCCTAGATTTAGGAATTTTGATTGATTGTGACGTAGATTTTTAAGGCCCAACACCTAATAGAATATCTGTTCCTATAGAACGTAATTGGACCTTAATAAAATTCATTGAAAAAGTTAGTTTAATTGGATTTGAGACCACGTGCCGTGAGGAGTCACATACAGCGCTGGCAGGACCCGTTGTGGCGGGCACCGAGTGACTCCCAAGATCGGACTCCGGACTCAATTCGATTAGCTGACTATTGTTCTTCACGATCAATAGAAGTTGCTCATCTAGGATCCGGTTTTTCCCGCTGCACCATTTAGGTAGTTTATTTCTGTCTTTAAATTCTGCGCGGATCACTTGCATGTAGAGTGCTGGAGACAAGGTACGCATTTCTTTCTCTGCATGCATCATTGATTTCTTCGCGCATCGGCTTTTTCGTCTTCTCCCTCTGTTTTTGGACTTAATCATCAGGAGAATCGGAAAAATCGTTAGGCCGCTTGTATTTATTTTTGAAAAATATTTAAAAAGAAAAACAAAAAAAAATTGGGACTGGATAACATTATTGACCCTAAAAGACACTCACAATTAAAAATTTGTCTTGGGGAGAGCAACCCCCTCATTGTTTGGTTTGATTGTGCGAGAGAGTGACCCGAACACTAGGTAAAGCCCTCCGGTGCTCATCTCGACTGATTACCGACTCTTCTGTGCGGGACAGTCGGTTGAGAGAGTATCGGGTATCCTAACAGGTCACGATTAAGCGCTCTGATATTTTGTATGTTCACCAAATAAAATTGACAAGATAAATTGACCGATCTTTCACGGTCTTCACAGTGTGTTGCGTTGGTGAACCGGGGGTTTGCTTGTGATCATATTTTCTCCAGATCCCATCCGCCCAACTCGCCAAGATCAAGATGATGGGTAGACGATCTCTTAGGCAGCCTTTGGCTGCACCGCTTTCAGGCGAGTCTACTACATTATCTAGGTTGGCCCGTGAGAGTCGAGACCAGCTCTCCGGGCCCGAGTTCGAATCCACCCTGTTCCCCCTCGATCCCCTTTCTTCTGTTCCTGAGAGACATGAGCCCGAGGAGAGACGAATTCATTTGACTGAACCTGAGTTGGGCTCTTCTTATTTTCCAGACATCCCTATGGCTGGAGCCGGTAGTTCAGACGATCGCCAGCCCGAACACTTTGTCTTAGACCAGGGGGCGATTAACTCCACCCTGATCGCATCATTAGAGACAGTTCAGAACCAGTTACGCGATCAGGGAGCATTTATGATAGAGATGAGGAGGGAGTTGGAGAGACTCCGAAGAGAGAGAGAAGAGCCGAGCGAGCCGGAGGACATCCCTGATGCTGATGCAGAGGCAGCAGCCGCAGCAGCAGCTGCCGCAGCCGAGGCAGCCGCAGCCGCAGCAAGACCGATGCGGGAACTTCACAACCCTGGATCTACACTGATGCACCAGTGGGTGGTGATTCCTGCTATCGTGGGGGACTTTAAGTTCCCTCCGAATACCCTGCAGATGCTTCCGCATTTTCACGGACTCGCTACTGAGGAACCACACCTCCATCTCCAGGAGTTTCTGATGATCTGCAGCACTGTCCACGACCGTCGTGTGGACCAAGATACGATTCGTATGATGGCCTTCCCTTTTTCACTGGCAGATAGAGCAGCCGCCTGGCTGAAACATCTAGGGAAGTTTGTTTACACCTGGGATCAGCTCCGCACCGAGTACTTGAACAAGTACTATCCACTCGGGCGGACGAATGCAGCAAGGGCCCTGATCAACAACTTCTCCATGCTCCCTAACGAGCAATTTCACGAGGCATGGGAGAGGTTCAGAGAGCTTCTGGATAGATGCCCACACCACGACATTTCGAAGCCGAACCTAGTTCAGAGCTTCTTTAGTGGGCTAACACCAGAGCTTCAGGGTCTGGTGAATGCTTCTTGCGGCGGGTCCTACTTTGCCAAGGACCACAACCAAGTCTGGGCCATCTATGAGGAGATGTCCGAGAATTACATGGTGATGTCCCAGACTCGGTTGTATACTCAAAGATCTCAGCAGCCGCCAGGACCCGTGCAGTATCAGCGGATAGCACGGGTTGATGCAGGTCCATCCAGTTCGTCCACAGTTGCAGCCGCACAGGCAGAGTCGGCCGCTGCGGACATGGGGATAATCAGCGAGAAGTTGGACCGCATGGAGATAATAGAGAAGAAGCAGTGCCAGGGCATAACTCAGATGGAGGAAATGGCACAGACTCTGAGCGACATGAAGACCCAGCTCTTGTGTCTTCAGGAGGCACAGACGGCTCCTCAGCCCCGTCTTCTGTCGCGAGGCGATTCCGGCGGCAGCCGCAGCTCGTCCCAGCGCTCCAGCTCCTTGCAGCAGCCTAGACAAGTTCACCTTGTACAGGCGGAGCCGTACCAGCAGCAGCAGCCCTCTTACCAGTCACCACCATCTCCAGACTTACAGATGGTGGTATATCAGCCGGATCAGCCTCTGGATGTACTCCCACCAGCCCCTTACGATGCGGAACCGTTGATGGATGTCAACGGGATTTGGTATGACCGTCCTCAACCTAGAATCCGACGAGACCATCCCGGATTCAGGTGGGGGAATGGGGGTAACCAACCCCAGCAGCAGCCAGCCGGTCAGGGAGGGCAGTACGCCCAGCAGAGGGATCACCAGCAGCACCCAGCACACCAGCCATCATCGTTCGTATCTCGTCCCTATCAGCAGCAGGGACAGAGTTGGAGACGTGAGCAGCAGGCTCACCAGCAGCAGCATCATTCCTCTTACCCCTCTCAACCACAGCAGCACCAGGTCCAGCAGCCTCATTACCAGAGAGGCAACCCGTCGGGCTCCCATGAGAGCCCCGCCATGGATGATATAGCCCGCCTCTTCACAGAGCAGCAGGCTACATTTAGACGGGAGATGGACGAGTTCCGCCAGGAGATGCGGGACTTGATGAGAGGGAAGGCCGCCATCCCTGCACAGATAGAGCCTAATCCGAATAATCTGAAGAGGAAATCTGAGCAGGTAGTTCACACTGAGCCTACCACTTCTAGTGACTCATTTGATGTTATCTCGTCGGATTTATTTGATGCTGATTTTGTCACACTTAGGAGCGGTAGAAGACCAGCAGGAGGCGCCTCATCTGAGCGACAACACGAGGATCCATCTAGAGCGCCAGATGAGGAAGAGGAGAGCGGTACTGAAGCCGCACATCCTGATGAGGGTGGTACTGATGCCACCCGAGATGCTGATTCCACCGGCGGTACTGAGGCCGCCGTTTCACCACATCGAGGAGGTGGTACTGACGCCACCAGCAGAGCCGAGCCAGCCCGCGGTACTGAGGCCGCAAGACGTCTAGATGCAGAGCCAGCTAGAGGTGGTACTGATGCCACCAACATTTCTTCTGATAGAACTGTTGTCTTTCCTCGCTTGAATGTATCTCGGAACTCTGAATTGAATAAAGGAAAAGGTTTAGTTTACTCTGATCCCACTGTTGTGAATGATGTTTGTAAGGATCCTGTCATTGAATCATCTAGGCCTATTCCTAGTCCTTCATCTGAGAAGGACCCTGTGATCCCCTTTCCTAGAGCCCTTGAGTTGGGGAAGGGGAAGAAAAAAGAAAAAGACCCAAAAAAGAGAGAGCAGGAGGAGTTCAGCCAAAGCATGATAGACCGATTTCACATTCAGCTGACCCTCAATGAGGCCTTGCAGCACATCCCTCTTCTTCAGCGGTCCTTGAGAGACAGGACCACAGTCAGGAGGACGAAGAGGAACAAGACCGCAGAAATTCATGTGCTAACAAAAGCCACGTGTTACGCGATCCAGAACCATCTGCCGACTAAGAGGCCAGATTTAGGGGCCCCGTATGTCAGATGTCAGATTAGTGAGCAGAGGTTCGACCGCACTCTACTAGATAGCGGATCATCGATCAACCTTCTTCCGGCAGCCCTTCTCCACCACTTAGAGTTGGGCACTCTTGTACAGAGCAGGACATACCTTCAGTTTGCTGATCGGTCTGTCAAGAGGCCAAAGGGGTTGTTGCGAGACGTTGTCGTTACGATTCAGGGTTTGCAATTCCCCGTGGACTTCGTAGTGCTGGACATGGAGACCCCTGATTCGTTGACCGATTCCCCCATCATCCTCGGTCGCCCATTCTTGGCCACAGCCAAGGCAGTGACTGATCATGACAGTGGGAAGGTGTACTTTCGCATCCAGGGCGAGAGTATACAAATAGAGACGGTCAAGGACCACAGAGCCAGATCCAGACCCCGCTCACATGGCAGTACAGATTCAGAGCAGCTGACAGACGCAGAGCCAGACATCCACCAGGACTGTGATTTTGTGATCACAGATGATGAGGCAGCCTGGGCAGATCCTGCAGCACAGACCATCCTCTCATACTCAGATACAGCTGATGCAGAGATGATAGAAGAGGAGAGTCTGGAGAGCACGGCCCTGGTTCAGGATACTATTGAGTCAGCAGAATCGGATCTTGATCGCGACACGATTTTCAGTGATGGTGGTACTGAGGCCACCCTGCTCTATGGTGGTGCTGATGCCACCTTGTTCTCCAGTGGTACTGATGCCACTGAGTCTGATATAGATCCCTCGGATTCAGAGTCTGATTGGGCAGATTGTAATGATCAGATGCCAGATCTGGATCCACCTGAGCCTACAGATGAGGAGGAGGTAGAGGCAGAACAGATCAGAGACAATGTAGAGGACCCGCCTTCTCCAGATCCAGTTTGTGAGAGTTCGATATCATTTTCCCAGACAAATTTGGCAGAATTATCAGCATACACACATCTTCTTCAGAAGCCAGATTTGCCAGCACCTAGCTGTCCAGAGCTAAAGCCGCTCCCTACTTCGATGAAGTATCGTTTCCTTGCGGGAGAGTCTGAGATGTACCCAGTCATCATCTCTGCAGATCTGACTGGAGAGCAAGAATCCCGTCTGATGGAGGTTCTTGAAAAGAACCGCAAGGCAATTGGATGGAGCGTAGCAGATCTCCATGGGATCAGTCCCTCGTTGTGCTCCCACCATATCTATCTCGAGGAAGGGGCAAAGCCGTCGCGTGAGTTCCAGCGGCGACTGAACCCCAACCTACGAGAGGTCGTCATGAAGGAAATATCAAAATGGTGGAGTGCAGATTTTATTTATCCCATTTCCGACTCCAAGTGGGTCAGCCCCTTGCATGTGGTGCCCAAGAAGACGGGCATCACGACTGTGATCAGTGAGTCGGGAGAAGAGATTGCTACACGAGTACCCACCTCTTGGCGGGTCTGTGTTGACTACAGGAGACTCAACCAGGCCACCAAGAAGGACCATTTCCCCCTGCCCTTTATTGATCAGATCATAGAGAGACTGGCAGGGAAGAGCCATTACTGCTTCCTAGATGGGTACTCGGGCTACAACCAAGTGGCCATCGCTCCTGAGGATCAGGAGAAGACCACCTTTACCTGTCCCTTCGGTACTTACGCCTTTCGACGCATGCCATTCGGGCTATGTAACGCCCCTGCGACTTTTCAGAGATGCATGCTGTCAATCTTTTCGGACATGGTAGGGGAGTGTTTGGAGGTCTTCATGGACGACTTCTCGGTTTACGGCGACGGTTTCGATTCCTGTCTTGACTGCCTAGACCGAGTACTCCAGCGATGCATTGCTACCCGCTTAGTTCTGTCCTGGGAGAAGAGTCACTTCATGGTGACTCAAGGGACGGTGCTTGGCCACATCATCTCCAACAGAGGTATGGAGGTTGATCCGGCCAAGGTCGATGTCATTAGGAAACTCACACCGCCGTCCAATCTGAAGCAGTTACGGTCATTTCTGGGGCACGTTGGTTTTTATAGGAGATTCATTCATGATTTCAGCAAGATTGCCCGACCGTTGACTGACCTCTTGACAAAAGACACCGAGTTCCTTGTTGATGACAAGTGTCTTTCGTCCTTTGAGACTCTCCAGCAGTGTGTAATTGAGGCTCCTGTCCTTCAGCCACCTGATTGGTCTCTCCCATTCGAGATCATGACGGACGCCTCTGATTTTGCCGTAGGGGCCGTGCTAGGACAGAGGAGGGATGGAGTTCCATTTGCCATACACTATGCTAGCCGCACATTGGATTCCGCCCAGCGGAATTATACGGTCACAGAGAAGGAGATGCTAGCAGTAGTGTTTGCCCTAGATAAATTCAGATCATATATCATTGGATCAAAAGTGACTTTGTACACAGACCACACCGCCATCAGGTACCTCATGTCAAAGAAGGATGCCAAGGCCAGACTTACTAGATGGATCCTTCTACTCCAGGAGTTCGACATTGAGATCAAGGATAAGCCTGGAGTCAAGAATGTGGTGGCGGACCATTTATCCCGACTAGAGCAGCCTGAGGATTCTGAGCAGAATGATCCCATTTGTGATACCTTCCCAGATGAGGCGATCCTTGCTATCGCCTCACTCCCATGGTATGCCGATATTGTGAACTTTCTCGTTGCTGGGAAAGTCCCACAAGATTGGCCCAAGCAGAAGATTGAGACCTTCCTTGCGAAGGCCAAGTCCTACCACTGGGAGGATCCCATCCTTTACCACGAAGGAGGGGATAGCATCTGGCGTCGGTGTATTCCTCAGGAGGAGCATCATAGTGTCCTCACTTACTGCCACAAGCTTGAGGCAGGAGGACATCATTCTGGGAGGAGAACGGCACAGAAAGTGCTCCAATCCGGCTTGTGGTGGCCTACACTCTTCAAGGACTCCGATGAGTTCGTGAAGCGGTGTACTGACTGTCAGAGGATGGGCACTTGTGGACAGCGTGATATGATGCCGATGCAGCCCATTCACTTCTGTGAGGTTTTTGACGCATGGGGCATCGATTTCATGGGTCCATTCCCTAAGAGTCAGGGATTCGAGTACATTCTGTTAGCCGTAGATTATGTTAGTCGTTGGGTTGAGGCTATCCCCGCCCGAGCCGCAGATGCAAAGACAGTTTGCAAATTTTTGAAGAGGAACATCATTATGCGGTTTGGGGTTCCACGAGTTCTTATTTCTGATGGGGGGTCTCATTTCATCAACGACCAGGTGAAGGCACTTGCTAGAGAGTTCGGCATAGACCATCGTGTTGCTACACCGTATCATCCACAGACGAATGGTCTAGCTGAAGTGTCGAATAGGGAGATCAAGAATATTTTGCAGAAAGTCGTCCGCCCTGACCGAAAGAATTGGTCACAGCTTTTGGACTCGGTCTTGTGGGCATATCGGACGTCTTTCAAGACTCCATTAGGTACATCTCCCTTTCGCCTCGTGTATGGCAAGCCCTGTCACCTACCAGTGGAGCTGAGGCACAAGTCACTCTGGGCAGTTACAGACATATTGATGGATCCAAATGGTATAGGAGACCAGAGGAGGGCAGAGTTAGCCGCCTTGGAAGAGCTTAGAGATGCAGCTTTCTCAAACAGCCTACATTATAAGGAGAAAGTCAAAGAGTGGCATGATTCTCATATCAGCCACAAGCATTTTGAGATTGGACAGAAAGTATGGCTGTTTGATGCAAGGCTTAGATTATTTCCAGGGAAGCTACAGAGCAAATGGAAAGGACCCTATTTGGTCAGAAAGGTACACGATAACGGTAGCATTGACATATCTGAGTTATCTTCTGAGAGTACCTTCCGAGTGAACGGCCAGCGGCTCAAACCATTTCTAGATCATGGGCCGCGGGACGTTATTATCGCCGCTATTCATTTTGCGTGAGATGTGGTCTTTTGACTCACATCTTTTGCATCTCACGCCTGATTTTCACTATTCCTCCGCCTGTATAGATCCAGTTGTCCATATCATTCTATTCTTTAGTCCCACATCCCATCTCTCATCCTATGATTATGCTATACTTAGGGTGTACTTTACCCTAAGTATAGGGGGGATGTCGGACTTGTGAGTATTCTTTTCATTCTTTCTGCTCTTGTTTTTGCTGCCTATACTTAGGGATATTTTACCCTAAGTATAGGGGGGGCAGATTCTGTATATTCTTCACTCGGCTTTCCCTTCATGTACAGCTTTCTATACTTAGGATTAGTTAATCCTAAGTATAGGGGGAAACCACCGAGTTCTTCTCATTCTATTCATTGATTCGTTCCTGTACTTAGCCATTCCTTTTCACTTCCCTTTTACTAAGCACGAGTTATGTCTTCTTCATCGCTCTTGATCACTCTGAGGACATCGTTCGAGCTAAGTATAGGGGGGGTGTGTATATATTTCATATATACTTTAGCCATAACTCGTACTTTGTGTGAATAAATAAAATGGCTAAAAATCACAAAAATTAAAAATTTTTCATGTACATAAACCTCTCTTATTCTTGCACAGACATAGCTAGTGTACAAAGTATTTTTGTAAAAATGATTTCAAAAATCTTTTGTGTAAAGCTTGTGTAAAATATTTTGTATCAAAATTATGTATATAGTACAAAATTTTTTTCAAAATGTTTTGAAAATCAAAAGTTTGCAAAAATCTTGTGTAAATGTTTGTAAATATCTTTTTGCAAAACTTGCACTTCATGCATCATTCATTCATGATTTCAAAACATTTTTTTTCAAAATTTTTGCATGATTGTAAAATATTTGTAAATAGCATCTTGTGTACATATATGTATATAGTTTTTCCTGGATGAAAGTTGACATTTAAACTGAGCCTGGAATTAAATTGAGAAATGGAGCTTGAAAAAGATCTTAATTCACTTAACTTTAAGAGGAACCTTGTAGGACTTAGGGTTAGAGCTTTTCAGGTCCATAAGGACTTAATTCTTTGAGTCCACTAGGCTATGAGCATATGTCATCTTGATGAACCTAAGTAGAGCACTTAACAACACACGCATGACTCTCAGAGACAATGGCTTAACTTGCACCTGCACTTTACACATGGCTCTCCATGGATGAGGTGGTGAGGAGGCAGTTTCCTTTGGCTTGGGGTAGCATATGAGGGTAGTACTTCTAGGCGGAACCTCTCTTCTTCTTATAGTGAAGGAAGTGCACCTCAACTTAGTCTAGTGGTGTTGAAAGCTAAAGACAGAAGCTGTGGGTTGCAATAAAGCTTCAAAAGAGGGATAGTCTACTGGCTCAAGGGGAAATTTCTTATATATGCTGCACCATGTAGATATGTTGTACAGAAGTTGTTGAAAAAAAAAAAAAATATGCAAAAATGCAAAAAGAACTCCAAAAAAAAAAGTGGTGGGTCGGATTGAAAATTTAATAACCCCACCGGAGTGTAAAGATCTCATGAAGCTTGCAGCGGGAGACTTAGCTACACTGGCTAAGCTTCCAAAACTCTATACTTCTACCCCCTCTTCTTGAGCCGGTTGCACTTGAACTTAGAAGGGAATACCCCGCTTCTCGAGGAAAGAGTTGCTAGACCGAGGCATTAGAGTTACCAGGTTGAGGGAGGTTGTTTCTTTGTCACTTCTGAGGTGGGGAGCCACATATCACTTACACCGCAAGAAAAGATTCATGGTCATTAGAGTTTGTGTATGTAGACTTGTTCTGATCTGGTTTATTAAGGAGTCTTGCCCATAGATTGGTGGAACTTGGAGGCTGTTGAGTTTTAGGCTTAAGTCCAAATAAGGTTCCGACACATTAATAATCCAAAGATCTGATCGAGCTCCATATTTCAATTTAATGAAGAAAAAATTTAATAAGTCAACCTTGATCCATGTACATCCTCTTTTTCTTTTTCTTTTTCTTTCTTTTTCACTTCTTTTTCAAATAAGTGTTTGCTAAGGGACTAGCAAAGTTAAGCATAGGGGGGTGATGAATACCCATTCATCACTCTTTATTCTTCTATTTTAACTACAAAAACCCTTTTCAAATACATGTAGATATGTGTAAATACAATTAATTACCAAAAGCATGCATTGTGTAAAAACCTATAATTAGCATGTTTTTGTGCACAAAATAAAAGAATAAAGAGCAAAAAGAAAAAGAGGGAAATATTTAGAATAAATATTGAGCAACCTAACCCAAGTGGCTCAGCATGGGCCTGACCGCATAAAAGCCAAAGTAGAGGGAGATAGGAGCTCATTTGTATATATTTGTAAGTAAATAAAACTATATATTTTCCTCACCCAAAAATGTGTTTGTACATATTGTATATATTCTATTAAAAACAAAATAAAAAGATAAAAATCAAAAAGACAAAAATACCCTCTCACCATGTACAAACCATCATCTTGTATTTATTTAACCCTATAAATAAATTCATTTATTTTCTAAACTCTTTGTAAATATTCTATGGCATACTTTGTAAATAAAATAAATAAAAAGAAACAAAACAAAAATCAAATAAAAATCACAAAATGAAAAATACAAAAATACATTTTATAAATACCATGTATATAAGTGTATTCAATTATTTATTTCACCCTTGTATATATATAATAAAAATAAAATGAAAATATTCTTTTATTCCATATTTTATCTTGTAAATAAATAAAATACAAAATGGGCATAAAAACACATAAAAATAACAAAAAAAAAAAAAATCAAAAATAAAAATCCATATAGTGTACATATACCTATATATAGAGCTAACCTATTTTTATTTCCAAAAATTAAATAAAAATCACCAAAAAATAGAAAAAAATAAAAAGAAAAATATTTCATGTTTTGAGTTTTCACTAATTCGACCTATTTATGCCCTAAAAAAATAAAACAAAAATCAATAACACGTGGCAGAGTCTGGTTGGTCCACGGGGGAATGTTGACCCCGGTCAACTCCCCCGCGACCCCTTTC
Organism: Ottelia alismoides; assembly: GCA_037367405.1. NCBI lineage: Eukaryota > Viridiplantae > Streptophyta > Magnoliopsida > Alismatales > Hydrocharitaceae > Ottelia > Ottelia alismoides. The sequence goes on from JAZKJV010007980.1 coordinate 1,123,465, forward strand.
CTATTCTGGACCACGCGCGCCGCGCCTTCTTCCCCGAATTTTCCCACGCGACTCCAGCTGTCATCCACTAAACCCCCGCGCCCAAATTCTTCGCCGCACATCCCTCCTCCCTCGCCGGATCCTCCGCTATCAAATCAATACCTTCCATCGCCGTCACGACTCAACCCTAATGGACGCTGTCACTCTATATATTTTCACCTCCGCCGCCGTCGCGCGCATCTTTGGACCCTCTCCTTCTTCCCCGTGACCTCCATTGGCCTCGCAAGAGTGACAGCAAGCCGTTGCCTTTGTAGCAGTGAGGCGAGAAGGTGATTCCTCTGATCCGGCGAACTTCGCCGCCTTTGCTCCGCCACCAGCGTTGAGCACCGAGCTTCAGGCCTTGACGTCCTTCGAAGCTACGACCCGGAGACAGCCACGCTCCAGCACAGTCTACTTCAGCCACCAGGTAGCCTTAGATCTTTTTAATTTCTTCTAATTTTCGATTACGCCCAAATTCCATCTCCGACGCACTTCTTCGATTCCGACCACCTCGCTTATCATCTCGACCTCCCGACCCGACCATCACCTTCGCACTCCCCTCACGCACCTTCTTCACCCATTCGCACAACCCCAGATCGCACAGGATCTGGGATTCGAGTTCCTTCGCCGTCGCTTCGCCGGAGCTCTTCCGCCACGCCGCACCTTCCACCTTCACCCCGCCTTCTTGGGTCGAGGCACTTTGCCCTCGACCCGCGAAGCTTCTTGACCATTTTGCAGGTCCAAAGGGGGTGTCTGAGCCTCCTTCACAGTTCAGCCAGGAGCTTCTTCTCCGTCGACCTCGCCGGAGCCTTCCAGGGCTCGGCCGAGGCATTGGAGACCCACAGCAGCTGCGCAACCTCACGCCGGAGCTTCTCCGACCTTCAGGCGCAGCTGAGGAGGACCGGAGTGCACGCAGGACGTCGGCGAAGTTCGCCGGCGTCGAGTTCTTCCTCCACCCTCCAGAGCCGTCCGATGCCCCTTCTGCTCCAGATCTGATCGTGACCGTCCATTCGTTGAGGAGCAGCAGCCGTTGATCCACCCGAGGAGCGCATCTGGACCATTGATCGCAGAGGAGAGAGAGACCCGAGCCCAGCACCGTCAGATCAGCCACGTGCCTCTCCCTTGACCGTCGATCAGAGCCGAAGAGGAGAAGAGAGAAGAGGCGCCGCCATCCAGACCGTTCGATCACCCACGTGGCGCCTATCCAACCGTCGGCTATTAATAAAGGGGTAAATTTCATAGGCCCCCCTTCTGTTTGTCGTATTTCGTTTTAGTCTTGTAATTTTTAATTCAGTTGTTTAGTTTTGGGATAATTTGCATCAAGGACCTCGGACGTTATTTTAATTGCATTTATACCCCTGCCAGTAGAGACCCACGTGCTTTGGCACGTGTTTTGTTGGGTTATTTGCATAGAACCCCTTGTAGTTCTGGATGTTTTGAATTGAATGAAATGTTTTGTTTATTTGCATATATACCCCTGTGAGCATTGATTTTGAACATGTGCGAATTATTCTTGGGTAAATTGCACCAGGACCCCAGAACTTTTGGGTATTTGCACTTAGGTCCCTGTGCACAGTGCCCCACCTTTATTTTTGAATAAAATATCAAACGACCTCCAAATCCAATGAAATTTTGACACATGGCTCCTGCCATGGTGTAGGAATTTCTATGATTTTTGGGGACATTTTGGATTTCATTTATTATTTTTAAAAATTCAAAAAACCATATTTTTGCTACTGTTTGACTTTAAAAATACCAAAAAAATATAAAAACTCCACCAAAAATTCCAAAAAAATTAGGTATTGTTGTTTACTGGTTGTTTGATTTTCTAGCCAATTTTGGCTAAGTTTCATCACTTAAAAACCCTAAAAATTGAAAAACTCTAAAAACTCATAAAAATTGTAATAAATAAATTAAAAATCCAAAAACAATAATTAGGGTGCCTAAATTTTCCTTGTTCTTCATAGTTTATAGGAAAATTACCTACAGGGTTGTTTGAAGCTCTTAAATATTTTATTTTTGAGTTTCTAACCTTGCTGGACAGTACCACTTGTTTGTTGCATTGTTTGATTTTTAATAAATATTTTACCCATTAGAAAAATTCCAAAAATTCACCAAAAACAGTAAAAAACATAAAAAACCTAAAAACCATTTTTCCATAATTTTTGCATCATTTTTGTGTGTTGTATAAATTGTTGAAGTCCCCTTGTATTTACATTCTCTCATTTTCTCATCTTTTAAAAAAATCTAAAAAAAAAAAATATACAAAAACAAATAAAAACCAAAAAGAGACTCACTTGGATTTCTGACTACATCGTAGGCCGCAAGGCCAATCTGTGCTCCTTGTGTTCGACCCTGGGAGCTATACCAGGTTAATCTTATAGCAGACCGCTCCTTCTTGTGTGTTGATTGATTTATTTCTTTGAGTGGTTATTTTTCTGGATTGCTCCGTGTTTGTGATTGAGGTCGCAACGACCTAGCATTTATTTTACACCTTTACCTCATCGCAAAATCTCGACGATCAGCCATCTTTGAGGAGATGTCCGAAAATTACATGGTGATGTCCCAAACTCGGTTGTACACACAGAGAGTTCAGCCGCCAGGACCCGTGCAGTATCAGCGGATAGCACGGGTTGATGCAGGTCCTTCCAGTTCGTCCACAGTTGCAGCCGCACAGGCAGAGTCGGCCGCTGCGGACATGGGGATAATCAGTGAGAAGTTGGACCGCATGGAAATCATCGAGAAGAAGCAGTGCCAGGGCATAACTCAGATGGAGGAAATGGCACAAACTCTGAGCGACATGAAGACCCAGCTCTTGTGCCTTCAGGAGGCACAGACGGCTCCTCAGCCCCGTCTTCTGTCGCGAGGCGATTCCGGTGGCAGCCGCAGCTCGTCCCAGCGCTCCAGCTCCTTGCAGCAGCCTAGACAAGTTCACCTTGTACAGGCGGAGCCGTACCAGCAGCAGCAGCCCTCTTACCAGTCACCACCATCTCCAGACTTACAGATGGTGGTATATCAACCGGATCAGCCTCTGGATGTACTCCCACCAGCCCCTTACGATGCTGAGCCGTTGATGGATGTCAACGGGATTTGGTATGACCGTCCTCAACCTGGAATCCGACGAGACCATCCCGGATTCAGGTGGGGGAATGGGGGTAACCAACCCCAGCAGCAGCCAGCCGGTCAGGGAGGGCAGTACTCCCAGCAGAGAGATCACCAGCAGCACCCAGCATACCAGCCATCATCATTCGTATCTCGTCCCTATCAGCAGCAGGGACAGAGTTGGAGACGTGAGCAGCAGGCTCACCAGCAGCAGCATCATTCCTCTTACCCCTCTCAGCCACAGCAGCACCAGGTTCAGCAGCCTCATTATCAGAGAGGCAACCCGTCGGGCTCCCATGAGAGCCCCGCCACGGATGATCTAGCCCGCCTCTTCACAGAGCAGCAGGCTACATTTAGACGGGAGATGGACGAGTTCCGCCAGGAGATGCGGGACCTGATGAGAGGGAAGGCCGCCATCCCTGCACAGATCGAGCCTAATCCGAATAACTTGAAGAGGAAATCTGAGCAGGTAGTTCACACTGAGCCTACCACTTCTAGTGACTCATTTGATGTTATCTCGTCGGATATATTTGATGCTGATTTTGTCACACTTAGGAGCGGTAGAAGACCAGCAGGAGGCGCCTCATCTGAGCGACAACACGAGGATCCATCTAGAGCGCCAGATGAGGAAGAGGAGAGCGGTACTGAAGCCGCACATCATGATGACGGTGGTACTGATGCCACCAGAGATGCTGATTCCACCGGCGGTACTGAGGCCGCCATTTCACCACATCGAGGAGGTGGTACTGACGCCACCAGCAGAGCCGAGCCAGCCAGCGGTACTGAAGCCGCAAGACGTCTAGTTGTAGAGCCAACTAGAGGTGGTACTGAGGCCACCAACATTTATTCTGGTAGAAATGTTGTCTTTCCTCGCATGAATGTATCTCGGAACTCTGATTTGAATAAAGGAAAAGGTTTAGTTTATTCTGATCCCACTGTGATGAATGAGGTTTGTGAGGATCCAGTCATCGACTCATCTAGGCCTATTCTAGTCCTTCATCTGAGAAGGACCCTGTGATCCCCTTTCCTAGAGCCCTTGAGTTGGGGAAGGGGAAGAAAAAAGAAAAAGACCCAAAAAAGAGAGAGCAGGAGGAGTTCAGCCAGAGCATGATAGACCGATTTCACATCCAGCTGACCCTCAATGAGGCTTTGCAGCACATCCCTCTTCTTCAGCGATCCTTGAGAGATAGGACCACAGTCAGGAGGAAGAAGAGGAGCAAGACCGCAGAAATTCATGTGCTAACAAAAGCCACGTGTTACGCGATCCAGAACCATCTGCCGACTAAGAGGCCAGATTTAGGGGCCCCGTATGTCAGATGTCAGATTAGTGAGCAGAGGTTCGACCGTACTCTCTTGGATAGCGGATCGTCGATCAACCTTCTTCCGGCAGCCCTTCTCGACCACTTAGAGTTGGGCACTCTTAGACAGAGCAGGACATACCTTCAGTTTGCTGATCGGTCTGTCAAGAGGCCAAAGGGGTTGTTGCGAGACGTTGTCGTCACGATTCAGGGTTTGCAATTCCCCATGGACTTTGTCGTACTGGACATGGAGACCCCTGACTCGTTGACCGATTCCCCCATCATCCTCGGTCGCCCGTTCTTGGCCACAGCCAAGGCAGTGACTGACCATGACAGTGGGAAGGTATACTTTCGCGTCCAGGGCGAGAGTATACAAATAGAGACGGTCAAGGACCACAGAGCCAGATCCAGATCCCGCTCACACGGCAGTACAGATTCAGAGCAGCTGACAGACGCAGAGCCAGACATCCACCAGGACTGTGATTTTGTGATCACAGATGATGAGGCAGCTTGGGCAGATCCTGCAGCACAGACTATCCTCTCATATTCAGATACAGCTGATGCAGAGATGATCGCAGAGGATAGTCTGGAGAGCACAGCCCTGGTTCAGGATACTATTGAGTCAGCAGAGACGGACCTTGATCGCGACACGATTTCCAGTGATGGTGGTACTGATGCCACCTTGTCATCCGGTGGTACTGATGCCACCGAGTCTGATATAGATCCCTCGGATTCAGAATCTGATTGGGCAGATTGTGATGATCAGATGCCAGATCTGGATCCACCTGAGCCTACAGATGAGGAGGAGGTAGAGGCAGAACAGATTAGAGACAATGTAGAGGACCCGCCTTCTCCAGATCCAGTTTGTGAGAGTTCGTTATCATTCTCCCAGGCACATTTGGCAGAATTGTCCGCATACACACATCTTCTTCAGAAGCCAGATTTGCCAGCACCCAGCTGTCCAGAGCTGAAGCCGCTCCCTACTTCGTTGAAGTATAGATTCCTTGCGGAAGAGTCTGAGATGTACCCAGTCATCATCTCTGCAGATCTGACTGGAGAACAAGAATCCCGTCTGATGGAGGTTCTTGAAAAGAACCGCAAGGCAATTGGATGGAGCGTAGCAGATCTCCATGGGATTAGTCCCTCGTTGTGTTCCCACCATATCTATCTTGAGGAAGGGGCGAAGCCGTCGCGTGAGTTCCAGCGGCGACTGAACCCCAACCTACGAGAAGTTGTCATGAAGGAAATATCAAAATGGTGGAGTGCAGATTTTATTTATCCCATTTCCGACTCCAAGTGGGTTAGCCCCTTGCATGTGGTGCCTAAGAAGACGGGCATCACGACTGTGATCAGTGAGTCGGGAGAGGAGATTGCTACACGAGTACCCACCTCTTGGAGGGTTTGTGTTGACTACAGGAGACTCAACCAAGCCACCAAGAAGGACCATTTCCCCCTGCCTTTTATTGACCAGATCATAGAGAGACTGGCAGGGAAGAGCCATTATTGCTTCCTGGATGGGTACTCGGGCTACAACCAGGTGGCCATCGCTCCTGAGGATCAGGAGAAGACCACCTTTACCTGTCCCTTCGGTACTTACGCCTTTCGACGCATGCCATTCGGGCTATGTAACGCCCCTGCGACTTTTCAGAGATGCATGCTGTCAATATTTTCGGACATGGTAGGGGAGTGTCTGGAGGTCTTCATGGACGACTTCTCGGTTTACGGCGACGGATTCGATTCCTGTCTTGACTGCCTAGACCGAGTACTCCAGCGATGCATTGCTACCCGCTTAGTTCTGTCTTGGGAGAAGAGTCACTTCATGGTGACTCAAGGGACGGTGCTTGGCCACATCATCTCCAACAGAGGCATGGAGGTTGATCCGGCCAAGGTCGAAGTCATTAGGAAACTCACACCGCCGTCCAATCTGAAGCAGTTACGGTCATTTCTGGGGCACGTTGGTTTTTATAGGAGATTTATTCATGATTTTAGCAAAATTGCCCGACCGTTGACTGACCTCTTGACGAAAGACACCGAGTTCCTTGTCAATGACAAGTGTCTTTCGTCCTTTGAGACTCTCCAACAGTGTGTGATTGAGGCTCCTGTCCTTCAGCCGCCTGATTGGTCTCTCCCATTTGAGATCATGACGGACGCCTCCGATTTTGCCGTAGGGGCAGTGCTAGGACAGAGGAGGGATGGAGTGCCATTTGCGATACACTATGCTAGCCGCACATTGGATTCCGCCCAGCGGAATTATACAGTCACAGAGAAGGAGATGCTAGCAGTAGTGTTTGCCCTAGATAAATTCAGATCATATATCATTGGATCTAGAGTGACCTTGTACACAGATCACACCGCCATCAGGTACCTCATGGCAAAGAAGGATGCCAAGGCCAGACTTACTAGATGGATCCTTCTACTCCAGGAGTTCGACATTGAGATCAAGGATAAGCCTGGAGTCAAGAATGTGGTGGCGGATCATTTATCCCGATTAGAGCAGCCTGAGGATTCTGAGCATATTGATCCCATTTGTGATACCTTCCCAGATGAGGCGATCCTTGCTATCGCCTCACTCCCATGGTATGCCGATATTGTGAACTTTCTCGTTGCTGGGAAAGTCCCACAAGATTGGCCCAAGCAAAAGATTGAGACCTTCCTTGCGAAGGCCAAGTCCTACCACTGGGAGGATCCCATCCTTTACCACGAAGGAGGGGATAGCATCTGGCGTCGGTGTATTCCTCAGGAGGAGCATCATAGTGTCCTCACTTACTGCCACAAGCTTGAGGCAGGAGGACATCATTCTGGGAGGAGAACGGCACAGAAAGTGCTCCAATCCGGTTTGTGGTGGCCTACACTCTTCAAAGACTCTGATGAGTTCGTGAAGAGGTGTACTGACTGTCAGAGGATGGGCACTTGTGGACAACGTGATATGATGCCGATGCAGCCCATTCACTTCTGTGAGGTTTTTGACGCATGGGGCATCGATTTCATGGGTCCATTCCCTAAGAGTCAGGGATTTGAGTACATTCTGTTGGCCGTAGATTATGTTAGTCGTTGGGTTGAGGCTATTCCCGCCCGAGCCGCAGATGCAAAGACAGTTTGCAGATTTTTGAGGAAGAACATCATCACGCGGTTCGGGGTTCCACGAGTTCTGATTTCTGATGGGGGATCTCATTTCATCAACGACCAGGTGAAGGCACTGGCTACCGAGTTCGGCATAGACCATCGTGTTGCTACACCATACCATCCACAGACAAATGGTCTAGCCGAAGTGTCGAATAGGGAGATTAAGAATATTTTGCAGAAAGTCGTCCGCCCTGACCGAAAGAATTGGTCACAGCTTTTGGACTCGGTCTTGTGGGCATATCGGACGTCTTTCAAGACACCATTGGGTACATCTCCCTTTCGCCTCGTTTATGGTAAACCCTGTCACCTACCAGTTGAGCTGAGGCACAAGTCACTCTGGGCAGTCACAGACATATTGATGGATCCAAATGGTATAGGAGACCAGAGAAGGGCAGAGTTAGCCGCCTTGGAAGAGCTTAGAGATGCAGCTTTCTCAAACAGCCTACATTATAAGGAGAAAGTCAAAGAGTGGCATGATTCTCATATCAGCCACAAGCATTTTGAGATTGGACAGAAAGTATGGCTGTTTGATGCAAGGCTTAGATTATTTCCAGGGAAGCTACAGAGCAAATGGAAAGGACCTTACTTGGTCAGAAAGGTACACGATAACGGTAGCATTGATATATCTGAGTTATCTTCTGAGAGTACCTTCCGAGTGAACGGCCAGCGGCTCAAACCATTTCTAGATCATGAGCCGCGGGACGTTATTATCGCCGCTATTCATTTTGCGTGAGATGTGGTCTTTTGACTCACATCTTTTACATCTCACGCCTGATTTTCACTGTTCCTCCGCCTGTATAGATCCAGTTGTCCATATCATTCCGTTCTTTAGTCCCACATCCCATCTCTCATCTTATGATTATGCTATACTTAGGGTGTACTTTACCCTAAGTATAGGGGGATGTCGGAACTGTGAGTATTCTTTTCATTCTTTCTGCTCTTGTTTTTGCTGCCTATACTTAGGGATATTTTACCCTAAGTATAGGGGGGGCAGATTCTGTATCTTCTTCACTCGGCTTTCCCTTCATGTACAGCTTTCTATACTTAGGATTAGTTAATCCTAAGTATAGGGGGAGACCACCGAGTTCCTCTTATTCTATTCATTTATTCGTTCCTGTACTTAGCCATTCCTTTTCACTTCCCTTTTACTAAGCACGAGTTATGTCTTCTTCATCGCTCTTGATCACTCTGAGGACATCGTTCGAGCTAAGTATAGGGGGGGTGTGTATATATTTCATATATACTTTAGCCATAATTCGTACTTTGTGTGAGTGTGTTAATAAATAAAATGGCTAAAAATCACAAAAAATTAAAAATTTTCTCATGAACATAAACCTCTTTTATTCGTGCACATACATAGCTAGTGTACAAAGTATTTTTGTAAAAATGATTTCAAAAATCTTTTGTGTAAAGCTTGTGAAAATATTTGTGTATCAAAATTATGTATATAGTACAAATTTTTTCCAAAATGTTTTGAAAATCAAAAGTTTGCAAAAATCTTGTGTAAATGTTTGTAAATATCTTTTTGCAAAACTTGCACTTCATGCATCATTCATTCATGATTTCAAAACATTTTTCAAAATTTTTGCATGATTGTAAAATATTTGTAAATAGCATCTTGTGTACATATATGTATATAGTTTTTCCTGGATGAGAGTTGACATTTAAACTGAGCCTGGAATTAATTTGAGAAATGGAGCTTGAAAGGATCTTAATCCACTTAACTTCAAGAGGAACCTTATAGGACTTAGGGTTAAGGCTTTTCAGGTCCATAAGGACTTAATTCTTTGAGTCCACTAGGCTATGAGCATATGTCATCTTGATGAGCCTAAGTAGAGCACTTAACAACACACACATGACTCTCAGAGACAATGGCTTAACTTGCACCTGCACTTTACACATGGCTCTCCATGGATGAGGTGGTGAGGAGGCAGTTTCCTTTGGCTTGGGGTAGCATATGAGGGTAGTACTTCTAGGCGGAACCTCTCTTCTTCTTATAGTGAAGGAAGTGCACCTCAACTTGGTCTAGTGGTGTTGAAAGCTAAAGACAGAAGCTGTGGGTTGCAATAAAGCTTCAAAAGAGGGATAGTCTACTGGCTCAAGGGGAAATTTCTTATATGCTGCACCATGTAGATATGTTGTACAGAAGTTGTTGAAAAAAAAAAAAAAATTGCAAAAATACAAAAAGAACTCCAAAAAAGTGGTGGGTCGGATTGAAAATTTAATAACCCCACCGGAGTATGAAGCAAAAGCTTATGGTATCCATGTTACATCTCATGAAGCTTGCAGCGGGAGACTTAGCTACACTGGCTAAGCTTCCAAAACTCTATACTTCTACCCCCTCTTCTTGAGCCGGTTGCACTTGAACTTAGAAGGGAATACCCCGCTTCTCGAGGAAAGAGTTGCTAGACTGAGGCATTAGAGTTACCAGGTTGAGGGAGGTTGTTTCTTTGTTACTTCTGAGGTGGGGAGCCACATATCACTTACACCGCAAGGAAAAGATTCATGGTCATTAGAGTTTGTGTATGTAGACTTGTTCTGATCTGGTTTATTGAGGAGTCTTGCCCATAGATTGGTGGAACTTGGAGGCTGTCGAGTTTTAGGCTTAAGTCCAAATAAGGTTCCGACACATTAATAATCCAAAGATCTGATCGAGCTCCATATTTCAATTTAATGAAGGCAAAATTTAATAAGTCAACCTTAATCCATGTACATCCTCTTTTTCTTTTTTCTTTCTTTTTCACTTCTTTTTCAAATAAGTGTTTGCTAAGGGACTAGCAAAGTTAAGCATAGGGGGGTGATGAATACCCATTCATCACTCTTTATTCTTCTATTTTAGCTACAAAAACCTTTGCAAATACATGTAGATATGTGTAAATACAAATAATTACCAAAAGCATGCATTGTGTAAAAACCTATAATTAGCATGTTTTTGTGCACAAAATAAAAGAATAAAGAGCAAAAAGAAAAAGAGGGAAATATTTAGAATAAATATTGAGCAACCTGACCCAAGGGAGGGCTCAGCATGGGCCTGACCGCATAAAAGCCAAAGTAGAGGGAGATAGGAGCTCATTTGTATATATTTGTAAATAAATAAAACTATTTATTTTCCTCACCCAAAAATATACTTGTATATATTGTATGTATATTCTATTAAAAACAAAACAAAATAAAAAGATAAAAATCAAAAATTCCAAAAATACCCTGCCTTCACCATGTGTATAAACCACACCCTTGTATTTATTTAACCCTATAAATAAATTCATTTATTTTCCAAACTTTTTGTAAATATTCTATGGCATATTTTGTAAATATATAAAATAACAAGAAACAAAACAAAAATCAAATAAAAATTACAAAATTAAAAATGCAAAAATACATTGTATAAATACCATGTATATAAATGTATTCATTTATTTATTTCACCCTTGTATATCAGTGATAAAAATAAAATAAAAATATTCTTTTATTCCATATTTCATGTTGTAAATAAATAAAATACAAAATGGGCATAAAAATACATAAAAATAACAAATAAAAAAATCAAAAATAAAAATCCATATAGTGTACATATACCTATACATAGAGCTAACCTATTTTTATTTCCAAAAATTAAATAAAAATCACCAAAAAATAGAAAAAAATAAAAGAAAAATATTTCATGTTTTGAGTTTTATTTAATTCGACCTATTTCTACCCTAAAAAAATAAAACAAAAACCGGGCACACGTGGCCGCCCCTGGTTGGTCCACGGGGGAATGTTGACCCCGGTCAACTCCCCCGCGACCTCCTTCCTTATCTGGACCATGCGTGCCGCGCCTCCTTCGCCGATTTTTCCCACGCGCTCCAGGCTGTCACCCACTCAACCCCCGCGCCCGGATTCTTCTCCATTCATCCCTCTCCCTCGCCGGATCCTCCGCCATCAAATCCACGCCTTCCTTAGCCGTCCACCCTCAACCCTAATCGCCCCGGTCACATTATAAAACCATCATCTCCGCCGCCCTCGCGCCGCATCTTTGGCCCTTCTCTTCCTTCCCCGTGACCTCCATTGGCTCCGCCTGAGTGACAGCGAGCGTTAGCCCTTGTTGCAGTGAGGCGAGGGAGCGAAACCATCGATCCGGCGTAACCTCGCCGTCCTTGCTCCGCCGCCGGCGTTGAGCACCGAGCTTCAGGCCTTGACGCCCTTCGAAGCTACGACCCGGAGATAGCCCATCTCCAGCACAGTCTCCAGCATCCATCAGGTAGCCGTAGTTCTTTTTAATTTAGCTTAATTTCCGATTACGCCCAAATCATCGCTCCGACGTACATCTTCGATTCCGGCCACTCCGATCACCCATCTTCCATTCCGACACCGCCATCATCTTCGCAATCCCCTCACGCACCTTCTTCACCCATTCACTCAACCCAGATCGCACAGGATCTGGGAGTCGAGCTCCCTCGCCGTCGCTTCGCCGGAGCGCGTTCGCCACGCCGCACCGTCCACCTTCACGCCACCTAACCGGGTCGAGGCACTTTGCCCTCGACCCGCGAAGCTTCTTGACCATTTTGCAGGTCCAAAGGAGGTGTCTGAGCCTCCAGTCCATTCAGCCAGGAGCTTCGAGCCACGAGGCCTCGCCGAAGCCCCTCCAGGGCTCGGTTGGGCTCTTGGCCACCACCAGCAGCTGCGGGATCGTCCAGCGGAGCTTCTCCGACCTTCAGGCGCAGCTGAGGAGGGGTGTAGCGCACACAGGAGACCGGCGAAGTTCGCCGGTGACGAGTTCTTCCACCACCCTCTCCGACCGTTAGATCAGCCGTGGCGCTCCAGATCAGATCTCATCCGTTCGTTCGGGGAGCAGCAGATACCGTTAGATCAGCCGCAGCGTGATCTCAGCCGTTGATTTACCGAGGGTTCGTCCACCACGCACGCGGACCGTTCGATCTCCACGTGGCGGACCCTCCACCGTCGATCAGAGTCCAAGAGCCGAAGAAGTAAAGCGCCAGCTATTCCTAGCCGTCAGATCACCACGTGGCGCCTATCCAACCGTCGGCTATTAATAAAGGGGTAAATATCATAGAGCCCCCTCGTAGTTTGTTTATTTCGTTTAAGTCCTGTAATTTTTAATTCAGTTGTTTATTTTCTGGGATATTTGCATAGAGACCCTCGCGCTTAATTTTAATTGCATTTATACCCCTGCCAGTAGAGACCCACGTGCTTTGGCACGTGTTTTGTTGGGTTATTTGCAATATGTGCCCTGTTGTTCTGGATGTTATGAATTGAATAAAATGTCTTGTTTATTTGCATATATACCCCTATGAGCATTGATTTTGAACATGTGCGAATTATTTTTGGGTAAATTGCATATAAGCCCCTGGACTTTTGGTACAAGTTATCAATAGGTCCTTGGAACTTATTTTTATTACATTTAGGTCCTTGAGTGCCCCAGGCACGTGCTTGGCACGTGACTTCTTGGGTATTTTGCACCAGGACCCCAGAACTTTTGGGTATTTGCACTCAGGTCCCTGTGCACAGTGCCCCACCTTTATTTTTGAATAAAATATCAAACGACCTCCAAATCCAATGAAATTTTGACACATGGCTCCTGCCATGGTGTAGGAATTTCTATGATTTTTGGGGACATTTTGGATTTCATTTATTATTTTTAAAAATTCAAAAACCCATATTTTTGCTACTGTTTAACTTTAAAAATACCAAAAAAATATAAAAACATCTCCAAAAATTCCAAAAAAATTAGATAATGTTTATTGCTTGCTGATTGATTTTCTAGCCAATTTTGGCTACTGTTCATCACATAAAAACCCTAAAAATTGAAAAACCCCTAAAAACCCATAAAAATTGTAGTAAATAAATTAAAAATCCAAAAACAATAATTAGGGTGCCTAAATTTTCCTTATTCTTCATAGTTTATAGGAAAATTACCTTTAGGGCTTTTTGAGATCCAAGAGTATTTTATTTTTGGGTCCTAAGCTCTGCTGGACAGTACCCTTTGTTCTTTGCATTGTTTGATTTTTAATAAATAATTTACCCATTAGAAAAATTCCAAAAATTCACCAAAAACAGTAAAAAACTTAAAAAACATAAAAACCATTTTTCTGGAATTTTTGCATCATTTTTGTGTGTTGTATAAATTGTTGAAGTCCAGTGTTTGTGTGCTTTCTGTCATTTTCTCATCATTAAAAAATCTAAAAAAATCTAAAAACAAATAAAAACCATAAAAAAGACTTCTTTGGATTCTTGACTACATCGTAGGCCGCAAGGCCAATCTGTGCTCCTTGTGTTCGACCCTGGGAGCTATACCAGGTTAATCCAATAGCAGGACCACTTCTCTTTGTTTTATTGATTTATCTTCATTTGTGGTTCATTTTCTTGATTGACACGTTCTGAGTGATTGAGGTCGCAACGACCATTGTTATTTATCTCCCTTGATCTCTCGCTATTTTCGTGCCATCAGTCCTCGACCGTCTCTATTTGTATACTCTCGCCCTGGACGCGAAAGTACACCTTCCCGCTATCATGATCAGTCACCGCCTTGGCTGTGGCCAAGAACGGACGACCAAGGATGATGGGGGTATCGGCCACTGACTCAGGGATCTCCATGTCCAACACTACGAAGTCCACGGGGAATTGCAGACCCTGAATAGTGACGATAACGTCTCGTAACAACCCCTTCGGCCTCTTAACATATCGATCAGCAAACTGAAGGACTGTCCTGCTCTGTCGAAGAGTGCCCAACTCGAAGCGGTTGAGAAGGGCTGTCGGAAGAAGGTTGATCGACGATCCGCTATCTAGAAGAGTACGGTCGAACCTCTGCTCACTGATCTGGCATCTGACATACGGGGCCCCTGCATCTGGCCTCTTGGCTGGTAGTCGGTTCTGGATCGCAAAGCACGTGGCTTTGGTCAGCACATGTATCTCTGAAGTGTGGTTCCTCCTCCTCCTCCTAACTGTAGTCCTCTCTCTCAAAGATCGCTGGAGAAGGGGAATGTGCTGCAAAGCCTCCTGGAGGGTCAGCTGAATGTGGAATCGGTCAATCATGCTCTGGCTGAACTCCTCAAGCTCTCTCTTTTTGGGATTTTCTGTTTTCTTCCCCTTCCCCATCTGAAGGGCTCTAGGGAAGGGGATCACTGGGTCCTTCTCAGATGAAGGACTAGGAAAAGGTCTAGACGGTTCAAGGACCGGATCCACACATACATCATGCACCACAGTGGGACCAGAAGAAAGTAAACCTTTTCCTTTATTCACAACAGAGTTCCGAGATACAAGAACACGAGGAAAAACAACATATCTGTCTGTACAAACACCGGTGGCCTCAGTACCACCACGGGCTGGCTGCTCTGCTGCTGCTGCTGGTAGACGTCGTGCGGCATCAGTACCGCTGGCTGGCTCGGCTGAATGGGTGGCATCAGTACCACCTCCTAGATCTGGTGAAGCGGCGGCCTCAGTACCGCCGGTGGGATCAGCATCCTTGGTGGCCTCAGTACCACCGTCATCATCTGGAGCGGCCTCAGTACCGCTCTCCTCCTCCTCCTGTGGCGCCTCGGGATGGTGCTCAGATGAGGCGCCGCCGCCTGCTGGGGTCCTACCGCTCCTAAGTGTGACAAAATCAGCATCAAATAGATCCGAAGAAGTATCATCAAATGGGTCACTAGGAGTGGCTAACTCAGTATGTACTACCTGCTCAGATTTCCTCTTGAGGTTGTTCGGATTGGGCTCTATCTGGGCTGGTATGGCGGCTTTCCCTCTCACCAGGTCCCGCATCTCCTGGCTGGACTCGTCCATCTCCCGTCTGAATGTGGCCTGCTGGTCCGTGAGGAGGCGGGCGATGTCATCCAAGGCGGGGCTCTCGTGGGAGCCCGACGGGTGGCCTCTCTGTGGGTGAGGCTGCTGGAACTGCTGTGGGTAAGAGGGGTAGGATGGAGGGTGCTGCTGGTATCCCTGGTGAGCCTGCTGCTCACGTCTCCAAGACTATCCCTGCTGCTGATAGGGACGAGGACCGTAGGATGACTGCTGGTGATATGCTGGGGGCTGCTGCTGCGGCTGGTGCTGGTCTCTCTGCTGGGAGTACTGCCCTCCCTGTCCTGACGGCTGCTGCTGGGGCTGGGCACCACCACTCCCCCACCTGAATCTGGGATGGTCTCGTCGGATCCCAGGCTGGGGACGGTCGTACCAAATCCCGTTGACATCCATCAACGGCTCGGCATCAAAGGGGGCTGGCGGGAGTACTGCCAGAGGCTGGTCCGGCTGGTAGACCACCATCTGCATCTCTGGAGATGGTGGAGACTGGTAGGTGGGCTGCGGCTGCTGGTACGACTCCGCCTGTACAAGGTGAACATGTCTAGGCTGCACTGGGGTGCTGGAGCGCTGGGACGAGCTGCTGCCGGCGTCGCCTCGCGACTGAAGACGGGGCTGAGAAGCCGTCTGTGCCTCCTGGAGACACATGAGCTGTGTCTTCATGTCGCTCAAGACCTGTACCATCTGCTCCATCTGCGTGATACTCTGGCACTGCTTCTTCTCGATCAGCTCCATGCGGTCCAACTTCTCGCTAATGATACCCATGTCTGCAGCTGATGACTCTGCCTGTGCTGCTTCGGCTGCAGACGAATTGGATGGACCTACATCCACCCATGTTATCCGCTGGTACTGCACGGGTCCTGGCTGATGTGGCTGGGTCTTCTGAGTGTAGAGCCGGGTCTGGGACATCACCATGTAATTCTCTGCCATCTCCTCAAAAATGGCCCAGAGCTGGTCGTGGTCCTTGGCGAAGTAGGACCCGCCGCAAGAAGCATTCACCAGGCCCTGTAGCTCTGGTGACAACCCGCTGAAGAAGCTCTGAACTAGGTTCGGCTTCGTGATGTCGTGGTGCGGGCATCTGTCCAGGAGCTCTCTGAACCTCTCCCAAGCCTCGTGAAACTGCTCGTTGGGGAACATGGAGAAGTTGCTGATCAGGGCCCTCGCTGCATTCGTCCGCCCGAGTGGATAGTACTTGTTCAAGTACTCGGTGCGGAGCTGCTCCCAGGTGTAGACAAATCTCCCCAAATGTTTCAGCCAGGTGGCTGCTCTGTCTGCCAGTGAAAAGGGGAAGGCGATCATCCTGATCGTGTCCTGGTCCACATGTCTGTCGTGGACAGTGCTGCATATCATCAAAAACTCCTGGAGGTGGAGGTGGAGCTCCTCTGTAGCAAGTCCATGGAACCGAGGAAGCATCTGCAAGGTGTTAGGGGGAACTTGAAGTCCCCCACGATAGCTGGAACCACCACCCAATGGTGCATCAGTGTAGATCCGGGGTTGTGCAACTCCCGCATCGGTCTAGGTGGTCCTGCTCCTCCTGCGGCGGCTGCCGCTGCGGCGGCGGCCGCGGCTGCTGCTGCTGCTGCGGCTCGTGCCTGTGCTTCTGCATCCGGGATCTCCTCGGGCTCGCTCTGCTGATCTCGCTCTGCTCGGAGCCTCTCCAACTCTCTCCTCATCTCTATCATGAATGCTCCCTGATCGCGGAGCTGCTGCTGGACTGTATCGAGTGATGCGATCAGGGTGGAGTTGATCGCTCCCTGGTCTAGTACAATGTGCTCTGGTCGACGGGAGTGATCATCAGAACTGCCTGCTCCGGCCATATCGACGTCTGCAAAATCAAACGAGCCCAACTCAGGTGCTGTCAAATGTATCAGTCTCTCCTCGGGCTCGTGTCTCTCAGGAAGGTCAGAAAGGGGGTCGAGAGGGAACAGGGTGGAGTCATACTCGGGCTCGGAGAGCGGGTCTGAGCTCTCGCGAGCCAACCTAGATGATGAGGTAGACGCGCCCGAAAGCGGTGCAGCCAGAGGCTGCCTAAGAGATCGTCTACCCATCATCTTGATCTGGCGAGTAGGGCGGATGAGATCTGGAAAAATTATGATCTGAAAACAAACCCCCGGTTCACCAACGCAACGCGAGCTGAAGACCGTGAAAGTTCGGTCAAATTATCTTGTCAATTTTATTTTGGTGAACACTCAAGATATCAGAGCGCTTACGTGACCTGTTGGGATATCCGCTGCTAACCCAACCGACTGGCCCGCACAGAAGAGTCGGTAATCAGTCGGGTTTAGCAACGGGGGGCTCTACCTAGTGTGCGGGTCACTCTCTCGCGCATACAAACCAAGCAATGAGGGGGTTGCTCTCCCCAAGACAAAATTTTTAGGGTGAGCGAGTTTTAAGGTCAATAATCTTAGCAGTCCCAATTTTATGATTTCACTTTTTTTAATATTTTTTTTTCAAAGCAAACAAATCGCCTAACGAATTTTTCGATTCTCCTGATTATTAAGTCAAAAACAGGGGGGAGAAGTCGAAAAAGCCGATGCATGAGAAATCAATGATGCATGCAAAGTCAAAAATGCGTACCTGCCTCCAGCTCTCTACATGCAATATGATCCGCGCATAAAATAAAAGGCAGAAATAAAACTAAGCTAAATGATGCAGCGGGAAGCCGAGTCCTAGACGAGCAACTTCTAGCGAAGAACCGTCTAACCGGTCACCGACCTCCAAGCCAAAGGGTCCGGTCTTGGCCCGTCCCTCCCCTGCCCGACAAATCGGGGGTAGGAGTAAGCGCTTTACAGGACGGGCTACGGCACGTAGGCTACGGAGGCTAGCGAGTCGGTTATTTTTATTATTTATTTTAAGTAGGTCCAATTACGGTCTATAGGAACAGATATGTCATTAAGGTGTGTGGATCCTACTTAATTACGTCACAATCACCAGAAAGTCCTAAATCTAGGGGCTCGAGCAAAAACCGCGAAAAACCGGAAAAGACAGTAAGAAAGAAAAAGGAAGCCGCGTAAAAACCGCGAAAAACCGCGAGGTCCTAATGGGTCCCCCGAGCACACCGGTGCTCGGCGAAACAGACCCGCTACGGTAGTCAAGTGTCCAAACAGTCCAAGTCCCTGTATTATTACAATAATAATAATGAAATAAAAATCCTAAACTATCCTCACCCACTCGACTCTCTCTCTCGCTCTCTCCTGCGGCTTCGTAGAGAAGGAAGCCGCCTCCAAGTTCCTCGGCTGCTCAGGCTCCTCGAAAGTCGCCTCCACGGTCCTCGGGCCCTCGCAAGAAGAAGAGAAGAGTGGTCAGACCAGTAAAAATAATCAAATGAAAAGAAAAGGAAATGAAAATATAAGTCAGGGTATATATGCAAAAATGAAAAATAAAATAAACACACAATATAAAACAAAAATAAAAATAAAAGAAAATCAAAATAAAACAAAATAAAACAAAAAGAAACTAGATACAAAAGCCGTGAAAAGCCGCGAGCTCCGAAGAGCCGCGAAAAGCCGCGAAACGAAAAATGAAAAATAAAAACAAAAGAACTACTAAGCCGTGCTCCCCGGCAACGGCGCCATTCTGATGAGCGACCCGAGCGAACGAGGTAAAGGTACTCAATAGGTCGTTGCGACCTCTATCACTCAGAGTCACTCAATCAAGAAAAATCAGACCACTCGAATCAAATAAAATCAATCAAGCACAAAATCAGCGGTCTAGCTATGAGATTAACCTGGTATAGCACCCAGGGTCGAACACAAGGAGCACGGGTTGGCCAGAGGCCTACGAAGTAGTAAAAATAAAATAAAATAAAATACAAGGATTTTTAGTGGTTTTTAATAATTTTTATATTTTTTTGGATTTTTAAAAAGTGAAGAAAATAAAAGAAAGCAAATAAAAGCACACTTTAGCTAATTATTAAAAGCACCAAAAATCAAGAAAAAATTCAAGAAAAATTGTTTTTATGTTTTTTAGATTTTTTAGTGTTTTTGGTGAATTTTTGGGATTTTTATAAGGTGTATCTTATTTTCTAAAAATCAAACAGTACTAAACAGACAAGGTACTGTCCAGCCAGGCCCAAAACCCAAAGATAAAATACCTAAGGATCTCAGAAGGACCTGGAGGTAATTTTCCTGTATACTAAAGAAAACAAGGAAAATTTGGGCACCAAAATTATTGTTTTTGGATTTTTAGATTATTTACTATGATTTTTATGAATTTTTAGGTGTTTTCGAATTTTTAGGGTTTTTAAGCAATGAAAAATAACCAAAATTGGCTAGAAAATCAAAACACACAAAAGAAACAGTACCTAATTTTTATGGAATTTTTGGGGGTGTTTTTATATTTTTTTGGGAATTTTAATTCTAGACAGTAGCTAAAATAGATGTTTTTGAATTTTTAAAAATAGCAAATAAAATCAAAAATGTCCTCAAAAATTCTCAAAAATTCTACAACATGGCAGGAGCCATGTGTCAAATTTTCATCGAATTTGGAAGTGATTTGATATTTTATTCAAAAATCAAAAGGGGGCACTGTGCACAGGGACTTAAGTGCAAATACCCGAAGTTCTGGGGGTCCATGTGCAAATAACCCAGCAAGTCACGCGCGTAGCGCGTGCCTGGGGCACTCAGGGACCTTCTGGTAATAAAAACAAGTCCTAGGACCTTTTGGTAACTCGTACCAAAAAGTCCAGGGGCTATGTTGCAAATAACCCACTAAAAGGCGCACATGCGGAAATAAAACGTTCACAGGGGCATAAGTGCAAATAACAGAAAGTTTCTATTCATTCATAAAGCAACCAAAACTACAGGATAATAGTTGCAATTAAACCAAAACTACACGTGACGAAGCACGTGGCTCACACAAACAGGGGCATAAGTGCAAATATTAACAAGCACGAGGTCCAATGTGCAATTAACCCTACGCAAATAAAACTCCTAAAATATTTACAGGACTGACATGTAAAACAGAAACTAAGAGGGGGCCTAAGGTAATTTACCCCTTTATTACGTCGACGGCTGGATGAGCGCCACGTAGCTGATCTGACGGTCTCGGATGGCTGGCGCTTCTCTTCGTCCGCACGTGAGCCTGATCGACGGCTCAGAGGGGCCACGTGGAAGATCTGACGGGTCAGGTGCTGGTGCCTCTCTCCTCTGTGCTAACGGTCCGGATCGACCCTCGAAATGATCAACGGTGTCTGCTCCTCGATGAATGGACGGCCACGATGGAAACTGGAGCGGAGGGCGATCGGACGGTGGTGGAAGACCTTCGAAGAACAGGTGGCCGGCGAGGTTCGCCGGCCTCGTGCACGTGCTGTGGTCCTCCTCAGCTGCCTCTGAAGATCGGAGCAGGTCCGCACTGGAGTCCCGCAGCTGGTGGTTACCTCCGATGGCCCAGCCGAGCCCTGGAGGGGCTCCGGCGAGGTCGACGGAGATAAGCTCCTGGCCTGGATGTGAGGGGGCCTCAGATGGCCTCCTCTTGACCTGCAAAGTAACCCAGAAGCTTCGCGGGTCGAGGGCAAAGTGCCTCGACCCAGTTAGGTGGGGTGAAGGTGAGCTGTGGGTCGGGGCGAGCGAGCTCCGGCGAGCGGAGGACGGTGGAGCTCGAACCCCAGCTCCTGTGCGAGCTGGGTTGAACGAAGGGGCGAAGAATGTGCGCGGAGGGATGGCGATGGTGAGCGTAGGTTCCGATGATCGAAAAGATGTGCGATATAGCCAGAATCGATGGAACTCGGCGGTACTATGATTTGGGGGTAACTCAAAATTAAGCTAAACAGGAAGGCTAGAAGGTTACCTGGGCGGTGTGGAAGGCTGTGCTGGAGCTTAGGCAGCTCCTGGTCGTTGCCTCGAAGGTCGCCAAGGCCTGAGGCTCGAGCTCCTACACGGGGCGGAGCACGGCGGCGCAAAGTCGCCGGATCAGTGGTCCGGCCACCCCCTCCTCACTGCTACAAGGGCAATCGCGAGCTGTCACCTCAGGGATCGCTATGGAGGTCACGGGATTGAGGGTGGAGAACCAAAGATGGAAATGGAATGCGGCGGAGCTCAGACTTTATATGGGTGCAGGTCCGGGAAGAAGGGCTCGGGTCGGGCTCGATGGAGCACGGACCCCTAGGCAAGGTGTCGGGCAAGGTTCCCGGATGCACGGGGAAGGATCGGAGCTCGAGATTTGCGGATTTGGAAGCCGGGTCGTGACGCGAAAAATCGGGGAAGTTGGGTCGGGCGTCACGACCCGTGTGAAGTGGTCCACAGGGGGGAGTTGACCGGGGGGTCAACGTCCCCCGTGGACCAATCAGGAGAGGCCACGTCATAAATGTTTTAAAAATTCAAAATAAAATAGGAAATGGCCGATTTATTAAAAACTCAAAACATAAAAAATGTTTGTTTTAATTTTTTCTATTTTTTTGTGAATTTTAATTAATTTTTGGAAATAAAAATAAGGTATTTACATAGTATAGCTATACATAGGTATATATACAATATAGGGTTTTTAATTTTGATTTTTAATTAGTTATTTTTATACATTTTTATTCCTATTTTATATTTTATTTATTTATAGAATAAAATGAGGAATAAAAGGCTATTTTTATTTTATTTTTATTATTTATATACATTGAGGAAATAATTAGTTATGTACAACTATGTACATGGCACATGTACAAGATATTTTTGTATTTTTAATTTTTGTTATTTTTATTTGATTTTTGTTTTAATTTTTTTATTTATTTTATTTACAATATATAACATAGAATATTTACAAAAAGTTTCGAAAATAATTTTATTTACTTATAAGGTTAAATAAATAAAGAAGGTGGTCTATGTACATGGTGAAGGGATATTTTTGGTCTTTTTGATTTTTAAGTTTTTATTTTGTTTTCAATAGTTTCTAAATATATACAAAATATATACAAGCATATTTTTGGGTGAGGAAAATATAATTTTATTTATTTACAAATCTATATACACATGAGCCCCTATCTCCCTCTACTTGGCTTTTATGCGGTCAGGCCCATGCTGAGCCCTCCCTTGGGTTAGGTTGCTCAATATTTATTCTAAATATTTCCCTCTTTTTTTTCTTTTTCATCTTTATTCTTTTATTTTTGCACAAAAACATGCTAATTATAGGTATTTACAAACATGCATGCTTTTGCTAATTATTCCTATTTACACATATCTACATGCATTTGCATAGGTTTTTGTAGCTAAAATATAAGAATAAAGAGTGATGAATGGGTATTCATCAGCTTGGCGCGTGTTTTGCTGGTATTTTGCACCTGGACCCCCAGAACTTTGGGTATTTGCATTCCAGTCCCTGTGCACAGTACCCCTTTGTTATTTTTGAATAAAATATCAAATCACCTCCAAATTCGATGAAAATTTGATGAAAATTTGACACATGGCTCCTGCCATGTTGTAGGATTTTTGTGAATTTTGAGGACATTTTTTATTTTGTTTGTTATTTTTAAAAATTCAAAAACCTTAGTATTTTGCTACTGTCTAGATTGAAAAATCACAAAAAATATAAAACCCCCTCAAAAATTCCCTAAAATTAGCTACTGTTTAGTTTAGTTTCCTTGATTTTCTACCAATTTTGGCTATTTTTCATTGCTTAAAAACCCTAAAAACTTAAAAACACTCAAAAAACCCAAAAAATTCTAATAAATTAATTAAAAACCCAAAAACAATAAATTTGGTACCTAAATTTTCCTTATTTTATCTATTTTACAGGAAAATTATCTCCAGGCCATTTTGAGGCCCTTAGGTATTTTATCTAGGGTTTCTTGGCTCGGCTGGACAGTACCCCTTGTTCTTACTACTGTTTGATTTTTAGAAAATAAAATAAATATCAGAAAAATCCCAAAAATTCACCAAAAACATAAAAAAATATAAAACACATAAAAATATTTTATTTTGATTTTTGGTTGAATTTTGATGCATTAAATAATTTGTTAAAGTGTGCTTATTTGTGTTTTCCTTATTTTCTTTATATATTAAAAATCCAAAAAAATATAAAATTTAATTAAAAACCACTAAAAAAATATTTTGTCTTTTATTTTATTTGTTTTTTACTACTTCGTAGGCCTTCGGCCAATCCGTGCTCCTCGAGTTCGACCCTGGGTGCTATACCAGGTTAAAACACATAGCAGGACCGCTTCTCCGTTTTGATTGATTTTATTCGTATTGAGTGGTTCGATTTTTTCTTGATTGACACATCCGAGTGATTGAGGTCGCAACGACCATCGATTCCAGTACCTTTACCTTAGTCTCCTCGGTCTTTTGTGTCATCAGAATGGCGCCGTTGCCGGGGAGCACGGCTTAGTAGTTTTTCTTATTTTCTTTTCGTTTATTTTCGCGGCTCTTCGCGGCTTCTTGTCTATATTTTATTTTCACTTTATTTTGCTTTATTTTTCTTTTTCTTTTATTTTTGTTTTTGTTTTCTTTTGTGTGTTTATTTTATTTTACATTTTTGCACATATACCCTTATTTTTCATTTTCTTTTATTTTCTTTACTATTATTTGATTTTATTGGTTCTGACCACTTTGTTTTCTCTTGCGAGGGGCCCGAGGACCGAGGCGGCTACTCTCGAGAGGCCGGCGCAACCGCGGAATTCGGAGGCGGCTCCTTTCTTCGCGGAGCTGCAGGAGAGAGTGGAGAGAGAGCTGAGTGGGTGATGATTAGAGTAGATTTTTATTTTTATTCATTATTATTGTAATAATACAGGGACTTTGACTTGGACAGTTGTGGACGTGCCGTAGCGGGTCTGTTTCGCCGAGCACCGGTGTGCTCGGGGGACCCTTAGGACCTTAGCGGTTTTTCACGGTTTTTACGCGGCTTTCTTTTCTTTTTCTTTCTGCCTCTTCCGGTGTTTACGTGGTTTTGCTCGAGCCCCTAGACTTAAGATTTTCTGGTGATTGTGCCTTAATTAGTAGGATCCACACACCTAACAGCTTATCTGTTCCTATATATCGTTAATTGGACCTACTTAAAAATCACTAATAAAAATAACCGATTCATTTGCCTTCGTAGCCTACGTGCCGCAGCCCGTCCTGTAAAGCGCTTACTCCTACCCCCGATTTGTCGGACAGAGGAGGGACGGGCCAAGACCGGACTCTTTGGCTTGGAGGTCGGTGACCGGTTAGACGGCTCTTCGCTAGACTTGCTCATCTAGGACTCGGCTTTCCCCGTTGCATCATATAGGTAGTTTTCTTTCTGTCTTTACTTTTATGCGCGGATCATATTGCATGTAGAGTGCTGGAGACAGGTACGCATTTCTTACTCAGCATGCATCATTGATTTATCGCGCATCGGCTTTTTCGTCTTCTCCCCCCTGTTTTGGACTTAATAACCAGGAGAACCGAAAAATTCATTAGGCCTTTTGTTTGATTTGAAAAAAATTCTAAAAAAGTGAAACCATAAAATTGGGACTTGCTAATACTATTGATCTTAAAATCCGCTCACCCTAAAAACTTTGTCTTGGGGAGAGCAACCCCCTCATTGTATGGTTTGGATGCGCGAGAGAGTGACCCTCACCCTAGGTAGAGCCCCCCGGTGCTAGTCCCGACTGATTACCGACTTTTCCGTGCGGGCCAGTTGGTTGGGTTAGCATCGGATATCCTAACAGGTCACGTAAGCGCTCTGATATTTTGTGTGTTCACCAAATAAAATTGACAAGATAAATTGACCGAACTTTCACGGTCTTCAGCTCGCGTTGCGTTGGTGAACCGGGGGTTTGTTTGTGATCGTAGTTGCTCCAGATCTCATCCTCCTTACTCGCCAGATCAAGATGATGGGTAGACGGTCTCTTAGGGCAGCCTCTGGCTGCACCGCTTTCGGGCACGTCTACCTCATCATCTAGGTTGGCTCGCGAGAGCTCAGACCCGCTCTCCGAGCCCGAGTACGATTCCACCCTGTTCCCCCTCGACCCCCTTTCTGTTCTACCTGAGAGACACGAGCCCGAGGAGAGACTGATTGATTTGACAGCACCTGAGTTGGGCTCGTTTGATTTTGCAGACGTCGCTATGGCCGGAGCCGGTAGTTCAGATGATCACTCCCGTCAACCCGAGCACTTTGTACTTGACCAGGGAGCGATCAACTCCACCCTGATCGCATCACTTGAGACAGTCCAGCAGCAGTTACGCGATCAGGGGGCGTTCATGATAGAGATGAGGCGAGAGATGGAGAGGCTCAGAGCAGAGCGAGATCAGCAGAGCGAGCCTGAGGAGATACATGATGCAGAGGCACGAGCCACAGCAGTCGCAGCCGCAGCAGCCGTAGCGGGAGGCGCTGCGGCAGGAGGACCACCACGACCGATGCGGGATTTACACAATCCCGGATCTACTCTGATGCATCACTGGGTAGTGGTGCCAGCGATCGTGGGGGACTTCAAGTTCCCCCCGAACACCTTGCAGATGCTACCGCTTCCACGGACTTGCCACTGAGGAGCCCCACCTCCACCTCCAGGAGTTCCTGATGATCTGCAGCACTGTCCACGATCGCCACGTGGACCAGGATACGATCCGGATGATAGCCTTCCCGTTTTCACTGGCAGATAGAGCAGCCACCTGGCTGAAGCATCTTGGGAGGTTTGTCTACACCTGGGAGCAGCTCCGCACCGAGTACTTGAACAAGTACTATCCACTCGGGCAGACGAATGCAGCGAGGGCCCTGATCAGCAACTTCTCCATGTTCCCCAACGAGCAGTTTCACGAGGTATGGGAGAGGTTTCGAGAGCTCCTAGACCGATGCCCGCACCACGACATCTCCAAGCCGAACCTAGTTCAGAGCTTTTTCAGCGGGTTGACGCCAGAGGCTTCAGGGTCTGGTGAACGCTTCTTGCGGCGGGTCCTACTTTGCCAAGGACCCACGACCAGGTCTGGGCCATTGATGAATACCCATTCATGACTCTTTATTCTTATATTTTAGCTACAAAAACCTTTGCAAATGCATGTAGATATTTGTAAATAGGAATAATTACCAAAAGCATGCATTGTGTAAAAATCTATAATTAGCATGTTTTTGTGCAAAAATAAAAGAATAAAGATTAAAAAGAAAAAGAGGGAAATATTTAGAATAAATATTGAGCAACCTAACCCAAGGGAGGGCTCAGCATGGGCCTGACCGCATAAAAGCCAAAGTAGAGGGAGATAGGGGCTCATGTGTAAATATAGTATAAATAAATAAAAATATTTTTCCTCACCAAAAATATGCTTGTAAATATTTGTATATATTTATAAAAGTATAAAAACAAAATAAAAAGCTAAAAATTAAAAAGAATCAAAAATACCCTTTCATCATGTACATAAACCATGCCTAGATATTTATTCAACTTTGTAAATAAATAAAATTATTTTCCAAACTTCTTTGTAAATATTCTATGCTATATTTGTAAATAAATGAAATTAAAACAAAATAAAAATCACAAAATCAAAAATATAAAAATATCTTGTACATATGCCTTGTATATAGATGTACATATCTATTTATTTTACCTATGTAAATAAATAATAAAAATCAAATAAAACATCCTTTTATTCCTTATTTTATACTATAAATAAATAAAATATAAAATAAGGATAAAATTGTATAAAAATAATATATAAAATAAAAAATCAAACCCCATACATTGTGTATATACCTGTGCGAGCTGGGTTGAGTGAGTGGGTGCAGAACGTGCGGCGGAGGAAGACGAACGTGGGGGATTGATGAATACCCATTCATCACTCTTTATTCTTATATTTTAGCTACAAAAACCTTTGCAAATGCATGTAGATAATTGTAAATAGGAATAATTAGCAAAAGCATGCATTGTGTAAAAGCCTATAATTAGCATGTTTTGTGCAAAAATAAAAGAATAAAGACTAAAAAGAAAAAGAGGGAAATATTTAGAATAAATATTGAGCAACCTAACCCAAGGGAGGGCTCAGCATGGGCCTGACCGCATAAAAGCCAAAGTAGAGGGAGATAGGGGCTCATGGTGTAAATATTTGTACATAAATAAAACTATATTTTCCTTACCCAAAAATATGCTTGTACATATTTGTATATATTTATTAATATAAAAACAAAATAAAAAGTTAAAAATCAAAAAGATTAAAAATTACCCTTTCATCATGTACATAAGCCACACCTATATATTTATTAAGCTTTGTAAATATACAAAAGTAATTTTTATCATTTTTGTAAATAGTCTATGTTATATCAGAATGAATAAATAAAATAAAAAGAATCAAAACAAAAATCAAATAAAAATTACAAAATTCAAAATATAAAAAAGGACATTGTATATATACCATGTATATAGATGTATATATCTATTTATTTTATCTCTGTACATAAATAATAAAAACAAAATAAAATTACCTTTTTATTCTCTATTTTATTCTATAAATAAATAAAATATAAAATAGGAATAAAATTGTACAAAAATAATAATTAAAAATCAAAAATCAAAAGCCTACATATTGTATATATACCTATACCCCAACCCTACTATGTATATAGCTTATTTTTATTTCCAAAATTTAATTAAAAATCACCAAAAAATAGAAAAAAAAATAAAAATAATTCATGTTTTAGTTTTTGCAAAATCGGCCATTGGCTGCCCTATTTTTGAGCTCCAAACTTTTCCACGTGGCAGCTACCCATTGGGTCCTGGGGATGTTGACCGCCCGGTCAACTGGCCCCCCAGGACCACTTCCCACGGACTCGAGCACCGGACCCCCTTCTCGGATTTTTACCCGCTCGACCCGACTCCATCTCGCCTAAACCCCGGGTCCGACTCCTTCGTGTCACACCCGAGACCTTCGCCGGAGCTCCTGCATTGGGATCCGCGCGCTTCCACGCCCTACCCGCGCCTGTCTTCCCGGACTCTCCAGCATATAGAGCTCCAGCTCCGCCTCCTCATTTCTTATCTTTGGCTAATCCGCTCCACCCCCAGTGACCTCCAGTGCTTGAGCGTGAGTGACAGCTCGCTCCAGGTGCTGTCGCAGCGAGGAGAGGGGCCGGATACCACTGATCCGGCGAGTCAGCACCGCCGTGCTCCGCCCAGAGCAGGAGCCAGAGCCTCGGACGTCGACGCTCCTTGAGGCGAGGACCGGGAGCTTGCCCAACTCCAGCACAATCGATCCATCCACCCAGGTAACCCCGTAGCTCCCCTTTTGGTCCAATTTCCGATTTCCCCCAATTTTCGCCGTCGCCGACCATCGCTGATTCCGACCGCCTCACCCTCCCGTTCGACCATCGGAATCCCCCATCACGTTCGCCCTTCCCCCGCGCATCTTCTCCGCCCCTCCGTTCAACCCAGCTCGCACAGGAGCTGGGATTCGAACCCCTCCACCGTCGCATCGCCGGGGTTCGCTCGCCCCTACGCACCGATCATCCCCACGTCGCCTAACGGGGTCGAGGTACTTTGCCCTCGACCCGCGAAGCTTCTGAGGTGTTTTGCAGGTTCAGCAGATGCCGTCTGAGGCCCCTCGACATTCAGCCCAGGAGCTTCACCTCCGCCGCCCTCGTCGGAGCTCTCCCGAGCTCGGGCTGGGGCATCGGAGGACACCAGCAGCCGCGCATCGTCACGGACGAGCCCCTCCGATCTTCAGGCGCATCAGAGGAGGACCGGAGCGAGCGTACTGGGCCGGCGAAGTTCGCCAGCCTCTTGTTCCTCCAGGAATCTCCAGAGTCGTCGGATTAGCCTCCCGCTCCAGGTGCCATCCTGACCGTTGGTGGCTGGAGCCCCCCTTTGACGTCCGATCTGAGGCAGTTGATCCAGACCGTTAGATCCCCACGTGTCCTGGCCTGGACCGTTG
Organism: Ottelia alismoides; assembly: GCA_037367405.1. Classification (NCBI taxonomy): domain Eukaryota; kingdom Viridiplantae; phylum Streptophyta; class Magnoliopsida; order Alismatales; family Hydrocharitaceae; genus Ottelia; species Ottelia alismoides. The sequence goes on from JAZKJV010007980.1 coordinate 1,152,587, forward strand.
GATCGAGCAGAGCCTTCCAGCATTGAGAGCCGCCCCATCCTGAACCGTCAGATCTCCACGTGGCGGCCATCCGTCAGCTCAGATTAATAAAGGGTAAATTACCTTAGGCCCTTATCTTGTTTTTATTTCACTTTAGTCTGTAAATATTTAATTGCGTTGTTTAGTTTTTGGGTTAAATTGCATAGAGGACCTTGATCTTAAGTTAGTTTGCATATATACCCCTGCATATTGTGAGCCACGTGCTTCGTCACGTGTTTTATTGGTGTATTTGCAACCTTAGTCCCTGTAGTTCTGGATGGTTCTGAAATGAATGAAATATTTTTGACATTTGCATTTATGCCCCTGTGAATGGTTTAATTCCGCATGTGCGTGATTTCTTGGGTAATTTGTAGCTGAGGTCCTCGGATTTTTGGTACGTGTTACCATTTGGTCCCTGGACCTTATTTTTATTACATAGAGGTCCCTGAGTGCCCCAGGCATGCGCCGCGCGCGTGTTTTGCTGGGTATTTTGCACCGGGACCCCCAGAACTTAGGGTATTTGCATTTCAGTCCCTGTGCACAGTACCCCCTTGCCATTTTTGAATAAAATATCAAATCACCTCCAAATTCGATGAAAATTTGACCCATGGCTCCTGCCATGGTGTAGGATTTTTGAGAATTTTTTAGGACATTTTTGAGTTTATTTGTTATTTTTAAAATTCAAAAACTATCATTTTTGTTACTGCCTAGACTAGAAATCACAAAAAAATATAAAAACCCCTCTAAAAATTCTATAAACATTAGGTACTGTTTAGTTTAGTGTGTTTGATTTTCTAGCCAATTTTGGATATTTTTCACTTCTCAAAAACCTTAAAAACTTAAAAACACCTAAAAACTCATAAAAATTATATTAAATAATCTAAAAACCCAAAAACAATAATTTTGGTACTCCAATTTTCCTTATTTTACCTAGTTTACAGGAAAAATACCTCCAGGCCCTTTTGAGGCCCTTAGATATTTTATCTAGGGTTTTTGGGCCTGGCTGGACAGTACCTTACATTTTTGTTACTGTTTGATTTTAGAAAATAAAATATACATCATAAAATTCCAAAAATTCACCAAAAACATAAAAAATATAAAACACATAAAAATATTTTTGTTTGAATTTTTGCTTGATTTTTGTTGCACTAAACAAATTGTTGAAGTGTGCTTATTTGTGTTTCTTTTATTTTCTTCACATATTAAAAATCCAAAAAAAAATATAAAAACAATTAAAAACCACTAAAAATATTTTTGTCTTTCATTTGATTTGTTTTTACTACTTCGTAGGCCTTTGTCCAACCCGTGCTCCTTGAGTTCGACCCTGGGTGCTATACCAGGTTAAACATATAGCAGGACCGCTTGCCTTGTTTTGATTGATTTTATTTGTATCGAGTGGTTCGATTTTTCTTGATTGACACATCCGAGTGATTGAGGTCGCAACGACCGTCTCAGTTACCTGATTGCCTTAGTTGCTCGGGATTTTCGTGTCATCAGGAATGCCTTATGTACATGATGAAAGGTTAATTTTTAATCTTTTGATTTTTAACTTTTTATTTTGTTTTTATATTAATAAATATATACAAATATGTACAAGCATATTTTTGGGTAAGGAAAATAATAGTTTTATTTATGTACAAATATTTACACATGAGCCCCTATCTCCCTCTACTTTGGCTTTTATGCGGTCAGGCCCATGCTGAGCCCTCCCTTGGGTAAGGTTGCTCAATATTTATTCTAAATATTTCCCTCTTTTTCTTTTTAGTCTTTATTCTTTTATTTTTGCACAAAAACATGCTAATTATAGGCTTTTACACAATCCATGCTTTTGCTAATTATTCCTACTTACAATTATCTACATGCATTTGCAAAGGTTTTTGTAGCTAAAATATAAGAATAAAGAGTGATGAATGGTATTCATCACCCCCCTATACTTAACTTTGCTAGTACCTTAGCAAACACTTATTTGAAAAAGAAGTGAAAAAGGAAGAAAGAAAGAGAAAAAGAGGATGTACATGGATCAAGGTTGATTATTAAACTTGCCTTCATTAAATTGAGGTATGGAGCTCAATCAGATCTTTGGATTATTAATGTGTCGGAACCTTATTTAGACTTAAGCTTAAAACCTAACAGCCTCTAAGTTCCACTAATCTATAATCAAGACTCCTCAATGCTCCAGATCAGAACCAAGTCATCAATCACAAACCCTGAAGACCATGAATCTTTTCCTGTCCTGTGAAAGTGAGGTCTGAGCTCTCCACCTCAGAAATGGCAACTTGACAACCCTCCCCAACAAGGTAACTCTATGACCTCAATCTGGCCACTCTTTCCTCGAGGAGCGGGGTATTCCCTTCTAAGTTCAAGTACAACCGGCTCAAGAAGAGGGGGAAGAAGAGAATGGGTCAAGGCCAGTGGTAGGCCAAGTACCCTTGGGAGCTTGACCAGTGTAGCCAAGTCTCCCTGCTGCAAGCTACAACAGGTGGATCATGAAACCAAGCTTTGCTTATTGCACTTATATACATACTCCGGTGGGATTATCATTTTCTCTCAGACCCACCACTTTTTTGGAGTTCTTTTCTTTTTGTACATTTTTTTTTCGGGTGCATCTATACACATATACATGTGCATGCATATATACAAGGAGTTTTTCCTCTTGATCCAGTAGACTATCCCTCTTTTGAAGCTTTAATTGCAACCCACAACTCCCGTCGTTAGACCTCATGGCAACCAGACCAAGTTGAGACGCACTTCCTTCACTATAAGAAGAAGAGAGGTTCCGCCTAGAAGTACTACCCTCATATGCTACCCCAAGTCAAGTAAGACTGCCTCCTCACCACCTCATCCGTAGAGAGCTCGGTGCATAGTGCGGTTGTCCAAGTAAAGCCATAATCTATGAGTCATGTGTTTTGTTAAGTGCTCTACTTAGGCTCATTGAGATGACATGTGATCATAGCCTAGTGAACTCAAAGAATTAAGTCACCATGGACCTGAAAAGCCTTAAACCTAAGTCCTATAAGGTTCCTCTTAGAAAATTAGGTGGATTAAGATCTTAATCAAGCTCCCATTTCTCAATTTGATTCCAGGCTAGTTTAAATGTCAACTATCATCCAGAAAAAATATATACATATGTACAAAAAGATGCTTATTTACACAAATTTTTACAAATCATGCAAAATTTTTGAAAAATGTTTTGAAATCATGAATGGATGATGCATGAAGTGCAAGTTTTGCAAAAAGATATTTACACACATTACACAAGATTTTTGCAAACTTTTGATTTTCAAAACATTTTGGAAAAATTTTGTACTATATACATAATTTTGATACGAAAATATTTACACAAGCTTTACATAAAAGATTTTTGAAATTATTTTTACAAAAATAATTTGTACACTAGCTATGTATGTGCAAATAAAAGAAGATTATGTACATGAAAAATTTTAATTTTTGTGGTTTTTAGCCATTTTATTTATTAACACACTCACACAAAGTACGAGTTATGGCTAAAGTATATATGAAATATATACACACCCCCCTATACTTAGCTCGAACGATGTCCTCAGAGTCAAGAGCGATGAAGAAGACATAACTCGTGCTAGGTATAGGGAAGTGAAACGAAGGGCTATACAAAAAGAAATGAAAAGTCAAGAGGGACCCAGGTCTCCCCCCTATACTTAGGATCAAGAAATCCTAAGTATAGCAGGTTGTATACTAAAGGGAAAACCTGAGTGCAGAATGTACAGGGTCTACCCCCCCTATACTTAGGGTGAAATATCCTAAGTATAGGCAACAACAACATGGGTAGCAAGACACGAGAAAATCACGAATATCTACAAGATGGAGGGTCATCACTCCCCCTATACTTAGGGGTGAAGAACCTTAAGTATAGGCAACAACAGAAGTGATGGAACAGAACAAAGAACAACCCCCGGTGTTTTCACCCCCCCTATACTTAGGATGAGGAATATCCTAAGTATAGCAAAGATTAATCCTAAGTGAGACCTGGGGTGAAAACAAGAACGGAAGAAAGAAGGATCAAAATATGACGAAACACGTATATACAAAAGAGTACAATGTTGAGGTGCCTCTCAACAAGCGCTAGATTTTACGCCTCTAGCTGGGCGCAAAGGCTAGGACAATGCAGTATCAAGGTTCAGGACGGCATCGGTAAGTCGAATGCCGTACTGTCGCCGCAGTCTCGGTGTGAGAACAACGACGAACTCAACAGTGTAAAGTAAGACACCCAGGTATTCAATCAGGCGGGTGTCTGATACCGGCCAAAGATATGGGAATAAATGATCGGGATCCGGTAGCACAAAAAGAAATCATCGGCTCTGGATCAGACTGGAGTGAGAGTGTGGAGCCGAAGTAATCGAACGTGGAGAAAGATGGATCAGTAATAGAATCCTCCACGTCAATCAGTGTCTCAAATAGGTGTGGAGAATCAAGGTCAGTAGACTCTAGAAATGGACTGATATCCGATGAATAGAATAGAATCAGATCAGGGAAATCATCGAATATCTCCAAAATAGGCTCATCCTCGCGAGGGTCGTCGAGGTGAGAAGACTCAGAATCAGAATGATCTAAAGACTCGGTTCCGTGTTCCGCCAGATCGGAAACACTCTCAGTAGGTGAAACCGAGTACTCATCGAGTGCGGCATCCTCCCGCAGATAACCCTTGGGGAGAGATGCAAGATCAGAAGTGACAAGAAGAGGATCAGGATCTGAATGGGTATCTGCGCTGCTAACAAGTATCCACTCGGTGCACCAGGCTGCATTATCATCGGAAGTGTAAGTCTCGGCAATCCAGAAACAGGAGAAGGTACTAGTCAACACCGCGGAAGCTGGCAAAGTATCTGCGGCTGAACCTTGCTCTGCGGCAATGCTGGCTGTCAGCTGGTCCTCCGGAAATGTATCTATCTCACCAAAGTGGAGGACAAAAGGCTCGAAGACTGGACTCTCTATGTCTGTACTCTCAAAGTGCTGTCCCTCCTCAAGCTGTGGCTGCTGGGCTGAGTCCTGGTGACTGTCTGCATCCAGAGAAGTGTCTCTGCAGGAAGGAAACTGACTCCTCCGGGACTGGAAACTGAAGTAGCAGAGTGAATGGCTGCAAAAGCTGGGGCTCCTCTGGTTCCTGGAGTATCAGAAGATCTGATAATCCAAGACTCGTCGACTGGAAACTCGGGGGCTGCCTCGAACTCCGGCTGGAAAACCAACAGGAACTCAAGTAGACTCTGGGTCCGAACCTCTGCTATGGAAGTCATTCCCTCTGTCCGTGGTGCTGTCAGCTCCATGTCCTCGGGCTGGTGTGTAGAAACTGTCTCATCATGTAAAGTGACACACCACACTGGTGCCGCATCATCCGCATGTGTTGTCCCGACCAAGACATCTCGTGTAGAAGAACTCTGTGAAAGTAGCCGCGAGATGGTATCTAGTAGGTGAATGTCGGAACAGCGGTGTGAACGCCACATGTGGTAATCACCAGTGCTATCTGCTCTGCAGTCATCCCCCGCATGGAGATCTCTATCAAGTCTGTAAGTGGAAGTCCGTGCTCAGGGAATCTCCTCAAGAGGTCAAGAAACCTCGGCCATGCCTCGTGCAATGGCTCCTGGGGGTCAACTGAAAAATCCATGATCAAAGACCGCATAAACTCTGCTCTACGTGGAGGGAAGTATCTCTGCAAGAACTCTCGGCATAGCTCTCCCCACGTCTCGAATGTCTTCCCCAATCGTCGGTGCCATCTCATGGCTCAGTCGTGAAGCGTGAAGGGGAAGGTCCTGCTCATCAGCTCCTCTGCAGTGATATCTGAATATCTCTGTGCTCTACAAAACTTCTCGAAAGCTGACAGGTGAAGATATGGCTCCTCGTGCGCCTCTCCTGAAAATGTCGGCAGTCGCTGAATGTAATCCAAATCCAAGACGAATGGACA